>SNQJ01S0000004.1:322226-384959 GCA_010110895.2 Picea sitchensis | reverse complement strand
CATCTTGATAGATATTGATGAATTGATTCTCTTTCATGGTTAATTGACAAAACGTTGACTTCATCTTGTATCTATTACTTTACATTGCTTATTGAATAATAGCAGATAGTCATTGAAGTACTAACCCTTTGAGCTATAGCCTATATATATATATAGATTGTATTGCTGTTGTTTTGTTCCGGGTAGGTGTTTTCAATAGGGAATACACTTCATTTATTGGATGATTAGCTGGACTATTTGACTTTGGTGGTAACCTGTGAGGAGGGAACTCTAAAACTTGACTTAATACTTTCTGCCTCTTCAAACCCCAGGTTGTCGGGGACGTCTCCCCTGGGCTAACCTCCCTAAACAGAAAGAACCTCCCCATCGAGGTGACATTGGGTGGGGAAGGTTCTCGTTACGCCAGTTTGTCTTCTATCCTTCAGCCTTTGACCTAAACAACAAACTGAACGATAACAGTATGAACATGTACGAACGGATTGCTACTATTGGTAAGTATGGAGACAAAATAGATTATACGATTGTTCAATTCAATTGTATGACCTGTCAATCGATTGTATAATTCAAGTAATAAATTGTACGGATAGTGATGGCAGGATTGTACGCTTGTAATTAACTGTAACTACACGGTAAATTGAATCTAACTGTACGAATCTGTAATTGGTGGTTGTACGGCTCTGTAATTAGCTTATGTACGATGTATGTCTTTGCAACAATTGGTTGTATGGCTCTGTAATTTCCGACTGCACGACGATATGTACAGGTAGATGACACATCAATTTAATTTGTTGTACGAACTGTTGATAGTTGTATGAATAGAAACGAAAGTGGTAATTTCCCCTTTTTTCTTTAAACGATATTTCTGAAATGCAAATGGCCAAGGGCCGGATTTTTGGTTAAAGACCTTTGAATCGAAGAAACTCCAAAAAATGATATGGCCAAAGGCTTGCAGTGGCGGTGCCAAAGAAAACGAAATTTTGACCAATGGTCTGGTGACCCAGGGCCATAATCAGACTTGCTCGGATACCAATGTGACAAACAAACTTGTTTGACAACTATAAGAATATCCAATTTAAGTAGGATAAAATAGAGAGATCCATACGGATAAATGTAATTGATAAATATGAATGTGATATATACACAAATGAGGTAAGGGCCATATATATACCCACACAAGGGCGCCCTTTCACTAAGGGACATGCCCTTTAGATAAGACACATCTTTTCATTATCTAATTATTAATTATTGTTATTTAGTTATTATTTATTTATATCTATTTTTATATATTTGTGTTTATTACAATTGCCTTCTCAAGGTGTGCTTTCTCCTTGCTTACTAACAAAGTTCAGAGCTTCTCAGAACTAGGTGGCTTATGCCTTGATGGTCCATCATTAATGGCATGGACCATTTGCTCAAAATAGGGTGATCAGGATGCGTTGAAAAGCGTTGCCACAGGTAAGAAGAAATATTGTTATTGCAAGATCAACACCCTCCCCGCCCTTCGCATCAAACATGTTAGAAAGGACGCCCATTTTAGGTTTCTTACGTGATGGATTTGGATTGCTTTTTGATGCTTTTGATGGCACATGCTTATCACCAAGTTTAGCTTCATCACAAGATCACATTTCTTCCTCATCGGATTCATCATTGTCAGTAGGGCATGGTCGTGAGATTGACTTATTTTCATTTCCTGCCTTACCATCAACCCTTTGCTGCTTCCTTTGTGTAGTAGGATTCTTAGGGTCTCTCATACAAGGTTCAATACGCTTTCTTGGAATATTCATATAATGGTTTTTGACTTAAGTATAGCTTCCTTTCCAATCCAAGGGACAAATCTTGCATTCGATGAATGTCTCCGCCCCACACACTTGGTTGGTTTTGTCCTCTCCATATACTTCCACACTGGATAGAGGGGATTAGATGAACCCATCTCGGCGAAATAATAAGAGAAGAGAAATATGGAAATGTAATTTCAACATTAAAAGTTGCTTAAAATGCTGTGAAAATACCCTTGCAATGGAAGATTTGATCATCGGAGGCAACGATCCACTTCATCACTTTATTGTCTATCATAGATCACTAATTTTCAGGAAGAAAAGAGCACTAACTCCCTTCACCATTGTTAGCACAAATTTCTGCACTTGCAAGAATGTGAATAATTTATGCAACAGCAAGCTAGAAATCCGTGCAACTATAAGAGAAGATGCCCTAAGTGCCACTGGAAAAAACTCCTCTCCGTTTGGGATGATGCATTCCAACCTTAGGAGGGTGTCCCTATCTTTTGTATGCGCTATCTTCCCTGTAAATCTACAAAATAAACTCGAAAACACACACACAAAATGACCCGTGGCTAGCGATCAAGCTATCAAAGGGGCAATTTCTATAATTTATAAATTTAAGTGGTAGAATCCCTGCAATGTTAGCTTTAAGAAGTATAGAAAAAGAGAAAGAAAGTGCAATTAAATGGTTGAACAACCCCAAGATAAAAGGCTAAGAGCTTCTAATCAAAACACAAAATCCAACACAATACCAATAATCCTCGAGAGATTGATACGAGCATAACAAAGTTTTATTCCTGTGTTTTCCAAAAGGCTATTGCAGCATGGAGACAAGTACAGAAACTGGTATAGTGATGACTCTTGCACAAAGAAATAGAAGCTAGAGAAAATAATAGAAGAGAGAGATGATGAGAAAGTTTGTTGCTGCTGAAAGAAATCCGACCAAGAATTAATGAAATAACCCTACTTATATAGCACCATGAGGGCACATNGTAATTGCTAGAATCTATATGGTTTGTATTTGTATTTGTAAAATGTATTTCAATTTCTTACTTTGTATGTGTAATTGTTAGCAGCTAGATGGTTGATGCTTGAATGATTATTCATTAATGTACTACATAAGATTCATGGAATGCTGGATAATATGGAATTTAGATGGCATTTCTTATATTGGAAGTATCACAAACATACATGTTTCATAAATTTTGCATCTAGTTTGGCATTCTACATGTTTTTTTTGATTATATATATATATATATATATATATATATATATATATATATATATAAACTTGTTTAGTTAAAGAACAATAGTTGTGTCAATGTGAAATTGGTCAAGAACATTTTTAATAAAGGTGATAGTTCACTTTATAGGGTAAATCGAGGACTATCCCCACCCATTTAATCATTAGTGCCCCTAGATGACAAACGATAAGTAATAAAAAGGACTAATATAGAGAGGAATGCTAATATCACCCATATGTTGGGGCAGTATATCATGGTTCCATCCTTGATTATGTTTGGAATACTGGAGCAAAATTTGAGTGACTTCAATTGCCAACTCTTTTTCTTTCCCTCACTTTTATTTGATAGAAAATTAATCAACACGTTCTCTTGAAAGCAAATAGAATTTTTACAAGTAGTCCTAATGGAAACCTAGTCCTTGTTAGCATAAATTTCCACACTTTAATGAGTGTGAATAAATTATAAATCAGCAAGCTAGAAATCCGTGTCATTGTAGGAGATACTACCCTAAGTGCCACTAGCAAAAACTCCTATCCGTTTGGGCTGGTTGGTACCAACCTCAGGGGGTGTCCCTGTGTTTTGTGTGCGCTATCTTCCCTATAAATCTGCAAAATAAACTTGAAAATACACACACAATATGACCTTTGGCTAGCCATCAAGCTACCAAATGGGTAATTTGTATAATTTATAAATTGAAATGGTAGAATCCCTGCAACGTTAGCTTTAAGAAGTATGGAAAAAGAGAAAGAAAGTGCAATTAAAGGGTTGAATAACACCAAGATAAAAGGCTAAGAGCTTCTAATCAAAACACAAAATCCAACACAATACCAACAATCCTTGAGAGCTTGATACGAGCATAACAAAGCTTTATTCCCGCGTTTACCAAAAGGTTGATTGCGCCATAGAGGCAAGTACAAAAACTGGTATAGTGGTGACTCTTGCACAAAGAAATAGAAGCTAGAGAAGAGAAGAGAGAGAATGGAAAAGTTTGTTGCTACTACTAAAATCCGACCAAGAACCAATGGAGAACCCCTTCTTATATAAGACCAAGAGGGTGCATAAGAGTGGCAAATATAGGAGAGTAAGCAAGGCGCATGTGGTAAAAAATTGAGCACATGAGAAGAAGGGAGAAAATAGGGTGCATGATCTAAAAAAGGGAATGCACATGTATGGGATGAGGGGAAAATGTGCATGGGTAGCTATAGGAGACAAAAGGTTAAGTGAAAGGGTGGCGCATGAGCTAGAATACATGCGCTAAGTATGGAGGAAGGAGGTGCTAAAGACGGAAGGAGGACTTGCACGTGTGAATATGGTGCATGCGCATGGGAATAAAAAGGAGGGAGGATTCCCATGGGATGAAAGAGGAGTTATGTACATGAGAGGAGTGGGGTGTGATAAGGAAAGATGCATGCATGCACACGTAAAAAAGAGGGACATGCACATGTGTGGAAGAGAAGGAGAGTGATATGCACATGTGTGAGAAGATAAGATGCACATGGGAGGAGGGAAGCATGAGATAGAATAAGTGAAGTGGGAGAGAGGGAGAGTTATTCTCCAGTCAACTCAACCATGCCAACTAGCACTCACACCATGCGCCAACTCATCTCCAATGAATGCATGCACCTGGATCTCTAAATGCATGCGCCATGATTGACTCAAGCATGCATGTGCCACAACTTTGCCACTTTCCACACTCTGAGACTGTCCCATGTCATCCTGCATGGCGACCACACTATTAACAGTGGCACTGCTAAAAATAGACATGCTAAAAATAACAGTCCACCCGAAAAATATGAAAAGATCAAAAACGTCCATGACTACTAGGAGAACCCTGCCAAATATAGTATGCCTAAAAATAGGCATTGCTAAAAATAGACACTCCTCGCATGTTAATGAAAATAGACTCATCGGATTGGATTTTCTACAAGGAACCTGGATATGTGTTCAGAATCGTCATCCGAACCCTAGAACTCCAACTGATAAAAATAGTAATTGCTCACATGTCGTCTGAAAAAAGCTCACTGGAATCGTGAGCTCGTAAGGACTCTGAATATGTGATCAAAACTGCCATGTGGACCTCTGAACTTTCTCCTAAAAAACAATAAATATACCAAAAATAACCATCTCTCTCTAATCCATGAAATCTTGTGCAAACTCTGCCTCTGAAGAAAGAAACACCACTAAACCAATCCTATACTTGAACTCATACGGGAACCAACCCTAGCTCATGCTAAGCTATCTCTGGGAAAAATATCTAAATGTCAGCCAAATAAGACATGCTAGTTCTTAAACCTTAGGGTTTGCAAGTGAAAAAACCCAAGGGTTAACAATGGCAACTCAAGGGGACGGGACCTCCTGTGGGATGTCGAGAGCCTGGGAATCTCTGTGTCTAGAACATGAACAATACTTTGTGTGAAACATGGAGAAACATGCCAGTAAGCCCTTGTGCTTGACTATAGAAGAGAAATACATTGCAATCTTACATGTGATCCAAAATGTCTATCCAGTGGGAAATGGAGTCAAAAATACATATAATCCTCCCGCCGACAAGCTGAAAGGGGCTCTCATCCAAATTTGCTACCTACTACCACCTACCATGTACACTCCTCCCTGCGGAAACTATGTTGAAGTCGATACATGGGAGAGATTCACCTAGTCAGATGTCAATAATGTAAACACCTACCAAGCGGGAAGGAACCCACCAATAAGGCTAATGGGCCCTACGGTACGAGCACAACCTGTCACTCTGAAAGACGTACTAAAATCGAACAATGACAAGGATCATCTAATCAAGGCCCAATGATGATCAACCTTGTTAAATGCAAAATGATTGCTAATAACGCTAACAGCCATCAAGGTGCTCCACTTCTAGATAATCCCCAAATAATGTGTCGGAGTCGATGCGGGATGACTTGCTGAAAGGAAAAGCAATGATGAAGATAAAGGATGTACGGTATCATGTCCCTACCGCTGGATGAGGGGACGACTTGACTCATAGCAGATGACTCAGTGGAAAGCAATGAAGAGACAAAACATAAGATGACTCAAGACTCGCCTATGTCTCTTCAACTCTACCCTTCCTAATGGAATCAAATGCTTTGGAATGTTCAACAAACTAACCCTCATCTAGGCTCACTCTAGATATAAGATGACAAAGAGACTCGGTAAACAGATGATAAGCCACTCATAACTTTGACCCAAAGTTTTCAAAAAAGTGGACAGTAATTATTAGGAAACTAAGACCAGCCTCATGTGAGGCACTAACTACACCACAAAACATGACCACATGCTGATGTAACAAGGAAAAAATCAGCGACTCTTACCCTAGAACCGAAAGCAGATAACTTAAAAGAAAAAATCTGAAACCAAAATAGTTATTGCTGTCCTCAAGCATAAAAACAGCGAAAACAAAAACAGTAAATGGACTCTAATACCCAAAAACCCAAAAAATTCACCTCCTTTGTTCATTGGAGGTTAGTCAAAGCTGGCATGATTCATCAACATACTCGAATGACCAATGTAACCATGCAACTAAGTGATCAGTTAGATGAGAAAGATCAACACAATCAACCTTCCAATGCCACCAATCATGAAATCTCATAAACCGGAGAGATGCCTTGGTGTACTTGTTACTGAAGAAATTGTTGAAGGCTATTGGCTGGAATTTGGAGCAGGGTACTTCAACAATAATGAGCATGAAAGCATGAGAGTTGAAACTCTTAGAATCTGACTGCCGAAATACCTCCATCATTCTCAACTCAACTGGATCATGATTGACCCTGATATCCACGCAATGATTGGTCAAAGGATCTTCTTGAAGAACAAAATCTGAATATGGGATCATAGGCAAACTGTAAGGAAGATCATCGTCTAGTCGAACCAAAGGTTGCTCCCCCTGTTGCAATAGTTGTTGATCAAATTGTCCTTGAATCACTACTGGGATATGCAAGGATGAAGTCTCTTGTTGATTGAATTCTGCATAGTTGACTTGTGGTTCTTCCTGCCATACTTTATCACCGTTAATGGAACACACTTGAAAACTCAACTCTTCATCATCATCTTCATGGAATTCTGCATATGACTCAAGTGGTAAAACCATTGATTCATGAGCATCCAAGCATGAATCATCGTCATCATGTTCATCAGCATGAACTTGATAAGGTACAATTTGTTGATCGGTATGTTATTTTTCAATAACAAGGAATTCTTGCGCTCTCATCATGGTCAATGGTTGAATATCATTGAATCGTGTCACCTTCCTTGGTTGGTCAGGAACATGAATCAGAGGAAACCTAGAGGTTTCAAGGATATTTCTTTCTAACTTGAGAGCAACATCTTGGGCCTCCTCCAAATTGTGAAGATCTTTCTCCCTGAGCAAAATACCAAAAATTCTTGTTATCGCACAATTTGTACCTGCCCAAAAGCCCAATGCAAGTGGGTACAGAATTGGCGTAACTAGGAATAACCTATCACTGTCACCTTAATAGGAGATCCCTTTCTATTTAGGAGTATGCCTACCCCAGGGGAAACGTCCCCAGTGACTTGGGGGGTTTGAGAAGGCTAAGGCAAGTAATCACTAGGAAATCCTTCCCCTCTCACAGATCACTCAAATCAAAGGTTTCTTTATCTCTTGTAGAGATGAAGCAAATAGATAATATGGTGTACATGCCCAGAACAAGACAAAAAGAGGCACTTTCCAAGTACAAAAATGATTGTCAGTGTTTCATAAGACAATGAACCTTCAAAAAGTAAACTAGTTGATATGAATTTGCAGCAATGCAACAGTTTGTAACAGCAATTAATATTTATAACAGCCACAAGAATTATGCCTTGAAAGTGCTTGAAAACAAGAAGAAGAAATAGCTTTAACCTAGCTGAATGATAAAAGCTTGTCACAAGCAAGTTTGGCAATGTAGCTAGCAAAATATGTCACTTTTGCAGAGAATTTGTTGCAATTAGATGGTTGTAGCAATCTTTCGCAACAACAACAAGTTCTAATGGTCAAAAGTGCAAGAAAACACCATACAAAGTTAGCACTTACCGAGCAGATTGACTAGCAATTATCACAATTGAGTTGTGAATGAGTTAAGTGCAAGTTATGTAGGCAAATGTATCCAATCAATGTATGTTTGGATGGCTGAAGCAATGTTTTGCAATAGCAGCAAGCTAGCTCGGGAGCTAGTCTAGTTTAGGGTTAGCAAATGTTAGTAAAAGCTTCAAGGATAAAGGTTTGAGTGTTTGTTTGAACAATCAACACTTGTGAATGGTAGACTAGTGCATTTCTAGGGTAATGGAGTCAATAATGCCAGCATCAATTCTTAGAGGAAAAATAGCAATGATAATGTTATGTCAAAGGGATGGAGAGGATGAGAAAGGTGTTGGTATCCCAAGGCCTCAAAGATCCAACTCCTAGAAATAATTGCTAGAAAGTAACAAAGGTTAGGCCCTAGTGATTTCTCTTTTCCTTGAACAAATTGTAATAAAATATGCAATAGGCAAGGAAGTAGGGTTACTAGAGTGCTACAATGGTAGGGCTCTAGTATCTACTTCAAGATAGATGCCTTTCAAGAAATTTTAACAAGTGGAAACCTATAGAGAAAAAGACAGTAACATATGTCTTTCTCCTAGGGTTTCAAGCAAGCAATTTCATAATCTTAGACATGAAACAGGTAAATTAACCATAAGCATTCATTCACAATAAAGAAATGCAGAATTTCGACTTACTTCACCAAGAATAATCAAGCATAAACCCTAGTTGAAGATCCTCCACATGAAAAATTGCCAAAGTACACCAAGAAATGCCTCCTCCAAGAAGTGTGCACCACTAATTTTCAGCCAATAACCCTTAAAGAGGGTCGAATTTCAGACCACCACTTGTGTGATGAGTCAATGATGATAAAATATGAGAGTTTTATCTCTTATTTATACAATATCAATGACCTTTAGTTATTTTTTAGGTCATAAAAGGCTGAAATGGCCAAATTACATCAAAAATCCAGTTTTTACATAAATTCAATAATTAAAACCCTAATTTCACTTTTAGAGATGACGTCATGCCCTTCTAGGGTGACGTTAGACCCCCAACATGGAACGCTAGGCCTCAAATGCAAAACGCTTGGCCTCCAGAGGCCTCAAATCCTGCCACATGTGCCAACTAGTACCAAACCGTCATCATAAATGCCAAACCCTAATTGTATGACGTCAAGGGTCAACATGATGACGTCAAGGGCCAATGTCATGGTGGAAGGGCAAGAACCCCCTGGTGCCATCCTTTGGTGTCTCTTTGCCCCTGGTTGGGGTCACAACATCCATCTACTGGGCTTTCATCCCCATGGAGGTCCGAGCTAATCATCTCCCCATATGTACCTATCCACCGAGCATGGTCCTGCAGCAACAAGAAGTACGCCCTCCATGGGCTCATAAGTCACAGGGATCATAGCAATGTCAATCACATCCAATAATCAAATTACCCAAACATGTGCATCAAACCCCCCCTTTACCCAGACAAATGCTCAAAGACGTTATGCAGTTTAACAAGTCGAGTTTGGAGAGGGTCTCAGGATGTCCTATTGGACTAATCCTCCTTAAGTTTGGGGTGTTTCCCAGGTGAAGACCAATCTAGGTCATGTAAGTGTGTGAAATAGTGCAGGGGGAATGTTTGGACAAAGGGTGTAGTGATAATAGGGAAATGTAGATCTTGCCTATGGGTGCCTCTGTAGAGGGCGAGTTGCACCTTTTCATGGATGCCATTGTTTCCTAGCACATTCAATGCCTTTTATTCTTTGTCTTATTGCTTTTTGTTTTCAAGAGAATAGTTGGGGGACACTGTCCTGGCGTGGTGACCAGTGGTGACAGCATTACCCAGAAGCACTTCACGGAAATGAGAAGGATGGCTCGTGATGAGATCCCCTTTCTCTTGGCTATGCCACCAAGAGCCACTACTCTGGTTTGGTGACCAAATAGATGGTAGTGTCATACTGCTTCATGCCCATGGACCTAATAAGGCCGACTCATGATGAGACCTCCCATCCACCAACTAGACCTTGAGTTTTATTTTATCTTACAGGTCCCCTTTTCTTACTGAGAAGCCTTTTATTGCTTTCTCGGGAATCCCTGGGCGAAGCATCTCAAAGATTTTATTTTGGCTTTTAACTCTTGCCAGATACTTTTACCCTCTGGGCCTTTAGCTCCTTCTTCCCACAAGGTAAGGTACAACCCTTCCTAGTGTGGCAAACCTAATGCACGAACCAAGGTAGGGGAAGATGAGAGGGATAATGATGAAAAAGGGTAAGTATGGAAAGAATGGACGATGACCTTTCATAGACCCACCCTATGGCAACTCATCCTAAAGGGAACCAGCTTACTAGGGCATTCTGTCACCTCCCCGGGTATGAACAAGTTAAAGAGCATAATTTCCAAGCAAACGTTATTAAATAAAGGAGAGTTCAGTGCAACACATTCAAATGCTTCGAAAATTAGAGTGACACATGCCATGATACCCAAACTCATTACCTCATGGAGCAAGACCCACTGCTACTTCAGGACCAGGCTGGTGGGATGGATGTTGTTGTTGTTGATAGATGGGATGCACTAAAGAAAAGATGGGCCCTATCTGGCCAAGCTCAAGTCGTATGGCTCTCGATACTCCATGTCTAGGACCTGTGGGTCTCGAGACATAACTCCTTAGTTATCCCTAGGATAGGGGGTAACATATGGCTCCAACTCGGGGACATGTGCTCACTGTAGAGCGCATGAGAACCTCAGCATCTCTAGCATGACCTGTATCTGCTAGATCTCAACAAATGTATCAATAATCATTAGGGTGGTGATATCACCCCTCGCTCATATATGATATATATAAAAAATAAAAGCAAGCATGCATGTATACATAATGAAAGAGTACAAAAATGAAACTACACTACACTAGCATGATATGCAGATGGTATATACAATGGATGCAAATTCCTAACTTACTTCTACTTACCTATTGGTTGAATGCTAGGTGTAGTCAAATAACCAGTGAAACCATCCTAGCAATATCTCATAATACTTGCCTATGTGCTTCATCATAAACCAAAACAATGATAAGTCAAGCACAAAAATAGCATGAGTTGGAAAATGTATCACATCATCAAAAATGGTAACATCTAGCACATGGAGGCGGGAGGGAGGGACAAAATTATGCCAAGTCACACTTCTATGAAAGTGCTCAATCCATCTCAGAAAGGGATCGTGAAAAATCAAAGGCTCAAACAACGGACTCAAAAAATCTGAAGGTTGGCTACCTTGGACGTCTTCACATCTTGAAGTCTGGGAAGGGATTGGTATGAACCTAGAGGGTGATTGAAAATTTCTTAAAGGAAGGTTGAAAGACTGAGATATATAACTTCTTCTTAATGTATTCAACCTACCCTTGAATTCTAAAAGTAGGCTTTGCCTCGAAGAAAATTCAAGGCGAGGGACATGTTTCCCAACTACACCCTTAGTGACATAGCGAGGTAAAGTAATCGAAGGGGGTTGGAGAACCTTGTCACGAGTACCTTGCTTTGGGCAAGCATTGTCCTCACCTCTATCAAGATCTGAGCACAACGGTGGTTGACAATCTTCTTCGTAGAACAAATCCAAGTGCTCAAATGAATACTCATCAAAATCATCAATATCAGAGGGTTCTAGTATTGAGTATGGTACACATCCCTGAGATCTTCCACAATCTCAGTGGTGAATCCTTCGTCCTCTAGGGCTACTGCGAGATTCTGAAGGGCATCTTCATATGTTAGGCATTGTGGTTTCACAAACTCAATAAACCTACTGATGAGGTCTACGAAAGATGATATACCCCTATCTTCGCAACAACTCTTAAACCAATCTTGCAAAAAAGATGGCAAAGAAAGTATGAACAATTTTACCAGAACATCCTCCCCTCCCAATTCTATCTCGCTTATATACTTCAAGAATTCTACAATGTGAGTAATTGGGAGGCCTCCAAATATTGGAGAGTTGTTTAACCACTTTGTATCAAAATAATGCGAGTATCCTTGAAAATTTTTGAAATCAATAGTCAGATACACTTGTTTCCAGGGTGCCATGATCCCATAACTTGGAAATTTCACAGAATTGAGAGTAAGGTGGCACCTTGGAAAAGGTTAGTGGAGTCGTCAAATATCCTCTTAAGGATTATCAAAGGGATAAGGGAATCACCCTCAGTGAAGTCACCAGGTAAGCTTTGTGAAAAGAAGGCTTTGGACAAAGGCTTACCAAAAAAGTGTCGTTGAGGAATATTGACTCAATGTCCCCGACAACGGCGACAAAATATTATCGCACAATTTGTATCTGCCCAAAAGCCCAAGAAAAGTGGGTACAGAATTGGCGTAACTGGGAATAACCTATCACTGTCACCTTAATAGGAGATCCCTTTATATTTAGGAGTATGTCAAGACTACCCCAAGGGAGACGTCCCCAGTGACCTGGGGGGTTTGAGAAGGCTAAGGCAAGTAATCACTAAGAAATCCTTCCCCTCTCACAGATCACTCAAATCAAAGGTTTCGTTATGTCTTGTAGAGATGAAGCAAATAGATAATATGGTGTACATGCCCAAAACAAGGCAAAAAGGGGCACTTTCCAAGTACCAAAATGATTGTTAGTGCTTCATAAGACAATGAACCTTCAAAAAGTAAGCTACCTGATATGAATTTGTAGCAATGCAACAGTTTATAACAGAAATTAATATTTTATAACAGCCACAAGAATTACGCCTTGAAAGTGCTTGAAAACAACAAGAAAAAATAGCTTTAACCTACCTGAATGATAAAAGCTTGTCACAAGCAAGTTTGGCAATGCCTAGCCAGCAAAATAGGTCACTTTTGCAGAAAAATTGTTGCAGTTAGATAGCTGTAGCAATATTTTGCAACAACAGCAAGTTCTGATGGTCAAAAGTGCAAGAAAACACCATACAAAGTTAGCACTTACCTAGCAGATTGACTAGCAATTATCACAATTGAGTTGTGAATGAGTTAAGTGCAAGTTATGTAGGCAAATGTATCCAATCAATATATGTTTGTATGGCTGAAGCAATGTTTTGCAACAGCAGCAAGTTAGCTAGGGAGTTAGTCTAGTTTAGGGTTAGCAAATGTTAGTAAAAGCTTCAAGGATAAAGGTTTGAGTGTTTGTTTGATCAATGTGAATGGGAGACTAGTGCCTTTCTAGGGTAATGGAGTCAATAATGGCAGCAACAATTCTTAGGAAAAATAGCAATGATAATGTTATGTCAAAGGGATGGAGAGGATGAGAAAGGTGTTGGTATCCCAAGGCCTCAAAAATCCAATTCCTAGAGATAATTGCTAGAAAGTAACAAAGGTTAGGCCCTAGCGATTTCTCTTTTCCTTAAACAAATTGTAATAAAATATGCAATGGGCAAGGAAGTAGGGTTACTAGAGCGCTACAATGGTAGGGCTCTAGTATCTACTTCAAGATAGGTGCCTTTCAAGAAATTTTAACAAGTGGAAGACTATAGAGAAAAAGATAGTAACATATGTCTTTCTCCTAGTGTTTCAAGCAAGCAATTTCATAATCTTAGACATGAAACAAGTAAATTAACCATAAGCATTCATTCACAATAAAGAAATGTAGAATTTCCACTTACTTCACCAAGAATAATCAAGCATAAACCTTAGTTGAAGATCCTCCACATGAAAAATTGCCAAAGTACACCAAGAAATGCCTCCTCCAAGAAGTGCACACCACTAATTTTCAGCCAATAACCCTTAAAGAGGGCCGAATTTCAGACCACTTGTGTGATGAGTCAATGATGATAAAATATGAGAGTTTTATCTCTTATTTATACAATATCAATGACCTTTAGTTATTTTTTAGGTCATAAAAGGCCGAAATGGCCAAATTACATCAAAAATCCATTTTTTACATAAATTCAATAATTAAAACCCTAATTTCACTTTTAGAGATGATGCCATGCCCTTCTAGGGTGACGTTAGACCCCCAGCATGGAACGCTAGGCCTCAAATGCAAAACGCTTGGCCTCCAAAGGCCTCAAATCCTGCCACGTGTGCCAACTAGCACCAAACTATCCTCATAAATGCCAAACCCTAACTGGATGACGTCAAGGGTCAACATGATGACGTCAGGGGCCTTCAAGGGCCAATGTCATGGTGGAAGGGCAAGACCCCCCTGGGTCTAGGCCTGCCAGAGTGTCTCAGAGAAAACATCCTTCTTTCTTCCTGGTGCCATCCTCTGGTGTTTCTCTGCCCCTGGTTGGGGTCACAACATCCATCTGTTGGGCTTTCAGCACCATGGAGGTCCGAGCTAATCATCTCCCCATATGTACTTGTCCACCGGGCATGGTCCTGTAGCAACAACAAGTATGCCCTCCATGAGCTCATAAGTCACAGGGATCATAGCAATGTCAATCATATCCAATAATCAAATTACCCAAACATGTGCATCAAACCCCCCCTTTACCCAGACAAATGCTCAAAGATGTTATGCAGTTTAACAAGTCAGGTTTGGAGAGGGTCTCAGGATGTCCTATTGGACTAATCCTCCTTAAGTTTGGGGTGTTTCCCAGGTGAAGACCAATCTAGGTCATGTAAGTGTGTGAAATGGTGCAGGGGGAATGTTTGGGCAAAGGGTGCAGTGATAACAGGGAAATGTAGATCTTGCCTGTGGGTGCCTCTGTAGAGGGCAAGTTGCACCTTGTCATGGATGCCATTGTTTCCTAGCCCATTCAATGCCTTTTATTCTTTGTCTTATTGCTTTTTCTTTTCAAGAGAATAGTTGGGGGACACTGTCATGGCGTGGTGACCAGTGGTGATAGCGTTACCCACAAGCACTTCACAGAAATGAGAAGGTTGGCTCGTGATGAGACCCCCTTTCTCTTGGCTATGCCACCAAGTGCCACTACCCTAGTTTGGTGACCAGATAGATGGTAGTGTCATACTGCTACATGCCCATGGACCTAATAGGTCAACTCATGATGAGACCTCCCATCTACCAACTAGACCTTGAGTTTTATTTTATCTTACGGGTCCCCTTTTCTTACTGAGAAGCCTTTTATTGCTTTCTTGGGAATCCCTGGGCGAAGCATCTCAAAGGTTTTATTTTGGCTTTTAACTCTTGCTAGTTACTTTTACCCTTTGGGCCTTTAGCCCCTTCTTCCAACAAGGTAAGGTACAACCCTTCCTAGCGTGGCAAACCCAATGCCCGAACCAAGGTAGGGGAAGATGAGAGGGATAATGATGAAAAAGGGTAAGTATGGAAGGAATGGACGATGACCTTTCATAGACCCACCCTATGGCAACTCATCCTAAAGGGAACCAGCTTACTAGGGCATTTTCTCACCCCCCCAGGTATGAACAAGTTAAAGAGCATAATTTCCAAGTAAACGTTATGAAATAAAGAAGAGTTCAGTGCAACACATTCAAATGCTTCGAAAAGCAAAGTGGCATATATCATGATACCCGGACTCATTACCTCATGGAGCAAGACCCACTGCTACTTCAGGACCAGGCTGGTGGGATGGATGTTGTTGTTGTTGATAGATGGGATGCACTGAAGAAAATATGGGCCCTCCAGGGCCAAGCTCAAGTCGTATCGCTCTCGATAATCCATGTCTAGGACCTGTGGACCTCGAGACATAATCTCCTTAGTTATCCTTAGGATAAGGGATAACAATTCCATCATGTCTCAAAATAGTATAACAAAGCCATAACATCATTAGGTCTTACAGCATTAGGAATTATATCATAATTCTTAGAAAAACGAGTATTAAACTCAAGCACAGCCTCATTCTCATTTCTCTTGATATTAGAAAAAGCTTTAAGTAAGAAATAGTTATCCTATTTATTCGCCCATCTTTTTGTGAACTTCTCTTGGAATGAATCCCATTCATCAATGGAGGCATTAGGAAGGGATTTGTACCATATTCATACATCCCCCTCAAGGGTTTGCACAAACATCCTTATATTCCACCTCACAATCATCCACCACTTTCAAAAAATCAATCAAGTGATTCTCAACCAATACTCCATAATTCCCTGCAAACTTTGGTAAGCGTTCGCGATATTCACATGTAGGCAAGTCATGAGGATGATTAGGAATTGCAACAAAACTTAGTGGGCATAAAAAGTTAAGGTAAACCTTACTAGATTCCAAACTCCGACCATAATATTAATCTGAGATGAAACAAGCACAATTGTTGCCATAGTATTATCTTGAGATGAAAATAGGCATGAATCCAAAGATGAAGGGTGTCGAAGTTACACTCACCATAGAACTTGTCAAAAAATAGAAGTAGCAAGGGAAGAATTGACCAAAGAACTCAATATGCTTACCAACTTTGGAAGAGTTCCTGGTGAAAGTATATTCTTGTTCCAAAAAATATGTTAGGATTCGCTCAGGCCCGGAATTAGACCTTGTGTTAGATCGAATCTAGATGATCTGCTTGTGTTCCCCAATGGAGTCGACCTTGTTTCCTGTGAAGCCGCGAGGTGATTCCAAATAAAATAAAGGAAAAACTTACCAATATCATTGCACTCTGAGGATTGATGCTTCCTCGGCAACGACACCAATTTGCTAGCACAAATTTTTGCACTTGAATGAGTGTGAATAAATTATAAATCAGCAAGCTAGAAATCTGTGTAATTGTAGGAGATATTGCCCTAAGTGCCACTAGCAAAAACTCCTCTCCGTCTGGGTTGGTACGTGCCAACCTCAAGGGGGTGTCCCTATGTTTTATATGCACTATCTTCCCTCTAAATCTCCAAAATAAACCCGAAAATACACACACAAGATGACCTTTGCCTAGCGATCAAGCTACCAAAGGGGTAATTTGTATAATTTATAAATTGAAGTGGTAGAATCCTTGCAACGTTATCTTTAAGAAGGATGGAGAAAGAGAAAGAAAGCTAAGAGCTTCTAATCAAAACACAAAATCCAACAGAATACCAACAATCCTCGAGAGCTTGATACGAGCATCACAAAGCTTTATTTTTGCGTTTACCAAAAGGTTGATTGCACCATAGAGACAAGTATAGTGATGACTCTTGTGCAAAGAAATAGAAGCTAGAGAAGAGAAGAGAGAGAGAGAGTGAGAAAGTCTGTTGTTGTTGTTGTTGAAATCCGACCAAGAACCAATGAAGAACCCCTCCTTATATAAGACCAAGAGGGCGCATAAGAGTGGCAAAAATAGGAGAGTAAGCAAGGCGCATGTGGTAAAAAATAGAGCACATGAGAAGAAGGGAGAAAATAGGGCGCATGATCTAAAAAAGGGAATGCACATGTATGGGATGAGGGAAAAATGTGCATGGGTAGATATAGGAGACAAAAGGTTAAGTGAAAGAGTGGCGCATGAGCTAGAGTAAATGCGCCAAGTATGGAGGAAGGAAGCGCTAAAGAGGGAAGGAGGACTTGCACGTGTGAGTATGGTGCATGCGCATAGGAATAAAAAGGAGGGAGGATGTGCATGGGATGAAAGAGTGATGCACTACGTGCATGAGAGGAGTGGGGTGTGATAAGGAAAGATGCATGCATGCACACGTGTGAGAGGAAGAATGTGTGAGAAAAAAGAGGGACATGCGCACGTGTGGAAGGGAAGGAGAGTGATATGTGCATGTGTGAAAGATAGCATGCAATTGAGAGGAGGGAAGCTTGAGATAGAAGAAGTGAAGTGGGAGAGAGGGAGAGTTATTCTCCAATCAACTCAACCATGCCAACAAGAACCCACACCATGCGCCAACTCATCTCTAATGAATGCATACGCCTGGATGTCCTCATACATGTGCCATGATTGACTCAAGCATGCATGCGCCACAACTTTGCCACTTGCCACACTCTAAGACTATCGCATGTCATCCTGCATGGTGACCACACCTGGTAATAATAACATTGCTAAAAATAGACATGCTAAAAATAGCAATCCACCGGAAAAATATGAAAAGACCAAAAAAGTTTGAGACTGCTAGGAGAACCCTGCCAAATATAGTATTCTTAAAAGTAGGCACAATTAAAAATAGAAACTCCTCTAATGTCCATTAAAAGTCTCATCGGATTCGATTTTCTGCAAGGAACACAGATATGTGCTTGGAATTGTCATCTAAACCCTGGAACTCCAATTGCTAAAAATAGTAAGTGCTCGCATGTCTTCCAGAAAAGGCTCATTGGAATCATGAGCTCACAAGGACTCTGAATATGTGATCAAAACTGCCATGCGGACCTCTAAACTTTGTCTCCTAAAAAATAGAAAATATAACAAAAATAACCATCTCTCTCTAATCCATGAAAGCATATGCAAACTTCAGCTCTAAAGCAAAAAACACCATTAAACCAATCCTACACCTAAACTCATACAGGAACCAACCCTGGCTCACGCCAGGCTATCTTTGGGAAAAATATTTGAATGCCAGCCAAATAAGACATCCTCGCCCTTAACCATCAAGATTTGCAAGTGAGAAAATCTAGGGGTTAACAGCCCCAAGGGTTAGCTCAAGTGGTCATCAACTAGGCATGAGATCTCTCCCCCAAAGTTGGGGAGGTCACAGTTTGACTCTCTTGATCCCCTCAGGGCAAGGAGATTGGAACTTAGGCACTTGTGATTTACCATCGTTACCACTCATCGACAACAGTGAAGTCTCTGGGGGTTTCACGTGCTTGGTTATAAGGAAAAAAAGAGTAACCCTAATGGCAATATATCTTGTTGATTTGGATGATAGATATTGAAACTTTCATCACAATAATTTATTATGGTGTAGGTTGAAAATTTAGAATGATTATTAGGATGTCACATTTTTTCCGTTAATCGGTGACATATCTTGTGTAAGTGTTATCATACCTTTTGGTGTTGTATGCTCATCAAAGAGTTCATTCAAATTTTCTTATATAGTTGATTTCAATAGCTCATGGTTAAGAAATTATCATCTATGGATTTCAACTAGATAGTTTAACCATACTTGTGAAAATATTAAGGGATTGTGTGAAGTCAAAAATAGGTGAATTACATGTCTTGTTGCAATAAGTGCCTTTAAAGTTTATACATAGATCTTTATTGTTTGAAATGGAATATTATGTTGACAATTAGTTGGGATTGTGAATTAGTCATTAGCAAGTCACTAGGTTTCTAGAATGTTGTAATTTGTTGTTATAATCAAGAGTGGATTTAGCACTACCTTCAATCAGACTACTTGTAATGTAACATACATCAGTGTTATCGAGAGTGCCCCCCCCATCCCATCCTCGGAACCGCGCTCTAAGCGAGAGTGTCTAGCACACCCCTAGGAGCAGGCTCTCAAAAACTGGGAGAATCCTCCAAGCAATTTTGGGGCACTCCCTACCCTTTTGGGAACGCCGCGCTCCCCGGGACGCTCCCAGAGACTGTGAGTGAGCTCCCAAGGCGCTCCCTAAATGCTCCATGGACACTCCCAAGGCACTCCCCAAACGCTCCCAAGGTGCTCCCTAGGCGCTCCATGGATGTTCCATAGGCACTTCTTGGACGCTCCCTATTGGTAAAGTTAAATTCTTAAAGTAAAAGTTGACATTTCTTTTATCTTTCCTTTTTATCAAGCTGACATTTCCTTTAATTTCCTTTATCTTTCCTTTTTATCGAGTTGACATTTCCTTTATCTTTCCTTTTTATCCTTTTATTAAATTTTAAACATTACCATTAATTGTTTCAGGATGTTTGAAAGTGGTTCCAACCTCGTCGGACTTCATATTGAGAAAGCAGAATTTCATATCTCATTCAAAATTCAATAGACTTAATAGTTTTCAGGATTGATGGGATTGCAACATTTTCATTGGATTCTATCACATATAAGGGTACATGATTGGAATTTAATCAAGAGCACCAAGGCCTTTATGTACCCCATTGTTGGTGGTGTTGATTCTTGAACTCCTTTGTCATGGCCTTAGCAAAAATGCACCCTTCACTCAAATCAAAATCATTGATTAGGCATGTTAAGATTTTTCTACCATATTTTAAAGTTTGGATTAGGTAGTTTCATCAAAATTGGGTGGTGTCCACTGATGTCCCTAGAGGATCAAGGTAGAGGCAAAGGCTAGACAAGAGGCAAAGGATGAAGGATGGTACTAATGATGAGGATCCCAATATAAGAGATGGTGGAACATTGTTTGTCATTTAAATGTTCTTGCTCGTTTATTCATAATGTTTTTTTCAAAGTTTCTATATAATCATTAATGCACTAAGGATGGCATTTCTAACTTCGTAATAATGTAGTATTCATCTGTAAGTAGCACAAATATGCATGTTTTCATATATTCTACAACTAATTTAGCATTTTGCATGTTTTTTTTAATATGAATGCAATCCACACACACACACACACACATAGATATATATATATATATATATATATATATATATATATATATATATATATAATAGACGCTCCGCTCCCGAGGATTTTTGGAAAATGGGGCTTCCAATGCTCCCACTCCACTCCACGCTCTGCAACATTGCCATACAACAAGCAACGAGACAATTGTTGTTCTGACACTAATATTTTTCATATCTGATACAAGATTGTTTGACACTATACAAGGACTCATAGCAGAAAGCATGATGACTGGAATTTATGACAAGCTATTAAAAGATCTCAACCGCTGATGATAGTTTAAAGAGAAGGAAAACGCATGCAAATTGCCCTAGAAAATGTTAATAACTCAATTCCCAGCACCTAGATAAGTTATTTCCTAGCCGAAAAATAATTATAGCTCACTGAAAAAAATATACTAACTGGAAATAATTAAAACATAAGCAAAATGGAAATCTAATCTCACACGACACAGAAAAATTATGCCCTTCAAATAAGCTTTTCATTCAATGATTATCAAAGCTTACAAGGGCTTTCCCAACCTGGGAAAATAATCTTCCCACTGAGAAAATTACAAGCTATAACAAACTTGGAAAAAGCCTCTGAAGAATGAAACCCTCTTGCTGCAACCCACTCCTGCTGCCCTTCTGAACTGATGCTTGATGTACGCCCTGTTGTACGACCCGCGCCTATACGACCTATTGTACAACAAAATCTATTGTATGACCTGCGACTGTACGGCTTGTACGACCCGCTGCTAGGATATACACTGCCCCTGCATCTGTACAGCCCTTGTTGGGTTGTACGGCCTGCCTGCAAACAAAAATGGTTGCCCAGAAAATCAATATGGCCTATTGCCCTACTAGTTTGGCATTCACAATCTTTTATGGTTGTTGGTATTCTTTTTCTTGTTGAACCCTGCTTGTATTCTCCTTCCTTTGAGTTGATCTCTAGGTGAAAGCCCTTCTTCACCCTGGAATCACAGTCCTTCGTGACTCAACACTAAGCAAAAGTCCTTCTTTGCTCACTTGATGTGTCTTCTCCTCTCACCTTGGTTGCTTTTATAATCTGGAGGTTGGACTAAATAAAAAATAACCCTAATCTCCAAAGTGATTGATGGTTGAGATTAAATCTCAATGATGAGCCATGAAATTACCATCATTTGACATCTTATTTTCCTTCATTTTAACCCTTTATCATTTAAATATAACCCTGTCTTATCCATTTTAATGCCCATATACTGTATTTAGGCTCAAGATGTTTTCCAATTGCATTTCTTAATATTTCATTGGATTTATGATTAACATTAGGGGAAGTAGTGTGTTCCATATTTACTTTTGAAGTGGCAGCTCATGTGTGGACAAATCGTTACAAGGTTTTGCTTTAAAGGTTCACATATTCTTCAAATCAAGGTCATTGCACATCCATTGCCACAGATTCAAAGTCATTAAAAGCTTATACAATTGCGGGGTTTCCATATTTTCAAATCAGCCTGCTACGGAATCAGGCCTATTGCAGCTTGCTACAGAATCAGGCCTGTAGCAGCTTAGAATCGCGCGTGATTTTTAAAGCTAACTATGATTATAAAGTGTAAATATTCCAGATTTCCTTGGAAGATATATGAAGGATTTCAAGAACAATGAAGGCATAGCAAGGGAAATTAATGTGAATATCTTTAGCGTATACATATCAGCAAGGAGAATTAATATAGATATCCCCAATATATATATATATATATATATATATATATATATTGAAGAAGGAATATCAACAAAGGAAATTAATAAATACTATTATACCAGCAAAAGAGGATTAACATAATTATTCTCAGCTTGTGTAAAGACATAACAGCAAAAGGGGATTATTGTATTCTCAGCATATTCAGCGTGGAAATATATCAGCAAGGAGATTAATTTAAAATATTTCCAGCATATGTAATATGTGTCCGTGAGCCTTCACCAATCAGCATATGGATATATTTAAAATATTTCCAGCATATGTAATATGTGTCTGTGAGCCTTCACCAATAAGCATAAGGATATACAAGAAGGAAATTAATACATCAGTGCTAGCACTTAGCACATGAGGATCCAAATTTAGACACGGATATATTTGCAGTTCAATTAGTTTAGACAACAGTTATGAACTTCCTTGGAATCTGGGAAGGAGTCGATCCTCATTGGCCGTTGTATGACAACATGTCATTGAGTGAATCAGAGGACAAAGGCATCTAAGTTGTTTTAACTTCTCTAGCAGCATAATAGGGGCTGGTCGCTCCATATTTGGAGCAGCCAGATCCCCTTTTATTGTATAAATATGTGTGCTCTCATAAGAGAAAGGGGGACGACTAGTACGAGCGATAGTGAGAAAGACTATGAGTTGTTCCAGACTTCTGTTACTTTGCTGATTTAATATAGTACTGATGTTCATGTGTGGAGGAATAATCTGATTTTGTACTGATGAGTTATTAGTTGTGAGCACAGGCCTACCTGTGAGCTAGGGCTCACTCACAGGGACAACATTCTGCTCTTTCATTTTTTTGCAAATTTAGATATATCTATAGCAGCTAATTATCAATCCTAGGCAGCTGATAGTTATTTGAATTTCTTTTTAAATTTCTACTGAAGAATGGCCACGAGATGCACAATGGCCACCTGCAACTTGTTGAAGAATGATGATTAAAACATGTTAAATCTTAGATTGTTACAGTTTATTGACCTCCTTGTCATTCTTTACTTTTCTTGACATCATATGCTAAATCTGGGTGCGCATTCTCTATCTGTAGTAGTATTTGAATGTCATAAACAAAATTATGATTCAGGGATTGTGAAGTCTGTTGGCCTAATTCTAATGCATTAATTCAATAATAGTTTTCTTTCAGTGTGTGTGGATTAGAACAGATTAGAAAGTTTCTTTCTTTTGATTGTGAGTGTGCTACAAAATAACTGTACTTGTGACTCCACGAGGTGAACACGCGAGGGAGCAGGGTTATGAGAGTTCAAAAACCTTACCCCGAGAGGTACCACCAACTGGGTTGGGGGTTGTAAGCACTGTGACTTCATCTTTTATGTTTTTCTTTTGATTTATGCATTGCTTAGTTTAGTTGATTTCTTTTCGTTAAATTGCATAGTGTGGTAGAAGCCCTCATTCTGTGTATACTGCACCTTGTGTCTCATAAGTACAAACTAAACCCCGGGTTGACAAATTAAGTGAAAGAGTGTAAAGTGACACCAAATAATTGGAAATCATATTTACACCTCGTCATTTTGGCGTCGTTATCGGGAAGGCACTCAAGAAATTAGGACTTTTTCCTTAGGATCATTGTAGGAGCAATACCAAGCTGAAGGGAACTCTAGGGAAACGTTGACTACCCCTATGATATCCCTTGCTCAGGATATTGTGCATTAAAATCATCATAGGATGCATGAGTTAAGTTAATAATATTCTCTTTTGTGGTGTTGTAAGAGCCACCCATAGTACTAATCTCTTTTGCAGGAAGCTTGGAAGGAGGAAGAGGTATTCCACTAGAAGGAAAATCAAGGAGAGGTTATTTGAAGAAGGTATGCATTCTGAAATTCATAAGCCTTCCATTACTTTTATTTGGAATGCATTGAAGAACGTCTAAGTTTCCTGGGACAAGTGTGGAAAACTCATTATATCAATTTTGTAATTTAGATGATGAGACACTTTGTGGATTCTTTAGGACTCCCACGGTGGTTATGTCAGGATCTCATCATCTCATACCACACTTGAACTAGATGCTATAACAAACGACCTCTGACCATTTCATTAAACTTTAAGGAGGTACGCTTTTCATTGTTGAATTCATGAAGCTTGGAAGAGCTCTCATAGATTTGAAACTACAATTCTTGAAGTCCTAGGCATGCACATTCAAAATTGGCCTACAACAAATTAATCATATCTTGCAAATTATGATCTAGGTCAATTTTTTGTTGGAGAAGAGAATCATATTGAGAAAGACACACCTACAAAATTTCAACGATTACCTCAACCCTACACCTAGTCCCTTTGATCTTAGGCATATTGATAAACGCACACTACTCAATGTTTTGATGATGGCTATATTTCTCGATTAACTATTTAAGCCATCATTATACACAAATTACAATTCCATGAACAAAATGTGGAAGTTATTTCACGAATAATGAGACACTCCGTGGCTCCCACGATGGTTATGTCAGGCTCTCATTATATCAATCTCAGAGATAATGGGACACTTTGTGTTCCCACGATGATTATGTCAGGATCTCATTATCATTATACCACGTTTTGAATTAGATATTTTATTTTATTCTTTCTTTAGGTATTTTTGCATTAGCCATAGGGATCTTGCGAGGGTCATATCACACAACTTAGGAGCTAGGTATTTGCAATTTTTGGCATATGGGTGTGTTACCACCCAAAGTTGCACGTGGATGGACTTGCAGTTGAGCCGCCAAAGATGAACAAGCTATTGTTCAAATTCAGAGTTCAAAAGTTCGGCCAGGCCCCGTGGTCCCTTGTAAATTCTTCAATTTTTTGTATTTCCATAACTCGGCGGGGAATTGTAATAGATGAGCTAGTATGATGAACTTTGTAAAAGGTCTTGGCTACTTGAGACCCACTCTCCAATGCATTTACTCTGGGGTGTTCTTTCTTTTATCTAGCAATTATAAGTTGTTTACAACAGCTTATTATTGTTGGGTTTTTTCACTCATTTCTCCAAAGCTGGAGTATTTGTATTAGTGTT
This sequence comes from Picea sitchensis, assembly GCA_010110895.2. Classification (NCBI taxonomy): domain Eukaryota; kingdom Viridiplantae; phylum Streptophyta; class Pinopsida; order Pinales; family Pinaceae; genus Picea; species Picea sitchensis. The sequence goes on along the minus strand of SNQJ01S0000004.1, from coordinate 359,851 downwards.
TGGGCCTTAAAGTGATGTTTGAGCCTAGTGTCTAATATATATTACCATACTAGTCATCAATTTTGAGTCACATGGAAATACACTAAGTCCCCCTTAGGTTTTTTTTAATGTTTTCGGATAATATAAAATTTCCCGCAAAACAAGATATTTTAATTGTAATTGATGAATAATTTTAAAAAGGTGGTACTAGGAGGCATCATATGCCTTAGGGGTATTCATTTTTCGTCTCGTAATACCCACTTTACCTGTAGACCCACCTTTCGAGAGAAAAATAATGGTTATTAATCATTGAAAAAATAATTTCTCTTGAAATTAGCCAAATAAAAGACAATTAAAAGGAAATTCAGAATTCCTTAAAATAAGGAAACATGTTTCCCACATGTTCCTTTTGTCTTAAGTCTTAAAGAGAGTTGTTGGATCTTTCCTAAAATGAGAAATCACGTATCCTTGAGTCGACTTGAGTCTAGTTGTCGTTTCCATTTCCACTAAAGCGCTTTTCTATTTGTTTCCATTTCCACTTAAGGCAAGTCGCATAAACCAAACTCACACGCTTTTCTAGAATAAGAAACATCCATCGTTTGCTTTCACCACTCGACTTAACTCATCCTTTTTGCTTTTACCACTCACCATCCACCTAAACCTTTCCCATCTTTTTGCTTTCACAACTCGCCATTCACTCAAGAATAACTCGCCTTCTCATTAAGGAAACCCTAACCACTCACTTGGCTATTTAATAGAGGCGACCTACCTCTTGTCAGTTAGTTGGAATTTTACTAAGAGTTTGCTTGTGATACATTGTAATCGATCTATCTTCTATTGGAATAAAAAAGGCTTTGGAGGCTATTGTGGTGTAGAGCTCTCATCTGTGGATTCATGGTGATCAATTGTGTATGAGGTATACTTGTATTTAGCTTATTTTGCATTTTAAATTGTTATTATTGGCCTATGTTTGGAGCTATCTCCTTGTAGGATAGGAATAGAAAAGCTAAGTCTGCTTGATATTTCTATTAGTTTATGTATGTTAGATAGTTGTGAGATGCATGTTTATTTAGCTTAATGTCATGCTCTTCATGTCTTTCTAATATATGAAACATCGTGCTTTTAACTCTTTTGTTGCAAGATTTGTCTTAGCATTGCAGGTTTACATAATTTGAAGGATAGGTTGAAGCGAGTGAGCTTCCTCCCATCTTCAAAGAGCTTTGAAAAGATCACTTTCCCTCTGCTTTCCTCTAACAAAGACTCCATTGCCCAAGACATTCCAAGACAACAAGCATTCTTCTTCTCTCCTTCTCATAATTTCTTATAAAATCTTTCTCTTGGTTACCTTTCTTGCATGTAATAGTTTTTTTTGGTATTTCAAATTCAAATCTGAAGGAAAATAGCTTGCATGCATAAGTAAGATTTAGATCTAGATTATTATTATAAAACGAATTCACTTTTAGCTAGATCTACTTCAAATTTGTTTGCTTTTAACTAGTATTTCAAAGTAAAATCAATAGGTTAAACGTTGTGCAATTTCACTGGGTCATTAACTGAATATTTGGCAGGTTGTAAGTGCCATTGCTTTGCTGATTTAATATCAGCAAAGAAAGATCCTAAGGGGGTTAGCTTTTTAGCTTCCTCTCCTCAATTCCTTTTATGTTGGTTTGCCATAATTTCTACTTGGATTTTTTTTAATTTGTTAGGGGTGTTCCAAAACACTTTGAAAGTGTTTTTGGGCATCTTTTAGGACTAATTGTTTGTTGTTTTTATGCATAAGTAACAGGTACAAGGGGAGATTCTGGGGATTTTTTGAAGATTTAACCTTACTTAGAAACCCTTGAAACAGTTGGGCACCTTCTTGCCTTGAGAAAATTGGTTGAAAACTTGTAAGCCAATGATCCTGAATCATAAAGGATCAATGTGCATTCTCACAAAGAAAAAGAGTTGTAATCATTTCAATAAAGCGGCATAGGCTACACATTGTCTTGCCTTGTCCCTGTAGAGGGACCGGTGTCGGTGTCTTTTCTCTTCTTGTGATTATTTTCAGATTTATGCTTAAGTTTTTTCTAACTCCTAAAAAAGATAAAAAGAACTCATATCACCTAACTTACTGATAAAATAAACCACAATCTAGAGTAGTTATTTTTAAGTTCTAGCTTAGATCCACCTTGCATGTATCATCCATCTAGAACACTAATTGCTAGAATAGTTTCCTTTTGTTATATATTGGAAATAAACCAGTTGGCTATAAACTCTAGTATGCTCTTCCCATTGTGATTACGCAGAGTGGCCATTGGGGGTCAGAAAGGGAGTAGTTGACACATGTTAGTTTTAATTAGGAAAAACTATCTGATTTTGCTAATGTCTAAGACCTCTACACGGGGTGGAGTGTGTTAAGTCAGGGAGAAACTTTGATATCTAGGTTCTCTCCCCGTTGGACCTACAGCACACCCGGTCGGCAAGTCTATAAGAACCCAAGATTAGCAAGTAAGATAGGCCACATAAACACTTTTACACACAAAGAGTGGGGACCTCGACTTTAATCCCCACTTCACTTTTATCCCAAACTAATATACTGTTCTTCCACAAATAATAAAATACTCTAGATAAAATAAACGCGACATATTCAAAACATCACATTTACTTTTCCTGCACTGGTCTTTACTTTCATCTATCTGACTGGATTTTTTACTTCAAAGCATTTACTATTTAAATCATCTATATTTGGAGTATGTTATAAATGTGAATGACTCTTTGCATGTATTGACAGGGTGTATCCTTTAATTATATTTGAGTCATATGTTGTTGTTATAAATCTTGTTTCATCATATTAACTCCTAGAAGTTGCTTTTATCATTCTTAGATTAAAATCCGTAGATTATTTTCTTAGGGACTACCCCCCTTGGCTTCGCTAGGAGTTGGCCTAGATGGAGAAGTTGAGAGTACAGGCGACAGTATCTCAACTTGAAACTTGCCCCCAAGGTTGCACCCAATGGATTAAGATTTCTCCATGCTAACCTGAGGTGCAAATTAGGCAGCAACAAGGTGCATTACATTTAAAATTTTACACCTATAAAAATTCACACAAACCCAGATCATCACTTGGAAGAAACAGCTTGTTGATCAGACTCTTGTGGCATCTGGGATCACTAGTCTCACCAAGGACAGAGTTCGGACAATCAATTTTCAGTAACTAAATGATAGATCTTTAAAACATGTTTCTAGGGTGTATCCTCCTACTAATCTGGTTTACAACCCAATCATCTCATTCTGATATCGTACAAGAAAGCTATGCCCTAATTACTAAGTCCCTATCCTACACTAATACTACTCTATGTTTCCTAGGATGTTCTTTGGTATATTTGACCCATAAATTCTTCAAGTTTGAAAAACCTGTTTCTATTGGAGATACCTACATGAATCTATTTTCATCTCCAATTGGAATTAAGTCAATTTGTCATCAGATGAAAAGTTATGCTAAAAATCATGATTGTTGGTCAAGGCTGGAAATAAAGAGCAGAGATGTCATATAGCATGTTTCTCAACATTTTTGATATATCATTTCAAATCAATTTCAAAACATGTTTGTACTAGAGATAGTTGTATGACTATACTTTAATTTGGCTTTGGAATCACTTTGATCGGACATCAGACAAAGAATTTATAATCGAATTACCGTCGAGTAGTCTAGGCCGGCCACCACTTCTCAGCAGGTAACAATGAAAAATTTTCAATGAATCCTTTAAGAGATATATTTTATATGCATTAATTGCAATCATTTTGATGTTTATTGGAGGAAGAAAGTCATCATATCTACTTTCATCCATAATCTCACCTTGTGTTGCAAGCAAAATGCTAGTTTTTTTGCATGTCAAAGAAGGATCATGGAGGTCAATCCATGAATGAGTAATTTTCAAAGACAAACTTTCATGAAGTGGGCATGTCACCAAGACATGAAAAGAAGTGTGCTATCATGTAATGTTGAGTTCTTGAATGAGCTATGTCTAAAGTTCAAGTTCCTAGGAACTTGCTACATAATTGTTCCAGCTATTGACCAACACCAACGTCAAGACTTTTCAGATGGCGAAGGACAAGACAATTGAAGAATTGATTTCCAAACTGAAGACCAGTGATATAGAAGTTAAATTCCATGCTACATCACTAATGTCATTCTTGCACAAGAAGACCTAAAGCACCACAGTATACCAATGCATTTTCTTCTTCCCAACTCAAAGCTAATTGTCTGTTGAAGTTAACAAAGTTTTCTTTGCCAACAATTTCCTCAGAATATCATTCATGTAACCACTGCTATCACATTGCAACTTCAACCCACTTTCTTCCTCCAAAAGACCTCCATAACTTCCTGCCTACCACCCACTCCTGAGTCCTAACCCACCCAATAAAGTAATTTGGCTCACTTACAATGCCAAGCTACCTTTCCAATTTCAATAGTTGTTGAATAAATGGCACATGTTGCTACCAATCCAATCAAGTTTTTTTCACTATTTGCCCGTTGCTAATCTTGTCTAGCAGACATTCATTCTCAAACATTTAACCATGTGCTATGAACATTGCAGTATGTTTTCATCCTTAGTAGTACTTCATAGATCCACCCTTGCTACAAAAGCAACAAAAATGACAAAGTTCTAAGGACAACATTGGTACTGCTACACAAGAGCCAATACCAATAATCCTTGTGGTTGTCACACAAGAACCAACTACAGGAGAGAGCTCATAAAAGAAGAAATAGTTGTTGTCACACAAGAACCAACACCTACCAACCCTGAGGTTGCCACACAAGAACCAGCCTCAGAAAGCTCTATTGTTGCAACACAAGAACTAACAGTAAAGAAATCAATTGAAGGAATTCTCCAAGAGGAAGAGACTACCGCCCCACAAGAACCTGTAGCAGAATACGTTGTTGCAGAAATGGTCTTTCATCAAAGCTTCATGAAGATATCTCAAAACCAGGAGAAAATTTTGTTGATAGTCCTTGGTACAGATTCTTAAAGATGTTGCTCTTTTCTATGGAAACTTGCGAAGAACCCTCTATAGAAAATCATATGCTTGCTGCAAAGTTCTTAAACTTCATAGGTAAGTGCAGGTACGCTTCTTCTTTCTCTTTGTTTATTAGATTCATTGAATATTTTAGATTTGTATTTGGAAAACCACTTAAGCGTCTTTTATTTTCTATCCTACTTCCTTACCATTTGTTATTTTTCCGAGGACGGAAAAAATCTTTGGTTTGGGGGAGAGGGGTACCATCGTGTTTACCTTCTAGGACCAAGCCATCATTTGTCATGCCCATACCATCCCTATCCTTGTTCAACCTGTTATCGCGCAGTTTGTAGTTAGGATAGTAAATTGATGAAGAGTAGTCAAACTGGCGTAACTGGAACCAATCCCACCGAATGTCACCTCAATGGGATGGTTCTTTCTGTTTAGGGAGGTAAGGCGCAGGGGAGACGTCCTCGGTGACCTGGGGTTTTGAGAAGGCAAAGGATTGTAAGACAAAGATAAGTTTCCCCCCTCACAAGTCACCACTGAGCAGATAGTCCAGCTAACAGCCAATAATAAAGTATAACCCAAAAAGAGAGATACACTTGCTTGAGACAAAGCAACAAGAAACTGATATATGCAAGCTTGCTCACTTGGTTAGTACTTCATATAATAATGACTATCTGATACATACATAGGCAATTGAAAAGTAAATATTGACGAAGTCAATGTTTATAAAATAGCAATGATAATAAATGTCACTTCTTCAATAAATGTTGAGAAAAACGTGGCATCCAATGTAACAATCAATACTTAATTCAAGTAATGCCCTTAAACAACCATTCAATTGTTCATAAGAAAAACGCTAGCTGCACAAGTGGTATTGTAGCAAAAGATGACGGCAGCACTTTGTTAGTAGGGTTAGTTCTAGGCTAGGGTTAGAATAGTTAGGGTTTCATTCAAAGTATTGAGAGTGGTTTTGATCATAATAATCATAGGCTAGGTCTTAGATCAGTGCATTTCCTAGGGTTAATGGAGTCAAACGGAGGACGCAAGAGCTGAAGGATCAAGGAAAATAATAAGGCTAAACACTGGAGGATTAAGTCTTGAGGTGTTGCTATGGCAAGGCCTCAAGGTCAAAACCCTAGGGGAGAGAAGCAGCCTCAGTGCTCTCTCCTCCTTCCTTAGCTTTAATGGCAAATCGGCTAACTCGGAAAATGGCATAAGACTAAGACAAGAGGTCTTGCAGGCAACGTGTTGCTATGGCAAGGCTTTACCAGCAAACCCTAGGTGAAAAACGGCTCTTCAAGGTGTAGGGGAACTAGGCCTTGAGACGTCTTCTCCTTCTTAGCTCAGGAAAGGTAAAACAGCTAGCAAGAGAAGATGGGGAAAGAGTGTGGCTAAGGCTAGGCTCTTTCTCTCTTCAAATAATGGCTGAAAATCCTTGACGGGGACATGAGACAAGGACCAATGATGTGTGCTTGTCACCTAGGGTTTATTTAGCAAATTTATAACAATAAATGCAAGAAATAACAATACAACCATTCAATTAAGAAGTTTTGCAGAAATTCACTTACATTTCACCAAGAAAGATCATAGCAAACCCTAGTTGTAACACCTTCCATCAAGAAATATGCCAAAAATAGATCCAAAATGCCTTCCTTCAACAAGTGCACCTCACAATTTCAGCCAAAGAACCCAAGTGTAGCGCAAATTTCAGACCTCACTAATGAGTGAGTGAAAGATGATGATAAAATGAGAGTGAAAACCCTCAATATATACTGTACCATGACCTAATTTTACATTTTAGGTCATGAAAAGGCCGATAAGGCCAAAATACTAAAAATCATATTGTTTTACATTAAATGACCAAAATTAAACCCTAATCAAGCTAAAGAGAGACGCCATGCCCCTTTGAGGGAGACGTTAGCCCCTTCTAGGGCAGATGCATCATCCTGGAGCAAAACGTTAGCCCTCCTTGGGCTTCTCCAGCCTGCCACACGTGCCAATACTGCCAAATCTGCCTCCCAAGACGTCCACAAGGCTGGATGACGTCATGATCATCAAGGGTGACGTCCTAGGCCTTCCAAGGCCAACGCTCCAGTGGAGAGGGCACAACCCGCCTAGGTCAAGCTCTATCAGGGTGCCTCTGGTGGAACGTCCTCCTCTTCTCCGGTGTAAAGCCCTTGATCCATCTCTGTCTTGTCTCTGCCCCCTGATGGGGTCTCAGCATCCATCTGATGGGCTCTTCAACCCCATGGAGGTCCGAACTGATCATCTCCCCATGTGTACCGGTCCAAAATGGTACCTGTCCGCTGGGCATGATCCTGCACATCAATAGCTATGCCCTTTGTGGGCTCATAAGTCACAGGGATCATAGCAATGTCAATCACATCTCATCATCAATATTATTAAACATGTGCATAAAATCCCTAATACATCAATTAAAAGCTCAAAGACATTACACGAGCCTGCAATACAAGTTTGGGGAAAATGACAGGGCGTCCTATTGGGCTAGTGTCCACTGGAAAAGGAAAGTTTCCGGAAGAGAGCTCATTGAAGCCATGTAAGTGGGTGAGGTGGTCATTACATGGGTGAGGTGGTCAAGGGATGTCCTGGCAAGTGGGTGCAGTGGGAGCAGAGGATGCAAGGTTTTACCTGTGGGTGCCTTTGTAGAAGGCGAGTTGCACCTGTCCTGGATGCAAATCTTTCCAAGCCCATGCCTCTATTCTTTTATTCTTTTACTCTTTATTGCTTTTTCTTCAAGAGGCTAATCAAGGGACACTGCCCTGGCGTGGTGACCAATGGTGGCAGCGTTACCCACAAGTACTTTTGCAGAAATGAGAAGGTTGGCTCGTGATGAGAGCCCCTTTCCCTTGGCCATGCAACCAAGAGTCACTACCCTGGCATGGTAACCAGATGGTGGTAATGTCATACTGCTAGGCACCCATGGACTTAATAGGTTGGCTCGTGATGAGACCCCCTATCCTCTGACTAGGTCTTGTTTTGTTATTTTTACGGGTCCCTCTTGTTTCTTGCTGAGAAGCCTTTTATTGCTTTCTTGAGGATCCCTAGGCGAAGCATCTCGAGGTTTTATTCTAAGGCTTTTCTCTTTTGCCAGCTTGCTTTTACCTTCTAGGCCTTTAGCCCCTTCTTCCCACGAGGTAAGGTGCAATCCTGTAAATAGGTCAACCCATTGCCCGGACAAGTGCAAGGGATAGATGGGCGGAAAGCAAGATGAAAAAGTGGTGTCATGATGGGAGCGGACGATGGCTTTTCAGAAACCCTCCCTAGTGGCAAACCAAAACCTATGGGCACAGGCTTACTAGGGCATCATGTCAATCCCCCCAAACATGGTCAAGTGGGCAAGCGTAAGATCCAAGCATTTGTTAGAAATAAAAGGAAACACATGCACATATTCAAAGGTTTTGATGATCAAAGTGACACATACCATGATACCCGGACTCCTAAGTTACAGGAAATGCCCCCCCCCCCCAGTTTCGGGCAGGAAATCGGTACGAAACACGGAAACCGGTACAGTATGGCCAAGAAACGCCCCTGGTCGTACCGTACGGCATTTCCCAATTTGGAAACGCCGTACGGTACGGTCGGCGACGTTTCCTAGCCGTACCGACCCATACGGCCAGCGTTTCAAGTATCTTTGAGGCAAAATAAGAAAAAAAAAAGGGGGGGCATGGGGCCCCCAAACAATCAAATATATTTTTTTTGCATTTTCTATGTTTTTCTTGCATCATTATTGCATTTTTTTTGCATCATTATGTTTTTCTTGCAATATAATGTCTTATTTTTAAAAAAACTATATACATATACATATATATATATATATATTAATTTTTTTATATATATGTTTCCATTTTTGGGGGACCTGTTTCGTACCGTCCCGGTTTCGGAAACTTGGAAACGTTTCCCCGTTTCGTGCAACTTAGCCAGATTCATTACCTCATGGAGCAAGAACCATCTCTGACACAAGACCAATCCGATGGTGATGGATGTTGTTGCTGTTGACAAGATAGAGGCGCTGAAATGAAGAAAAGGTGGGCCCTCCAGGGCCATGCTAAAGTCGATCCGGCTATCGGTACTCCATGTCTAGGACCTGTGGGCCTCAAGACATGATCTCCTAGTTATCCCTAAAAGTGGGGGATAACATCTAGCTCCAACTCGGGGACGTGCTCACCATAGAGCACATGAGAACCTCAGCATCTCTAGCATAACCTGCATACCTGCTTGATCTCAATAGCAAACATCAGTAACCGATTCGGGTGGTAATGCCACCCCAACATATATATGTATATAAAACAAAAACTGGAATAACGCAATCATAAGTGTGAAAGTGAAAGCAAACTAACATGCAATGCAAATGGTATAATACATGGATGCAAAATGCCTACCTACTTACCTGTACTTACCTATCATGTCAAGTCCCCCCACCTTGGTGGGGTTTGAGGAGGCGCCCATTGACCGGCACTGTGCATCTTCGTCCTTCCAATATAGACAAGTAATAAAAGTCATTAATCGACCTTTTTCCAATTTTGAAAGGGCCAAGCCAAAATTTAGTACTTCCTTTGACATTAGAAGGCTACCCTTTATTGGTATCCCACATCCATACTACGTCTCCCTCCTAGTGTATTGTGCAGAGGGAGGTGGATGGGATTCTGCTGTAAAGATTTCTTGCTGGGAAGGCTAAATCAGTATGTCACCTTCTCCTGTTTTTTGCAACTTCACGGTCTCGGCTTCCCTGTCTTTATACTTGTCTAGGAGTTGCAGGTATCTTTCTTTTGTGGGCCATTGTATTTGATCTTCCTTTTTTGCAAAGGGCACATCTTTAGGAGAAGATTTAGGAAGGTCTCCCATGACTTGCTCGTGTGCTTTGTTATTTTTGAAGGGGTGACTAGTTTCTTGCACATGGGTTCCGGTTACTGGCACATTTGGGAGACGACCTATTATTCCATTTTTCAAAGGTAAATTCACATAAGTGAGGTCCTTCTCAAGGGTGCCACCCAACACCGAGGCAAATTTCCTAGACAACAACATTCCCCACACATCTGGGACGTCTACTATCACAATGTCAATGTGGATTACTTTCTCAGGGTACTCTTCAAGGCAAACTTCCACATTTTCAACTACTCTATGTGTGGGTATGGCTTTAGATTCGAAGCCACACACACATTTCTGTAAGGCCATGTGACTTTCAAGCCTAATTGTTGCATGAACTTGAGAGACTTCATGTTAGCACCGGCCCCTGAATCTAACATGCAATTGTTAAGGCTTTTATTATTCATTAGCAAGGTCATGAAGAAGGACGGGTATTCGTCATACTGGACCCTAAAGTGATCAGCTTGTAACATAATAGGAGGGTCCATAGGTTCATCTGACCCTTTGAAGAATTTATCAAATCTCTGTTTAATACATGGCACCTTAATGACTTCTTTCAGAGGGATGGTGACGTGCATTTTGGATAATGCTCCTTCGAAGTCAAAGTCCAAGTCCGCCCTTTCGGTTTTGGGTGTCTCATGAGGAGGAAGGTTCAAAGTTGAAGGCTTTGTTTGAGTCATTGTAGGAATGGTAAGGGCGGGTTGGTTTAGTTTCTTTTGCCTATATACCGGAAATTCTCGTTTCACCAACTTCTCCCTTGACTCAGGGTCCAAATTGTTTATTATTTTCATTCTAGCCTTCCTTGCTACCTGTTTCATTTCTTCTCAGTGTTCCTCAGGAGTGATGTTGAGGCAGATTTGGGGGCCTTCTATAACATGGCCTATGTTGTTTATTTGGTCATGGACTTCAATGTCCCTGAAAACATTATCTTCCCACTTAACGAAACCAACTCCTTTCTGTACTGGATAGCCATCTCCTTGTGTAGGACAATAATCATCCCAATCTTCAGAGATGTCAGAAGTATCATCGGGACAATCACCCCAATTTGTATCCTCTTCTGCCAAGGGAAGAGTGGGCCAATCTTGAAACAAGCATGGATCCACCGAATTATAGTCACTAGGTCCAAGATCATCTATTAATAAGAGAGAGGGTGTTTGCTCATCTTGCTCAAAATGACCAGTTTGTAATAATGTGGAAGTCCCTTCGAACGATAATTGGTCATCCGAATCTTGCTTTGTCATAAAAAGAATTTCCAACATTTCACGAATTGTTTTAACCCTTTGTAAGATATAGGACATACTAGTGCTTAAGTTGGTTCCATTATGTACCCGGGGCTCTTCAAACCTCGTTTCCGGGTCCCTATTGGTCTGGCCAAAGTACTCAAATCCGAGTTCACTAATATCTTGACTTTTTGAAATTGGTGTGTTCAAGACAAATAAGGAATCTTCAAAATTAGGTTCTTTATAAGTAGCCATACCTAAAACCTCGGATGGTTCATGTTGTCTTGAAAAGTTCAAGAAATCCTTGGTGTTTGAGAAAGCTGTGCTCCATTTCCTATTGGGAGGCATGAGTTTTACTTCAAGGATTTCTGGGAGCTTGGGTTCAGTTTCTGTGATATCCTCGTCACTAGATTCCCAAGGGTTGTTACTGTGCGAGAGATTAACCTGATATATGTAGTCTTCGAATTCAAGGTTCCTCTCAATCTGGTAAGCGAAATCTTGTGCTTCTTCTAGAGTTGAGGGTGACCGATCTTTCAGAGTAAACTGCAAAATTCCTTCCAATGAGTTCAAGTAGTGTTGGAGGATAGCTTCTTCTGAGTTTAAGTTAGGTCGGACCTTTTTGAGGAGAAGATTGAACCTATCATTGAAATCCCTAATGCCCTCGCTGGAACCCTTGCAAATATCAGTATATTGAGAGTAAAGGGAATCCATGCTTTCCCTTTCACACCAATTTTTCTTAAAGATTTGTTCAAGATCTTCAGGGGTTTTGATGCTTCCTTTCGGGAGTTTGTTAATCCAATTTATGGCACTTCCGGTGAGTGAGCTCACAAAGAGCCTTAAAAAGACATCGGGGTGTTCTTCTCCAGATTGGTGAAAATGAAACCCTTCACAAAACTTGGTCCAATGAGAGTTGGCACAGGATCCCATTTCTCTTGAAAACTTAGGTATCCAGGACTCGACCTTATTGGGTAGATCATGTAATCCCCCTTGGGTGTTAGCTAAGCCTAAAGGGCCAAAGAGTTCTTCATGAGGCCCTTTGGGGGAATTCACAAGGATGACAGGATTTGTAGAGATCATAGTAGTAGATGAAGATATATACTGACGCCCACTACAGGTCGTCATTAGCTATTTGTGGAGTCGCCAGATGATTTGCTTGAAATCATTAAAAGATAAAGGGAAAACACCCTAAGTGGAGTCACCAGGTAAGCTTGTAAGATAAGGCTTCTAGAGGCAAGGCTTACCGAAAAGTTGTCGTCTTGAGGAAGGTTTGACTCAGTGTTCCTAGGTCAAGCTCTGCCAAGGTGCCTCGGGTGGAACGTCCTCCTCTTCTCCGGTGCAAAGTCCTTGATCCATCTCTGTCATGTCTCTGCCCCCTGATGGGGTCTCAGCATCCATCTGATGGGCTCTTCAGCCCCATGGAGGTTTGAACTGATCATCTCCCCATGTGTACCGGTCCAAAATGGTACCTGTCCGCCAGGCATGATCCTACACATCAACAGCTACACCCTCCGTGGGCTCATAAGTCATAGGGATCATAGCAATGTCAATCACATCTCATCATCAATATTATTAAACATGTGCATAAAATCCCTAATACATCAGTTAAAAGCTCAAAGACATTACACGAGCCTGCAATACAAGTTTGGGGAAAATGACAAGGCGTCCTATTGGGCTAGTGTCCACTGGAAAAGGAAAGTTTCCGGAAGAGATCTCATCGGAGCCATGTAAGTGGGTGAGGTGGTCAAGGGATTTCCTGGCAAGTGGGTGCAGTGGGAGCAGAGGATGCAAGGTTTTACCTATGGGTGCCTTTGTAGAAGGCGAGTTGCACCTGTCCTGGATGCAAATCTTTCCAAGCCCATGCCTCTATTCTTTTATTCTTTATTGTTTTTTCTTCAAGAGACTAATCAGGGGACACTGCCCTGGCGTGGTGACCAATGGTGACAGCGTTACCCACAAGTACTTTTGCAGAAATGAGAAGGTTGGCTCGTGATGAGACCCCCTTTCCCTTGGCCATGCAACCAAGAGTCACTACCCTGGCATGGTAACCAGATGGTGGTAATGTCATACTGTTGGGCACCCATGGACCTAATAGGTTGGCTCGTGATGAGACCCCCTATCCTCTGACTAGGTCTTGTTTTGTTATTTTTACGGGTCCCTCTTGTTTCTTGCTGAGAAGCCTTTTATTGCTTTCTCGGGGATCCCTGGACGAAGCATCTCGAGGTTTTATTCTAAGGCTTTTATCTTTTGCCAGCTTGCTTTTACCTTCTGGGCCTTTAGCCCCTTCTTCCCACGAGGTAAGGTGCAATCCTGTAAATAGGTCAACCCATTGCTCGGACAAGTGCAAGGGATAGATGGGCGGGAAGCAAGATGAAAAAGTGGTGTCATGATGGGAGCGGACGATGGCTTTTCAGAAACCCTCCCTAGTGGCAAACCAAAACCTACGGGCACAGGCTTACTAGGGCATCCTGTCAATCCCCCCAGACATGGTCAAGTGGGCAAGCGTAAGATCCAAGCATTTGTTAGAAATAAAAGGAAACAGATGCACATATTCAAAGGTTTTGATGATCAAAGTGACACATACCATGATACCCGGACTCATTACCTCATGGAGCAAGAGCCATCTCTGACACAAGACCAATCCGATGGTGATGGATGTTGTTGTTGTTGACAAGATAGAGGAGCTGAAATGAAAAAAAGGTGGGCCCTCCAGGGCCATGCTAAAGTCGATCCGGCTCTCAGTACTCCATGTCTAGGACCTATGGGCCTCGAGACATGATCTCCTAGTTATCCCTAAAAGTGGGGGATAACACAACCTAAAACCTTCACCACTATATTTGAACCATGACATCGTCTTACTCCACTTCCACAATTTAAATCCATTCCAACACCTCCCTAAATGTCCCAAAATGAGGACCAAAAGTTGTTCAAGGAAGGACATTAGTGTTGCTACATCAAGCATCAATGTTGCTACACAAGAACCAGCATCAAGAAACCATATTCAGTGAAAATGCATTTGAAGCAATGATGCACTTAGTTGTTGTGGTTTGTGTGGGCCCAACGTCTTAGCAAAGAGGTGTGGAGGCAGTTCTCCTAAAAAATTTGGCATTGGGCTAAGAAGAAGGCTTTCAAACTTTCCTTTATTTATATGTGCATGTTTTCTTCCAGCATGAAAACATTGGTTCTTATGAGTTAATAGTGGTCTTGAAAATGTCTTGGAATTATTGAAGTTAATCAACGTATTGAGTCTAGCCAACTCGATATGAAGTATAGTGGTTTTGTTAGAATTGGCTACTCTAACGAATCACAGGTGAGAGAATATGAAAAATCCAAGACAACGATTTGACAGTAACACTGAAGATCCAAAGTTGAAGATATAGATGAAGACGCCAAATATGTAGACAATAGAAGGTCTTGTTGTTGTCACACAAGAACCAGCAACAGGAGCCAACGAAAAAAAAACATTGTTGTTGCTCCACAAGAACCAACAATAGAAAAACAAGTTGTTGATATGAAAAAGCCGAAGAAATGAACATGCTACCCCACAAGAACCATCAAACAGAAATCAAGTTGATACTCATTGGAGGATACATTACATATGGTATGAGGATTGCAAATCATTTTACATGTTGCGTACATTTTACAAAGGCACTTGTTGGGTTGTGAAATTCATAGTTCAAATAAATGTTGTGCACTACATATAATGCAATGTCAATAGATTATTCAAGAATCAATTATGCTACTAGCCTCTTCATTGGCAGCCACAACTACAAAGCTTAGAACACTCATGTTTCAGACCTCCTTCTGGCATGTTGTGTTGAGAAATAGGCCATTCATTAGTTGTTGTGGATCCATCAAGTTAATACAAATTGCCTTCTGTAGGGTGGTCCATGGCAGCTTAGACCAACACAAGTACTTTGGGCACATATGCATACCAACAAGCAGACTTAATTGACAATAAAAACAACATTATAGTCTTGTGTCCACTTACCCTATTTTCTTGTGCAAATTTGAAGGAGACCTCATGACTTGATCTATGCTTCGAAGGGGAGCCATTACAGTGAGCAAAAAATTGGCATCAAAAAAAGAAGCATCATTTAGTGTGTCGTTACAGCTTGGTTGTTGCGAAGCAGCAGGGTTGCATGAGGGCATGCAACATAATCAATTTGGGGGAGATGATGAGCCACGAAATTACCATCATTTGACATCTTATCTTCCTTCCTTTTAACCCTTTATCATTTACATATAACCCTGTCTTATCCATTCTAATGCCCATATGCAGGATTTAGGCTCAAGATGTTTTCCAATTGCATTTCTTAATATTTCATTGGATTTCTTATTAACATTAGGAGAAGTAGCATGTTCTATATTTACTTTTGAAGTGGCAGCTCATGTGTGGACAAGTCGTTACAGGGTTTTGCTTTAAAGGTTCACATATTCTTCAAATCAGGGTCATTGCACATCCATTGCCACAAATTCAGAGTCATTAAAAGCTTATACAATTATGGGGTTTCCATATTTTCAAATCAGCCTGCTACAGAATGAGGCCAGTAGCAGCTTGCTACAGAATCAGGCATGTAGCAGCTTAGAACCGCGTGTGAGTTTTAAAGCTAACTATGATTATAAAGTGTAAGTATTCCAGGTTTCCTTGGAAGATATATGAAGGATTTCAAGAACAATGAACGCATATCAGCAAGGGAAATTAATGTCAATATCTTCAATGTATACATATCAGCGAGGAGAATTAATACAGATATCCACAATATATATATATATATATATATATATATTGAAGAAGGAATATCAGCAAAGGAAATTAACATATATTATTATACCAGCAAAAGGAGATTAACATAATTATTCTCAGCTTGTGTAAAGACATAACAGCAAAAGGGGATTATTGTATTCTCAGCATATTCAGCGTGGAAATATATCAGCAAGGAGATTAATTTAAAATATTTCCAGCATATGTAATATGTGTCTGTGAGCCTTCACCAATCAGCATAAGGATATATTTAAAATATTTCCAGCATACGTAATATGTGTCCGTGAGCCTTAACCAATCAGCATAGGGATATACAAGAAGGAAATTAATACATCAGTGCTAGCACTTAGCACGTGAGGATCCAAATTTAGACACGGATATACTTGGAGTTCAATTAGTTTAGACAACAGTTATGAACTTCCTTGGAATCTAGGAAGGAGTCGAACATCATTGGTTGTTGTATGACAACATGTCATTGAGCGAATCAGAGGACAAAGGCATCTAAGTTGTTTTAACTTCTCTAGCAGCATAATAGGGGCTGGTCGCTCCATATTTGGAGCAGCCAGATCCCCTTTTATTGTATAAATATGGGTGCTCTCATAAGAGAAAGGGGGATGACTAGTACGAGTGATAGTGAGAAAGACTATGAGTTGTTCCAGACTTCTGTTACTTTGCTGATTTAATATAGTACTGTTGTTCATGTGTGGAGTAATAATCTGATTTTGTACTGGTGAGTTATTAGCTGTGAGCATAGGCCTACCTGTGAGCTAGGGCCCACTCACAGGTACGGCATTGTGCTCTTTCATTTTTTTTGCAAATTTAGATATATCTATAGCTGTTAATTATCAATCCTAGGTTGTTGATAGTTATTTGAATTTCTTTTTAAATTTCTGCTGAAGAATGGCCACCTGCAACTTGTTGAAGAATGATGACTAAAACATGTTAAGACTTAAACTGTTACAGATTAATCTCCTTGTCATTCTTTACTTGTCTTGGCATCATATGCTAAATCTGGGTGCACATTCTCTATCTGTAGTAGTATTTGAATGTCATAAAAAAATATTGATTTAGGAATTGTGAAGTCTGTTGGCCTAATTCTAATGCATTAATTCAATAATAGTTTTCTTTCAGTGTGTTTGGATTAGAACAGATTAGAAAGTTTCTTTCTTTTGATTGTGGGTGTGCGACAAAATCATTGTACTTGTGACTCCACGAGGTGAACACGCGAGGGAGCAATGTTATGAGAGTTCAGAGACCTTACCCCAAGAGCGTGGAGCAATGTTATGAGAGTTCAGAGACCTTACCCCAAGAGGTACCACCAACTGAGTTGGGGGTTGTAAGCACTGTGACTTCATCTTTTATACTTTTCTTTTGATTTATGCATTGCTTAGTTTAGTTGATTTATTTTCGTTAAATTGCATAGTGTGGTAGAAGCCCTCATTCTATGTATACTGCACCGAGTGTCTCATAAGTACAAACTAAACCCCAGGTTGAAAAATTAAGTGAAAGAGTGTAAAGTGACACCAAATAATTGGGAATCATATTTACACCTCATCACTCAACTCACATGAGATCAAGGGCTAGGATTCATTTTATTCACTAATGCCAAAAACCTAGGCATTTCATTAAATTAAACTCAATTAATTATAAAATAGCATTCACTTTAATAATTCATTTAATTAAAGTGAATTTCCAAAGTTCTGAGAGGTATTAATAACGACTTCCACACGTTAGACACAAACCAATGTGAAAATATATGTTTGAGCTACAAACTTCAACAATCTCTCTTAGCGAGGAAGGTACTTCTAGAAGACTCACCCATAACTAGTTGTCCCTCCAGTCCTGGCACAATATCCCACACTCATCATGCACCATAACATCTTGATAAACATGATGATCTGATGCTTCTTCAATGATGTTATTTATTAGTGCCATGAAGTTTGGAAACTTCTTTGGAGGCATGCTCTCCCTAAATGTGCTCCTAGGAGCCTCAACATGCTCTTGAACATCCTTCAATGTCTACTCAAACCACCTGGGTCTCCTAACAGAACTGGAAGGAGCTAACTCCCCACCTGAAGGCTAACTCCTTGAACTGGAAGTCTATGAACTTTGTTCTCCCTTCGGGGCCACCTGCTCCTCATCCTCTGCCACTGGTTGTAACTCATGTGACTTCCTAGATGTCAAGTTCTCCTCGAACTTAACATCTCGGCTCCCTGTTGTCTTTCGTTGCGCTGGTATGAAGATCTTGTAAGCCTCTGAGGTCTCATTGTATTCCACAAATATGCCCTTCTCTCCTAAAGGCTCCAGCTTCGTCCTCCTCTCCACAGGCACATAGACGTATACTGGACAACCAAAGATCCTCAAATGTCCTATCTCTGGCTTCACTCCTTTGAATGCTTCCTCAGGAGTCTTGTCCCCTAATATCATGTGAGGACTCTTGTTCTGCATATATACTATCGTGTTACATGCCTCTGCCCAAAGGAACATAGGCAGATCTTGGTCATGTATCATAGCCCTGGCAAAACCGATGATGGACTGGTTCTTTCTCTCTGCAACCCCATTCTGTTGAGGGTTGTATGAGACTATCAACTACCTCTTGATCCCTACCTCCTTGCAAAAATCGTTAAAGTCATTGGAGGTATACTCGCCCCCATTATCCAACCTCAAGACCTTGATCTTCTTCCCTGTCTAGTTCTCCGCCTGGGCCTTGAACTCCTGGAATCGGCTAAAGACCTCATCCTTGGTCTTCATAAAGAAGATCCAAGTTTTCCCCGAAATTCATCAATGAATGTCACATAATATGATGCTCCCTGCACTGATGCCACTCACATCGGTCCACACACATCTGAATGGATACGATCCAAGATCCCCTTGGACCTACTCTCGTTTCTTGGAAAAGTAGCCTTGGCATTCTTTCCAAGTGCACACCCTCTGCATATGCCTTGTTGCTCAACACTGAAATCTAGGAGACCGGTGACAATCTCCTTCAGAATCGACAACACCCTATAATGCAGGTGTCCCATCCTCCTATGCCATAACTCACACAGGTTGTCACTGTCATGTATCGAGGCCGTCTGAACAAACTTACCCTTCAACCTATATAAATTGCCCTCTCTAACCCCAATGGTCACTACTATGTTAGGGCTAGCTCCCTCTAGACATATGAGTACTTGCCCCTTTTCGAACATGACAGCAAAACCTATATTCTCCATAACTGAGACTGAGAGCAGATTCTTCTTCAGTCAAGACTCAAGGTACATATAGCACATCCTGGACCTCAAACGATCCTCCTGAGTTAAGCTAGAACAAGATTGTTCCCTCTCCCTTCACTGCATACTTGGCATCATCACCAAGCTCCACATGGATCCTTGAATCCTTCTCCGTTAGACTGTTGAATAGCTCCCATGCTTGTGATAAGATGTGATGCACCACTATCCAAGTACCACGCAGTCCTTGTGACTGTGTTGTTAGAGAGGCAGGAGACTAGAGTGAATTTTGTCTCAAACTTCACAACGAACTCATCCAACTGAGTTTCTGTCGATGTTGCTACCTGTTGCGATTTCCCTTGCCCCTTCTTCTTCGGACATTGTGATGCATAGTGCCCACTCCTATGGCACGTGAAACACTTGATCTTACTCAAGTCCTTCTTGCCTGGCTGTGAGGTTGCCCCCTCACTTGGAACCCTTTCCTTTGACCTTCTTGGCCTAACTGACCAGAGCTAGGTTCTCCTCTCCATCTCCTTGCTTGTTGGCTTTAGACTCCTCCTAAGCCTCTTCCTGGATGCAATCATCCCAAAGCCTCTCCCAATTTGGAGGATTCTCCAGAGTGCAGACTCCCTTGACAAATGGCTCCCATGACTTGGTGAAACCATTCAATGCCACATTTACAAGTTTTACCTCGTCCACTTTCTCCTCAATGGCTGCAAGTTGATCACGTGTCTGGGTGATCCTCATGAAGTAGCTAGTAACATTGTCAAATCTTGACATATGGATGGATCTGAGCTTGTTCCTCAAGATCATCTTCCTATTCAAGTTATCACTCTGGAACAAATCCACTAGAGCTTGAACATTTCTCTGGTCGATTGCTTCTCTGCCATGCGAGGGATCAAATGATCCTTCACGGTGTCCAAGATCACTCTCTGGGCTTTAATGTCCTTCTTCTCAAGAGCGGCCTTCTCTGCAGCATCTATCGATGTAGGAACATCCTTTTCTACAATCTCCCAAAGTTCATGTTCCTTCAAAAGCAAGGTTACCCTCACCTTCCAGGACAAGAAGTTAGATGCTTCATCCACCCTGTCTTCAAACTTGAGACTGGTTGTTGCCATTACTAGATCTAAACAAAAACAATTGTCGTGTGCTTATTCCTTCAAGCACCCATAAGAACTTCATTGTTGGTTTATAGATCTGGAAAGATCTCCTTGCAAATCTGATAGATCTGCTACAAACTGTTGTGTAACCTAAAATTTGTCTCCCTCTCTAAGTGGTAGCTTTGATACCATGTTAATAACTCAATTCTCAGCACCTAGATATGTTATTTCCTTGCTGAAAAATAAATTACAGCTCTCTGAATAAAATACACTAACTGGAAATAATTAAAACTATGTTGCATGGGGACGCATACCCGCCAAAAAACCCTTCATCCCCTGCGATCCAACATTCTGGGGACTTAAGAATGCCTCGGGAACGTTCCCAAAACAGTGGGAACTCCATCGGGACGCAGGGACATCCATGGCGTTCCCAATCCGTCCCCAAAATTATGGAACAACTAGGGTACGACACCCTCTCATTCTTCTCCAAACGTTTGGTCGCAGGCTTCATCCAACAGATTGTTCATCGTGGGTCGCAGGCTTCATCCAACAGATTGTTCATCGTGGGTCGCAGGCTTCTTCTATGGTGCACCACTGCACGCCCTTCTAATTTTAAACTGACTTTTGTGTTCACCAAGCCCAGACGACCACCGTTTATCCAAAATCGGCTCTCTTCTCCTTTGTTCACCGTCGAGAGTCACTGGTTGAGCTTTCTCCTTTATTCGTCACCGACAATCACGGGTTGAGCTTTCTCCTCTATTCGCCGCCATCAGTCAATCTAAGAGAGAGAGAGAGGGAAATATATTTTGGAGTTTGACAAGCCAACGAAAACGTATTGGGCGTGGCCATCGTAATGTTATTTTGGACCATGTGATGTGAACATATACAAAAGAGAGTAAATAGAGGAATAGATTTGGATTAAGACAAGCGAATATAAACAGGAATGGGCTCGTGAGACTTGGGTCGCGGTCCACTTGTAGTTGACTAGAAGTAACATTAATTCCTTACTTGAAGAACGTGAGAATAGGGTCAAAATTTTGTTTATTTATTGCAATGTTTTAATTTATATCTACTATTTACTTATTGTGAATTTTTAAATTTTTTTAATATTTATTATTTTATATTTATATATATGTATTTATATAAATATACATAATTATATGTATGTAGAAATTAAAACTATCATAATTTATATATATTTAAAAAAAAATAGTTTTAATTATACATACATATAAATTAAAACAATCATATTAAATTAAAACTAAATATAGTTTTAATACTATATTTATCATATACATAAACTATCATATTAATACTAAATCAATAAATACATATAAATTATGTATATTTAATATTTATAGTTTTAATTAAAACTTTATATGTATATACTATATTTATATTTATGTGTATGTATATGTATATTTATATTATATTTATATTTATTTGTATGTAGAAAATTAAAACTATCAATCAGGTATGTTGATTTTTTAAATATTTATTATTATTATTATTATAATATTGTCGTCCCCAACTTGTCGTCCACTGAAAAATTTGAGGGTGCACTCTAACCGTCCCGGAAACTCGTCCCCAAAGTCAATGCAACATAAAACAGTGGAAGCAAAGTGGAAATCAAATCTCACAGCACACAGAAAAATTCTTCCCTTCAAATCTGTTTTTCATTCAATGATTATCAAATCTTACAAGGGTTTTCCCATCCGGGGAAAATAATCTTCCCACTGAGAAAATTACAAGCTACAGCAAACCTGGAAAAAAACCCTGAAGAATGAAATCCTCCTGCTGCAACCCACTCTTGTTGCCCTCCTGAACAGTTGTATGTTGTACGACTGTCATACGGCCTGCTATACGGACTTATGTACAACAGATCAACAGTCATCTTCCATACGGCCTGTTGTTGGGTTGTACACTACCCCTGCGGCATGTACGACCCTTGCTGGGTTGTACGGCCGACCTACAAACAAAAATGGTTGCCCAGAAAATTAGTACAGCCTGTTGCCCTATTGGTTTGACCTCTACAATCTTTTTTGGTTGTTGGTATTCTTCTTCTTGCTGAACACTGCTTGTATTCTCCTTCCTTTGAGTTGATCTCTAGGTGAAAGTCCTTCACCCTTGAATCAGAGTCCTTCGTGACTTAACACTAAGCAAAAGTCCTTTGCTAACTTGATGTGTCTTCTCCTCTCACCTTGGTTGCTTTTATAATCTTGAGTTTTGACTGAATCAAACATAACCCTAATCTCTAAAGTGATTGACGGTTGAGATTGTTATCCCCTATCCTTGGGATAACTAAGGAGATTATGTCTCGAGGCCCATAGGTCCTAGACATGGAGTACTGAGAGCCATACGACTTGAGCTTGGTCATGGAGGGCCCATCTTTTCTTCAGTGCATCCTATCTATCAGCAGTAGCAGCATCCATCCCATTGGCCTGATTTTGAAGTAGCAATGGGTCTTGCTCCATGAGGTAATGAGTCCAGGTATCACGGTAATGTGTCCCTCTGATTTTCGAAGCATTTGAATATGTGCATTGAACTCTCTTTTGTTTCATGACGTTTGCTTGGAAATTATGCTCTTTAACTTGTTCATACCTGGGGGGGTGACAGAGTGCCCTAGTAAGTTGGTTCCCTTAGGGATGAGTTGCCACTAGGTGGGTCTATGAAAGGTCATCATCCATTCCTTCCATACTTACTACTTTTCATCATTGTCCTTCTCATCTTCCCCTACCTTGGTTCAGGCATTGGGTTTGTCAAGCTAGTAAGGGTTGTACCTTGCCTTGTGGGAAGAAGGGGCTAAAGGCCCAGAGGGTAAAAGTAGCTAGCAAAAGTTAAAAGCCAAAATGAAACCTTGAGATGCTTCGCCCAGGGATTCTCGAGAAAGCAATAAATGGCTTCACAGTAAGAAAAGGGGACCCGTAAAATAAAATAAAACTCAAGATCTAGTTGGTGGATAGGAGGTCTCATCATGAGTCGACCTATTAGGTCCATGGGCATGTAGCAGTATGACACTACCATCTATCTGGTCACCAAACCAGGGTAGTGGCTCTTGGTGGCATAGCCAAGAGAAAGGGGGTCTCATCACGAGCCAACCTTCTCATTTCTGTGAAGTGCTTGTGGGTAACGCTGTCACCATTGATCACCACGCCATGACAGTGTCCCCAGCTATTCTCTTGAAAAGAAAAAGCAATAAGACAAAGAATAAAAGGCATTGAATGGGCTAGGAAACAATGGCATCCATGACAAGGTGCAGCTCGCCCTCTACAGAGGCACCCACAGGTAAGACCTACATTTCCCTGTTATCACTGCACCCCTTGCCCAAACATTACCTATTCCATTTCATACACTTACATGACCTAGATTGGTCTTCACCTAAAAAACACCCCAAACTTGAGGAGGATTAGCCCAATAGGACATCCTGAAACCCTCTCCAAACCTGGCTTGTTAAACTGCATAACGTCTTTGAGCATTTCTCTGGGTAAAGGGGGGTTTGATGCACATATCTGGGTAATTTGATTATTGGACATGATTGACATTGTTATGATCCCTGTGACTTATGGGCCCATGGAGGGCGTACTTGTTGCTGCATGACCATTCCTGGTGGACAGGTACATACGGGGAGATGATTAGCTCGGACCTCCATGGGGCTAAAAGCCCACCAGATGGATGTTGTGACCCCAGCCAGGGGCAGAGAGACACCGGAGGATGGCACCAAGAAAGAAGAAGAATGTTTCCTCTGAGACATTATGGCAGGCCTAGACCTAAGGGGGTCTTGCCCTTCCACCATGACATTGGCCCTTGAAGGCCCCTGACGTCATCCAGTTAGGGTTTTGGCATGAGGACGGCTTGGTTGGCACGTGTGGCAACTTCTGAGGCCTTTTGAGGCCTAACATTTGACTTTGGAGGCCTAACGTCACCCTAAGAGGGGCATGACATCATCCCTAAAAGACAAATTAGGGTTTTAAATGTTGTTTTTATGTAAAAAATGGATTTTTAATGTAAACTGGCCATGTCGGCCTTTTGTGACCTAAAATACAATTAAAGGTCATTGTCATTATATAAATAAGAGATAAATCTCTTATACTTTTTTAGGATTCACTCATCACTCAAGTAGAGGTCTGAAATTCGGCCTCCCTTAAGCGTTATTGGCTGAAACTAGTGGTGCGCACTTCTTGAAGGAGGCAATTTTTGGTGCTTTTTGGCTATTTTCTTGAGGAGGATCTTCAACTAGGGTGATTTGCTAGATTATTCTTGGTGAAGTAAGTGGAAATTCTGCATTTCTTTATTGCGAATGAATGCTATGGTTAATTTTTACTTGTTTCATGTCTAAGATTATGAAATTGCTACCTTGAAACCCTAGGGTCAACTTTGCTCTGATGGCCATTCAAGAAGTTTATGAGCCATAGGTGTTCGAGGAGGCAACAAGGAAAACTGAATGGGAGAAGGCCATGGCAACCGAACATGAGAGTCTAATGAAAAATTAGACTTGGGTTCTCACAGTATTTTCCACCAGGGAAGAAACCCATCGACTACAAATGGGTGTATAAGGTCAAGTACAAGGCAGATGGCACACTTGACAAGTAAAAGGCACAGTTGGTTTCAAAAGGGTTCTCACAACAATAGGGAATCGACTACATGGAGACCTTTGCTCCTATAGCAAAGATAAGCACCCCGATTAGTTCTAGCCATGGCAACACAATTTGGCTAGAAAGTCCATCAAATGGACATGAATAATGCCTTCCTCAATGGATATTTGGAGGAAGAAGTCTACATGTATCAACCACGGAAATGTTAGGTTCCAAGGAAGGAGCATCTTGTGTGCAAACTAAAGAAATCTTTGGCCTGAAGCAGTGACCTATGGAGTGGTACATTAAAATTGGCAAGTGCTTGGATGAACATAGGTTTCAGGAGTCCTTCAGATTCCAATCTGTATGTCAAAAGCATTAGTGATGAGATCATTTTGCTGGTCATATATGTAGATGACAACATTACTACAAGTAGTAAGGCAAGTGCTATTGAAAAAATCAAATCTTATATGAGTATAGCTTTTGACATGACTAATCTAGGCCTCCTACATTACTGCCTAGGTGTAGACGTTTGGCAAATAGGTAGAAACATTTTTGTCTCACAAACAAAATATCCCAGAAGTGTGCTCGATAGGTTTAAAATGACAGATTGAAAAATCTCGTGTACACCTATGGACAAAGGGCTAAAGCTTTCAACCAAGACTGACTCTAAGACAATTAATGAGTCATCCTACAGGCAACTAGCAAGGAGCTTGATATAACTAACAACCACTAAGCCTGCTTTGAGCTACATTGTGAGCTTCATCTCCAAATTCATAACAATGTCGAAAGTAGAACATGGACTGCAGCGAAGAGGATGTTGACATATGTGCAAGGGACACTTGACTTTGGCATTTTGTACACCAGAAGCAAAGACCCCAAGCTATGTGTGTTAGATTTCCGAAGTGCACCCAGACTCGGTGCACACACACCTCAGGTCTGTTTTAGGTTCTCAACAACATACACAAAATACAATTTCAACTGTGAACATAAACACACTGAGATGCCTCACAACTTAGCACAGCAAAAAATAAACCAACAATTAAATCATACACAGTACACAGGAATTCAATGCCCAAAATCACATGTTCTTAAACCCAGAACAATGGGCTCACGTACCAAGGACAATGGCCCAAATTTACACAAAATAAGAATACCAAAAACACTTACAAAACACTATTGAAACCCTCCTAGTTTTCGTGTCCAAGTTTGTTGCACTGAAGCTGAGGGTTAGGGCATCCCTTGCACCCTCAAACCCTCCACTACCTCTACAACCCTTGCACAAGTTTCGCTGAGTCCTTCCACCCTTATCCATTGTCTTTGATTGAGGTTCCTAGGCTGCTGCAATGGTGGCTATGATAGCCCTCAATGGCTGTCCCAAAATCTGCCCTCAAGTGTGTTGTTAGACTGCTCCAATGGTTGACCTTGTTGTTGACTGTTTAGGATGTCATATCAGCCCTAAACTTGCCTTCAAAACTATCACCAAACTGCAGGACCTTATTATTGTTCCAGTGTTGTTCCAGCCCTCAAATTCTCTTGTTGCAATCCTTCTTCTTGGTTATCTGCCTTCATAGACTGTTGTAATGGCCTCATGTACCTGCAGGTTGCAGTTGTCCTATTCTCCTTTCCCAACACACTTACAGCCCCTTCAAACAATTCCACATACTCTGGCCTCCTCAAGAACAGCCCTACAGACCTCGTCCTCCTCAAGAACAGCCCTACAAACCTCGGCCTCCTCAAGAACAGCATCTTCTCAACACCTATGGCAACTCGCTTTTGCTTGGCCGAACCCACTTAGGCATAGTGGCAGCCTTCCTCTAGCTGGCTGAGCCTCAAACAGGCTACATCTAGGCTTCTCCTAGCAGGCCAAGCCTCTCCTAGGCTGTGGCCTGCTCTTCCTTGGCTACCAAATACCACTCAGACCTGCGGCTAGGTTCCTCCTGGTAGTCTAAGTCTCCTGCTGCCCTACTCGGACTTCCTCATAAATAGAACCTGCCCATAACACAGAAAATTGCAACAAAACTAAGGCACGACGACCTCTCTTCATGGCTGGCTAAAGTCACTAAGGTCTCTCCTCTCCAAAATCAATGTCACAATGACCTTATGTTTCATCTCTCACATGAACTCCTTTATATACAACTCTAAAGGGGTGAGTAAAATCCCTTCGAGTAACTCAACATTAAATTAGACTCTCTATGTGGGTGTGAAGCCCCTACACAAGCCCACAAGTCCCATCAACAAACCCATGAAGCCCCAGCTCCATTCCAAGGCCGTTTTCTTTGAAATGAAGGTGCAACGTGGTGCAACAACGATTCCCACATGCCCGACACCAAGGCCACTTGTGGGAATACCTCCCAATGCTACAAAAGCATCAACACTCCCTCTTAGCGAGGGAGGTATTCTCACCTACTCCAGTATCACCTGGAAGTAGCTTTGTCTCTTGCATTGGATCCACTAACACAGCTGCTCTCCAATCCACCCGATTAGTTGCTCCCTTTGTCACCGAAGTCACCGAAGAAAGTCATGTTGTATGGCATGGTTCCTCCCTGGAAGACACACTGCTCCTAGAATCCTCTTGCTTCTGAGCATCCTGTCTAGCCATCTCAACCCATGACCTCTTCCTGACAGCCTTGGAAAATGCCCCTCTTCCATCCGAACCTGAAGGTAGACTCCCTCTAAATGGCTAACTCTCCCTTTGAACCTGTTGACTCCATCTGAAGCCAGACTCCCTCTGAATCTGCTAACTCCCTCTAAAGTCGGGCTCCCTCTGAGTCTACACAACCTCCGAAGCTACCTGCTCCTTGTCCACTATCACTCTGCTACTATTGGTCATGGCTCGCATAGGCTGGCCCTTCTGCCTATACATGTTGCTCTCTCTAACTCCAAGACCATTGTTGTGTCTAAGCTAGATCCTCTGGGCGTGAACAACACTTGTCCATCCCAGAACAAAGTTGCATCGCCCTTCTCCTCAATTGTTGAGGTTGAGAACACACTCCTGGCACCCACAACACATTTTTTGCTCGAAACACATCTCTTGACGCCATCCAAAACAACACTGTACCAAATCCCTGCACTACATGCCTAATCCTCGTGCCAAGCTCCACATACATACCTGAGTCAAACTCTATGAGGCTCTCGAATAAATCTCGGCAAGCATCCCACTTACCCAGGTCACAACCATCCAATGAACATCTGCTCAAGTCCATCATCCAAGTCACAAAACTCTTTGTGTCTACACACACATCGCAACTGAACCTGTGTCCTCTCTATGAAACAGTCCCAAGTTGTGGATGGACACTCATTCTAGTCCACTCTAGACCTCCGCAACTCATCTTTGCAAGTGTCCTCATCCTCCTGGGTCAAATACCTCATACACTGTCGCACCTTGACAATGTGCAACTCTTTGGTAGGATGAAGACTCTGTCTCGTCAACCTGCCCTACATACAAAGCTATCTCATCCGTGCCAAAGCACCCGAGCTGCACCCATCGCAACTCACTGTGACAAGCCACCGGAAGTCCATCCACGGAGTTGACAACCTGCCACACAACATATTGTTGTGAACCGAGCTCTCTACCAATCCACCAAAACTCCCAACCTACCACACCACCAAGCTGCAATAGTCCACCACTCCTCGTCTGGACGGTCTGCTCCATGTCTCAAACCAGACACCATCTAATCTTGTTGCTACCTGCAACAGTCACTGCAGCGCCCTCTCAGAGCTAGCACCTATGTAGATAACTCAGATCCAACTACCATCTCATAACCTCAAGCTCTAATACCATGTTAGATTTTCGATGTACACCTAGACTCAGTGCACACACAGCTTAGGTCTGGTCTAGGTTCTCAACAGCATACACAAAATACAATTTGAACTATGAAGATAAACACATTGAGATGCCTAACAACTTAGCACAGCAGAAAATAAACCAGCAATTGAATCATACACAGTACACAGGAATTCAATGCCCAAAATCACTTGTTCTTAAACCTAGAACAATGGGCTATTGTACCAGGGACAATGGCCCAAATTTACACAAAAGAAGAATACCAAAACACTTACAAAACATTGTTGAAACCCTCCTAGTTTTCGTGTCCAAGTCTATTGCACTGAAGCTGAGAGTTAGAGCATCCCTTGCCCCCTCAAACCCTCCACTACCTCTGCATCCCTTGCCCCCTCAAACCCTCCACTACCTCTGCATCCCTTGCCCCCTCAAACCCTCCACTACCTCTGCAACCCTTGCACAAGTTTGGTTGAGTCCTTCCAGCCTTATCCATTGTCTTTGACTGAGGTTCCTAAGTTACTGCAATGGTGGCTATGACAGCCCTCAATGGTTGTCCCAAAATCTGCCCTCAAGTTTGTTGTTAGACTGCTCCAATGGTTGACCTTGTTGTTGACTGTTTATGCTAAACCTACCTTCAAAACTGCCACCAAACTACCAAGACCTCGCTATTGTTTGAGCCCTCAAGCAACCCTCAAATTCTATTGTTACAGTCCTTCTTGGCTGCCTGCCTTCCTAGATTGTTGTAACATCCTCCTGTACATTTGGTTGCCCTATTCTCCTTTCCCAACACACTTGCAGCCCCTTCAAATAGTCCCGAAAACCTTGGCCTCCTCAAGAACAGACCTCAGCCTGTCCTTCTTTAGTTGGCCAAGTCTTCTCAACACCTATGGAAACTCTCTTTTGCTTGGTCGAACCCACTCAGGCACAATGGAAACCTTCCTCTAGTTGGTCGAGCCTCATATAGGTTGCAGCTAGGCTTCTCCTAGCAAACCAAGCCTCTCCTAGGCTGCATCCTGCTCTTCCTTAGCTGCCAAATACCACACGGACCTGCGGTTAGGCTCCTCCTAGTAGTTCGAGTCTCTTGTTGCCTTACTCAGCCTTCCTCATCAATAGAACCTGCCCAGAACACAGAAAATTGCAGCAGAACTATGGCCTAGCAACCTCTCTTCATGGTTGGCTGAAGTCACCAAGGTCTCTCCTCTCCAGGATCAATGTCACAATGACCTTATGTTTCATCTCTCATATGAACTCCTTTATATACAACTCTAAAGGGGTGAGTTAAAGCCCTTCAAGTAACTCAACATTAAATTAGACTTTCTATGTGGGTGTGAAGCCCCTACACAAGCCCACAAAGCCCATCAACAAGCCCATGAAGCCTCAACTTCATTCCAAGGGCGTTTTCTTCGAAACGAAGGTGCAACGTGGTGCCAACGACGATTCCCACATGCCTGACACCAAGGCCACTTGTGGGAATACCTCTCGATGCTACAAAAGGATCAACTAGACAAAGGGATAAAGCTTTCAACCAAGACTGACTCTAAGGCAATTAATGAGTCAGCCTACAGGCAACTAGCGAGGAGCTTGATATAACTAACAACTACTAGGCCCAATTTGTGCTATGTTGTGAGCTTCATATCCAGATTCATGACAATGTCGAAAGTAGTACATGGACTGCAACGAAGAGGATGTTGAGATATGTGCAAGGGACACTTGACTTTGGCATTTTGTACAACAGAAGCAAAGACCCCATGTTATGTGGGTATACAAATTCAGATTGGGCAGCTTCTGTGGAGAATAGAAAATCCACTTCTAGATATGTTTTCAACCTTGGCATGGGTGCAATGGCATGGACCAGAAAGAAGCATCATTTGAGAATGAAGCTTTCCACAGTTAGTCATAATTATGATTGAATTTTATGGAATTTAATTGTGTTTGAGCATGCAGTGGCCCTTTCATCAACTAAAACGGAATATCAAGGAGCAATGAAAGGAGCATGTGAGGCAATTTGGCTCAAAAGGATGCTTTTAGACATGAAGATGCAACAGACAAAGACAACACCCTTATTTTGTGACAAACAAGGGGTGTTCAACCTAGCCAAGAATCCAATCTTCCACAAGTATACCAAGCATGTTCAAATACATTGTCACTTCATCAGACAGCTTGCAGAAGATGGATCTATTGAGTTGCTCAAGTTATCTTGGTTTTCTTTATGTGTTCAATTTTCATGTAATCGTGATATTGACTAGCAGTGCAAATTTGTGTGAGCTTTCACATAAAAGATTTGGTCACTAGAACTATAGATGTTTGACTCTTCCGAAAGGTATGGTGATTGGATTTCCTAATTTCAAGGTGGAGAGGAGAGGAGTGTACAATGAATGTGCACTCAACAAGCATGTCAAGGTTGTGTTCCCAAGCAATGAGCACATATCAAGAGGGATTCTAGATCTAATTCATCCAAATGTCTATGGACCCATGTCATCAACTTTATTGATGGGTAATATTGATTATGTTACTTTCTTTGACGATTCTTCCAGGAAGGCCTAGGTATATTTTATGAAGACCGAGGATAAGATCTTTAACAGGTTTCAAAAGATCAAAGCTCTTATTAAGAACCGAACATGTAGGAAGATCAAGGTACTGAGAACAGATAATGGTGGAGAGTATACCTCTAATGGTTTTGATTCCTTTTGCAGAGAAGCAAGAATCAAAGTGCCTTACAACCCACAACAAAATGGGTTGCGAACGAAAGAATAGGTAGAGATTGCTAAGTCTATGATTCATGATTTAAGTCTACCTATGTTTCTTTGGGGGTAGGCATGTTGTACAATAATCTATCATACTAAACAAGTATCCTTACGAAGTGTTGAAGGACAAGACTGAAGAAAGTTGAGGTTCCTAAGACTGCCCAACAGGACTGTCATGTGACTTCTTGTTGGGCACCAAGTTCAAGTTACTTTCAAATTGTTTTCTCACTGTTTTTAGAACAGTTTTCTTGCTGTCCAAAACAGCCAACCAATCTTAACTTTACCCACTCTGAAATTTGCCCTTAAGCAATCTCGCATCCCAATCACTCTGCCAGAAGTGACACTAGACCCCTTAGGGTGAATGAGGACCTTTGTCCCTCTAAAGGACACCTCAAACCCCCTATCCTGGATGGAGGAAACTGAAATGAGATTCTTCTTCAACCCCGGGACATATAATACATCCCTGAACACTAAGGGTGACATCAACTCCCTCTAAAAGGAAACTGTGCCACGCCCAGCCGCTCTGACTATGGTGTCGTCTCCAAGCACTATCTCCAACTTGATCTCTGGATCTCTGAGATCAGTGAAGTGCTCTCTCACACCTGACATGTGACCCGATGCTCCACTGTCAATGTACCAAACGTTGGATGGCATCTCAACTGTCGAACAACAAACTATCAAGGAGCACTCCCTCTCAAACTAAACAACAAAATCCTCCTTTGTTGTCATTGCAGTACCACCCAACTTCTTCTTCTTCTTCTTGGGACATTGTCCAGCATAGTGCCCCAACTGGTTACAAGCAAAGCATGTCACTTTGCTCATATCCCTCTGCTACTCACCTCCTCTCTATTGTTGCTTGGCCCCACCCTTGGGCCACTACTTGGTCTTCTTCTTTCCCTTTGCCAAAAAAGCAAGATCACCCTCATCACCACCCTCACCCTACTGCTGACTAGAAGATCCTAAGCCAACTCTAAGCTCCTCCTGCACAAATTCATCCCAAAGCCTCTCCCAACTGGGCATATGCTCTCTAGCCACGATGCCTCGTACAAAACTCCCCCAGGGTTTGGAAAAGTCATTTAAGGTTGTCCTCACCAACTCTAAGGATCTACAATCTCGCCAACCACTGCCAACTCATCATGAATCTGACAAAATCTCGTGGGGAATGAGGTAATTGTACCTGTCTTCGCCATCTTGGTGCCCCTTAGCTTCTCCTGGAGCACCATCTTCCAGTTCTGGTTAGGAGTCTGGTAAAGACTGCATAATGACTGCCACATCTTAAATGCAAACTCTTTACCAAAAATGTGAGGAATGACATGGTCCTTGACTGCATCAAGGATAGTCCTCTTGGCCTCGATGTTCCTCATCCGGAACTTAGCCATGAGCACTACATTTGTAGGAAGTACTATGGGATTCTCCACAATATCCCATAGCTCTAGCTCTTCCAGAATCAAGACTATCCTGGCCTTCCACGGAGACCAGTTGCATGCCCCCGCAAGCCTATCCTCCACCCTCAAACCTGCCACCAACATGGCTGCCATCTAATGCTAAAACTGATACACTCTAACCAAGTAAAACTGAGCAACATTGAACAACACAACAAAGCCTTCAACACACAAAACTCAAGTGTGAAAATGAAGTTTCCCCACAAGTGAAAAAATTGCCAACTGTTTGCTCCAAAAATCAGCCACCTCTTTTGCCCTCAGGCTCTAATACCATGAAGAAATTTGAGGTTCCTAAGGATGCCCAACAGGCCTGTCATGTGACCTCTTGTTGGGCACTAAGTTCAAGGTACTTTCAAACTGTTTTC
The DNA here is from genome assembly GCA_010110895.2 of Picea sitchensis. Classification (NCBI taxonomy): domain Eukaryota; kingdom Viridiplantae; phylum Streptophyta; class Pinopsida; order Pinales; family Pinaceae; genus Picea; species Picea sitchensis. The sequence continues at coordinate 326,784 of SNQJ01S0000004.1, read as the reverse complement.
TCACTGTTTTTAGAACAGTTTTCTCACTGTCCAAAACAGCCAACCAATCTTAACTTTACCCACTCTGAAATCTGCCCTTAAGCTTTGATTTGATGCTCTTTAATGCCTCTTGTTATAAGGTTTAATGAAGGATAGTTTTGTTATCCAAGTTAGCTTTCTTTAACATGCATTAAACATCAAATACTCCTCTAAAATCTTTAACAACTACTAAGCTGAAAATACTAAGCAAACCATGACAAATGAACACGTGTGTTTTTGCTCAACATGACCCTAGAAAAACCCCCATGGGGAAAACCAATAAGAGAGATAGATATATTATGGAGATCTCAAGCAAATGCTACAAAGAGAAAACGAAACATTGGAACCTGATACAAAGTGTTAGCTTCTCTCAAGCTAAACAAATGAGTTCCTTGAACCTTGCGCCCTTTGCCTTGGTTTGAGCGCCCTTTGCCTTGGTGCGCCCTTTGCCTTGGTGCGGCCCTTGCCTTGACCTTTGCACCCTTCCCTTGCTAGCTTTCCTTTGCCTGTGTGCTTGCCTTGAAGTGTGAGCCCTTGCAATGAATGAGTGCGCCTCAAATCCCTTGTGCACCCTCGTCTATCCTTGGTGTGCCCCCAACTTTGGAGCGCCCCTCTCTCAAGCTAGATGCACACTAGTCTCTAGTGCGCCCCCTCTCTAGCTTGTATGCAAGCTCAAATGAAAACCCCTCTCCTTCAAGCCTATGCGCCCAATGCTTCTCACAATGTGCGCCCTTGCTTGCTTGAAGTGTGCCCCTACTCCAAGAGTGCGCCCAACCTCAAGCTTGAAGCCATCTCCATGCCTTGCGCCCTTAGCATCTCACTTAGTGCGCCCTTGAACTCATGTGCCCTTCTTCTCCTCAAGAATGCACCCAAGCTCTCCTCAAACCCTCACTTCCTCTCTTCCTCTTCACTCAACTCTCTCAAGTGATAATTAGCCTCCTTTTCCCTCCTTTCCCTCCTTTAGCCTAATCTCAAAGATAACCCAGAAAACCATGGGCCCAGATTAGATCTAAGCCTTTCTCCAAAATGGATGGATGAGATTAGATCTCATAATCCACTTAGGTTTCCATAGTTCACTTTATGTTCATTAATTCACATTTAAGTGAAATTAATGTCACTTTATGACTTAAGTGAATAAAGTAAAATTAAAACATAAAGTACAAGCATAAGGGTAATACTTTACCCCTTTGTGTTTAGAGACTCACAAACACAAGGGGACCACTTTCCAAGGTACCCAAATCTCAACAAAGACTCCAAAGGAAGCTTTCATAGGGAGAAACCTAATGTTACTCATTTAAGGGTGTTTGGGAGTCCAATTTACATTCATGTTCCAAAGGAGAAGAGGGCAAAGCTTAAGCCTTAAACCCTCTAGTTTTAAGGGATTCTAGTTGGCTAAAGTAAGTCCTCTAAGAATACAAGATCTACATTCCATCTCAAAGGAAGCTAGTGGTGAGCCAAGATGTGAAGATTGATGAAGATGCATGGTCTTAGAGGTTATAGGAACCTCCAATAGAGGTTGGCCTTGAGGAGGTAGAAACGGTCGTTATCTGCAAAAAAATCACCAAGTGCAAATTCGGATCAGCTAGGTTCTAGTACATGTATAGAGACAAATTTACCTTCTAGGATAGCTAGGAAGCCGAGGTGGCTTCCCCAAATATTGCAGGAGGCAAAGGAGCAAGTTGGTGCTCCAAAGACTTCTTTCAAGTTAATTCATTCACCGAAGAAATTTCTAAGTTAGGTTGCACTAATGTCTTTCGTCATTGATGCAAAGCCTTCCAATTATGTGGGGGAAACGAGTGGGCAGGTATCACAAGATGCCATGGTGGAGGAGTAAAACTCCATCGTGAAGAATAATGTGGGAGATTATGCCTAGACCAAAAGAAAAATCAATGGTTGATTACAAATGGTTATACAAGGTGAAGCATGTCGTTGATGCCAACATAGAGAAGTACAAGGCTTAGCTCGTAGCAAGAGGATTCTCCCAGAGAGAAGGAGATGACTATGAGGAGACCTTTGCTCTAGTTGCCAAGTAAACTTTTATTGGGACTATCATGTCCTTGAAATTAGATTTTGGTTGGTAGTTATATCAGATGGATGTAAAGACAACCTTCCTCAGTGGTGTGATTGAGGAAGAAGTATACATTAATCAGTCGGGAGGGTTTGAAGTCCATGAGCGAGAGACCCATGTGTGCAGGTTGAAGAAAGCCCCTTACGAGATGAAGCAGGCACTACATGCTTGATACTCCAAGATTGATGAGTACTTGCTAGATTTGGGATTCACCAAAAACTCTACACTGCCCAATCTTATTATTTATTTGATAAATTCGATCTACTTGTTTTGGTCCTATATGTAGATGACTTGATCCTTACAAGGAGTTCTAAGAAGCACATAGCAGGGTGCAAGGCAGAGTTGGCATGCAAGTTCAAGATGAAGTACATTGGACTAATGCACTATTTCTTGGGTCTAGAGATGTGGCAGAGTCCAAGTGAGGTGTTCTGCGGACAAGGTAAGTAAGCAGTTGGGATTTTGAAGAGGTTTTAGACTAAGTTACTGGTTCCATAGGCCTCGGGGTTGGATCTGCAAATCCCCGAATCAAATCTAGATCCACCTAGATCTGCCCAACATCCACTTTGAAAGGGATCCCACACACATGAAACATATCCTTCAAGATACATGGATATTGCCATATGTTCATGACACAATATTCTCCTTTGCACCCAATACCCTTTGCATCGCCTTGTGCAAATATAACAAAAGACTTCAAGACTAAGACAAGAGGAACACTACGAGGCAAGCAAAATTTGAGGAAAAGAAAGTTGCTTTACTGGAGAAGCTAGTTGCACTTGTTGTAAATGCCAATAACTACAAGCAAGAAGACAAACATCTCAAGCAAAGCATCTGAAAATGCTTGGAATATCTAGTTAGTTACATGACAAACAAGACGATCAGGTCTACATGGAGAAGCAACCGCCCACTTCCTCTAAGAAGAATAAACACCCCTCAGGCTCTAGACCACTGTCAACTCTTATAGTCTAGGTAGTATTAATTTATCATCTCTTAGTTCACAGGGCAACTAGACGTCCCCATACCCTTCACGATATCAAGTATTTTATATAAGTATTATTATTTATTATCTAAGTATAGCTTATAATGTTGTTGTTTTTATTATATCTAAGTTATTATTATGTCTTTCATATATAAGTATTATTATTTAGATAAGTATATATCTAATTTGAATGTATATATGTAACTTTATAAATTATATATTTAAAAATATTTATATTTTTTTAATTTTATATAAATTTTATTTTAAAAAATTATAAAAATATATTTATATAATTTGTAGTTGTATTATTTGTACCTGTTGTTTCCCCACTGTATCCAAATCCTGGCCTTTTAAAAATCTAGCGCATCCATATCCAAATCCTAGTAACTTGGGTTTCATATGATGGATTGTAAACCCTTAGCTACTCCTATAGCAACAAATCTGAAGTTGCATGCTGATTTTGATTCAGATTTTGTAGATCCTTCAATGTATGAACAGTTGATTGGATAATTTGACGTATCTGGTTAATACCAAAACTGATACATGCTTTATAGTGAACTCCTTGAGCCAATGTACGGTTGAACCAAGGGAAATTCATTGGGCAGCTGCAAAACATGTGCTTTGTTACTTAAAGGGCACGGTGCATAATGGTCTAAGGCATGCAGGAAATGGTGAGTTGATGTTGTATGGGTTTGTTGATTCTGACTGGGCAGGGGATGCTAGTGACAAGAAGAGTACTTCAGATTGTTGCTTCAATTTGGCTTGAAGAGTGATATCTTGGTTCAACGGGACGCATGGATCAATGGCATTGAGTTTGACAGAGCACAGTACATGGTAGCCAGCATTGCTACCATTAGATCTGAAGCAGTCTCTTTTAATTTCAAAGCTAAAACACCTTAGATCTGAAGCACAAACAACAGATAGAGATAGATCTATAAAAAGCAGTGACAGTAGAAGAAGACAAACATTAAGAGATCTCAGATCTTAAAACTAAAATAGCAGATCTACAAGGCTCATTCAATACTATAGTTAATTCAAACTATATGCAATAAACTCAGATCTCAAACATTTATGAAAAGCTTCTTCTAAGAGTAACAGTAGATCTGGAAGAATATATCAGATCTTAGCAGTAGTACCTAAGATTAGAAACAAGGTACAGATCATAGACAGTGATAACAGTTCTATAGATGCGACTGTAGATCTATATTCCAGACAGCAATAGAAGCAGAAGAGAACTCAGATCATATGCTAAAACTCAGATTTTAAACAATGATAAATAACTCCTCTAAAAACAACAGCAGATCTATAGATCTTACTTCTGAAACAAAACAAATAATACAAGGCTTCTTGTATATGACTGTGCTCAAACAGTAAACAAAGAAGATCACTATAATGCAATTCTATAACAACTCAAATCTGAACTTTAGGAGAAACAATTAAGAAACATACCTGGTACCTGCCTTACCTTCGAAGAAAGCACAGACCATAAAAGG
>SNQJ01S0000004.1:262693-314935 GCA_010110895.2 Picea sitchensis | reverse complement strand
TTTGTCTAGGGTCTTTATCAATTTGGTCCCAGACCACATACCCCAGGAGTGCACTGGGGGCCCTAGATCTTGTCTAGGGTCTTAGCCATCCTCCAGGAGAATGGCTCTCGCTGCTGCATGTAAATTTAACACCACCTTCAGTTAAATCCAGTTTACTGCTGTTCCAGATTTAGCAAGTTCCAATTTGCTTCAGTTCAAACTTCAACTTTCAGTTCAGTTCAGTTTTAGAATGCATGCATAATCTATTCTTAGACAGGGCGCAGATCCCTAGGTTGCCGAAGGCATTTGCATGGGTATAGATTCCAGTTTAGGTTGAGGGAACAGTTCTCAAGGAAGAGGATGCATGTTTGCATGTTCCAATTCATATTCCAATTGAGACACACTTATTGATGCAGCTAGGGCACACTAGGTAATTAGATGAGTGTTAGGGTTTGACTGAGTCGCCTTGAGCGCTGCATACATGTGATCAGATGCATTGTATCTTCCCTCATCTTCATAATCTATAAAGGAGATGCAGGGCACGCCACCGTGTTGGTTAGCGAGTTTTTGGTTTTGAGCTACTGCAGTGCATTTTCTTCTTTCCTTATTCAATAAAGATAGATGTGATTGAGAATTCAGATCTGTGATTTGCTGTTATTATTTTTCTGCAGTATGTGTTTGTAGATTCTAGGATTCGAAGATTGGTGTTTTGATTGGGTTTCCAGCTTTAAAGTTACCTGAGGTTTTTAGGATTATTCTTTGAGTGCAGAATCTGCTTATCATGGTCTGAAAAACAACAGGTAGAAGAAAACATTCATAAGTAGGCAGATAGCTAACTTCCCACATGTACAGTCAAACAAATACAAGAGAGAACTTATCCATATAGATGCTTGGGCCTGAGAAAACCAACAAGAGCTACAAGAACTTAATGATATAATGTGCTTTGTTTTTTATTTGTTACAAAAATGAGGATAAAAGTTAGAACCCACATGAACAGAGAATTTCATTCAGGATGACAGACAAGTTCAGTTTTCATAATACCAGTTTGGTACCCAACAGACTGAAAGAACATAACAAGTTTTTACAAATACAAAACTACTTCATATTATCTAATCTTCAAGGCATTCAATTTTCCAAACACGTTTAACCCTTGATTGTTGCTGAACAGAGGTTAGAAAGGCAGCATTTGTTGAGTTTTGTACCTTGGGAGGTGTTCCCCATGTGCTTATGACCTCCTTAGCACATGAGGGAAGGACATTACACTTTGTACCTTGTACTTTTGTCTAATTTCACTTTGACTTTGGTTAAAGTGAAATTTAGTCACTTTTGGCCTAAAAGTGATTATTAATTCAAAGGGGTGAATTAGAGACATAAGTTGACTTAGGAAACTTAACCCAAAGTGGGTTTGTGATTTAGATATTCATGGGGAGATCTCAACCATCGATTAGACGGGAGATGAGATGATCTCCACCCTTGAATATCTAGGTTTCCTTTTGCTAGTCAAAGAGAGGCGCAAAGGGTGAAGGAGGGGCACATTCTTCATTTGGTCTTTTGCTTGTTGAGGAGCTCTTGGAGGATGAAGATGAGGTCAGTTTTGTGAGGATGCTTGAGGGAGGTCGCTTGCTTTCATTCATGGAGGCTTGGAGCTACTTGCCTTGTTTATTTACTGGAGCTATTCTACTTCTGAGAGGGTCACATTAGCTTTGGAGGTTGATTCGTACCTGGTAGGATATCTAGCCATCAAATTGCAGTGAGATCAATTGCAGAGGGTTGCCATTCAGCACAGCTTCATTGTTGTGGAGGGGTTTCCAGATCTAAGCTCACAGTTGGCAGTTGAAGCAGATTCAATGGTTCTGACAGTTTGCATGAGGGCCGCACCATTCTGGGGTGCATCTGTTGATTTCGGGCTTGTATATCAACTTAGTTGGAGATGCTATTGTATCAAGTTCTTTCATATATTGTGTTTATTGTAACCCTTCTTTTGCTTTTCTCATATATACACACATATTCCAAACTGGTTTTCCCCGGGGGGGTTTTATCCAGGGTCATGTTGACCAAAAATACCTGTGTCTACAAATGCATGTATTAATCTCTTAGATCTGTTCATTTTCAGCAGTAAACGATGTATTAGGTGTGTTATGTTTATTTGAGATGCATGTACTAATTTTCTGTGACATAAACGACATGCTAGAGCACCCAAATTGAGAACATAACCGTAACAAATCAACAAGATACTTTTGGACTGTTTGTTGATATAAAACAGCAGAAAATATATTACCTGACAGTTGAAACTTAGAGCCTTTCTTTGGTCAAAGATAGACCAAGAAGGCAAGCTGATAGGACCTGGAATTTTCACATAGTATCAGAGCTTCGGTGGCTGAATTTTTGGACAGTTGGGACAGCATTTTGAGTGGCGGTCATGTGAAAATTCCAGGTCCTATCAACTTGCCTTCTTGGTCTGTCTTTGACCAGAGAAAGGCTCTAAGTTTCAGCTGTAGATTAATTAGTTTTCTGTTGTTTTATAACAGCCAACAGTCCAAATCTTTCAAGCTGATTTGTTATGGTTATCACCTCAATTTGGGTGCTCTAGCATGTCGTTTTTGTCACAGAAAATTAGTACATGCAACTCAAATAAACATAACACACTTAATACATCGTTAACTGTTGAATATGAACAGATCTAAGAACTAATATCATGCATTTGTAGACACAAGTATTTTTTGTCAACATGACCCTGGACAAAACCCCCCCGGGGAAAACCAGTCTAGAATATGTATGTATATATGAGGAAAGCAGATGAAGGGTTACAGTAAACACAATACAAGATAGACCTCATACAATAGCAACTCCAACTGAGCTGATATACAAGCTCAAATCCAACAAATGCGCCCCAGAATGGTGCGCCCCTCATGCAAACTGCCAGAACCACTCAATCTGCTCCAACTGTCAACTATGATGTCAGATCTGAAAACCCCTCCACAGGAATGAAGCTCCAGTAGATATCCTCACTCTACAACTGACCTCACTACAATCTAATGGCTAGATATCCTACCAGGAATGAATCAGCCTGCCAAGCTAATGCGCCCCTCTATGAAGTAGAATAGCTTCAAGAAATAAATGAAGCAAGCAGCTCCAAGCCTCCAACAAGGAAAGCTAGCAGCCTCCCTCAAGAATCCTCATGCAACTAACCTCATCTCCATAGCTCAAGTGCTCCTCTCTCAACAAGCAAAACACCAAGTGAAGAATGCGCCCTCCTTCTCCCTTTGCGCCCCTCTTAGACATGCATTAGGAAACCTAGGAAATGAATGGTGGAGATCATCTCATCTCCCATCTAATCAATGGTTGAGATCTCCTCATTCATCCCTAAATCATAAACCCACTTTGGGTTAAGTTTCCTAAGTCCACTTATGTCCCCAAATTCACCCCTTTGAGAATTAATAATCACTTTATGCCAAAAGTGACCAAATTTCACTTTAACCAAAGTCAAAGTGAAAATAGACAAAAGTACAAGGTACAAAGTGTCATGTCCTCAAAAGTACAAGGTAAAAAAGTGTAATGTCCTTCCCTCATGTGTTAAGGAGGACAAAACACATGGGAACACCTCCCATGGTACACAAATCAACACTCCTCTTGCATCAGGAAGGTGTTCTCACCAAGCCCATCTTATCTCCTCGAAGTAGTTATGCTTAGTTCTCGCGGCAAGGCCTTGCGAGAATATCTCATACCGATCATCCAGATATATACCGTGAATCAACTCCCCTCTCCAAACCTTAGCCACGAATGAAGTGGTACCGATTCCCACATGCTTCACCGACATGAAACACCGATTCTCGAGGTTTATGCAACTCGATATCATGTTGAATGACAAATGGATATCTCCGAATCGAATAAATTCAACCATCATCTCTATGAGGGCAAATGGCTCTACAACCGGCCTCGGACCGTCAGCCATATACTCAGCTTAGGCCGAACTCAAAGTAACCGACTTCTCGCTTTCCTACCGAATCCGTGAAACAAGTCCCGACTCAACTAAAGGGAAGACCTCGAGGTGCTTTTCCGCCGCTAGCCAAGATTCCGGCCGCAAATTTAATCAGGTAGCCAACCAAACCGATTCCATCTCCCTAACATGTTTAGGGCTAAAGTCCACCGCCCCAAAGAATATTTCAACATCGTTTTATTCCCAACCCCTCGCGGAATACCTTCCTACTAACATACCGGTTGAGTGTGTTCACTCGAAAAACATAGATCCTGTCCGTAAGCTAACCAGATACATAAGTGAACCGGTCAACAGCTCAGAGCACCGCGGCATCCACCAACTAGCTATTTGAAGCACTAAGCTTCTTCTAGTTGGGGATCATAGGTGTAGACATGGGTCCACAGTCCTCCATCCAAATCACCAAAATATCCGGCCCATACTCACCGGAGAAATATGTGACCCTCCCGCCATACCTCCATACCCGTAGTAGTGTATCAACTGATATCAATTATCCGAACTCGGATGTAAGTCCCAAATTGTGACTTCCGCCTAAGGATCCGGGCCCAAAGTAATCAATAGATCATCCACATACAAAATGAGAATGAGCTTGTCCTCACCCCTAATGATGAAATAGAGGCTTGGATCAACATCGCCTTCCTTCAAAGCCCATCCCAAGCAAATAAGTATCAACTGCGGAACACCAAGTCTCTGGAGCTTACTAAACCATATAGTGCCTCTTTCTCGGCACACGAGTCTCCCCACACCACCCCAAAACCCCTCGTGGTTGCTCCATGTACACTTCCTCCACACAAAGTTTCATCTAAATGCGCCACATCCATCTGATGAATGCTTCAACCCATCTCTGCCGCTATGGCAAATGATAGTCTGGATAGAAGTGTATCAAGAACCAGTGCTAAAGTCTCATCATAGTCGACTCCCTCAACTGGTGAAAAAAGCCCTCGTGACACAAAACTGGCCTCAGGTTTCCACGCCGCCATCTCAGGAGTACCTTGCCTTGTATTGTAGCACCAATTGAAGTTTGCTAAATCGGATTTCTCATCAGGGGTCAAATCCACATCCTATTATCATTGCGCATAATGGAAAGCCATAATTTCACTACTCATTTCTCCTGCACTGAAGGGTCCATCGTCACAAGTAAAAGTTTGTGGCTCAATATCCTTGATACTCGCCAAAAGCAAGTATGCTCCTAAATTCACACCGTGGCTCAAGCTTTCACTGCTCTCTTTGCCTCTACATTCTTCCTAGCTCTTCGTGGTTCTCGAAACTATCTAGGTTCCCTTCTTTCCCCGGGTGGTCAACTAAGAAACAAGGTCTTTCTCGGCCAAGAGTAATGGCCTGTGGGACTTTCAACACTCAGGATCCCGGGTTCGTGGCCCCATCTCGACCAATATGCTCGATCATGGACTGGAAGTCAGTGTATGGTGACCCTCGCTACCCCTAATACCGGTGTACCGACGAATCGTAGGTCAGTAGTTCTCCAGATCAAGAATCGGGTAACTTTGCATCATCCTCAACTCAACTCTCGACTCAAGAGATTCAGAAAGCTCTATTCCTCAAATCTGACATCTCTGCCACCACCACTTTCCTAAGTGGCGAAATGTAGACGTGGATAGGCTTTGGACACCTCTAGTATCCAACTAGAATCCCCTGTTGGGTTGTGGGGTCTAGCTTTTTTCCTCCTCTCCGAGGGGATATGAGAGAAAGTCAAGCACCCAAAAATCATGATGTGCTCAACATCAGGCCTCCTATCAGTCAAGGCCTCCTCAGGAGTCATCTACCCCAAAATCCTATGAGGGCTTCACTGTGATAAACCTAGTAGCACATGCCACTTCTCATAAGTACAAAGGCAAACTCTCATCATGCAACATGGATCTCGCTACACCAGTAATAGCCCGGCTCTTTCCTCTCGGCAACCTCGTTCTGCTGGTGGTTGTAAGGTATGGTCATCTGCCTCCTGATGCCATGTTGTGTACAAAAGTCTACAAACTCCATTCTCTCGAGGGAATACTTCCCTTGTCCTAATCGCGAAGAGACTTTGATCCCTCTTTCCTGACTGGGTTCTCCACAAGAGCTTTGAACTTGTGGAACCGTATAAGACCTCACTCTTGGTCTCGTGAAATAGAGATTCAAGTCTCCTGAGTAGTCAATAAATGTGGGAGATAATACTCACAACCACTCTCAAGGACTTCGAAATATGGGCCCCCACACATCCGTAGGCAATCCCAAGATCCCAAATTGACTCCGCCACTTGGGAACGGCCTTGCAACCCTAAGCTAAGTGCACTCCCTCCTCAGAAACATCTTGGTGCTCTATACTGAACTGTGGCACTCCGGCCACAACCTCTCATTCCTCTAAGAGCCCTATGATGTAGGTGGCTTAAATTCCCAATGATGCCATAACTCACACAATTGTCTGCTGCTGTCGCCACTCGTTACCAATGCAAGAAGTGGCTAAAAAGTAATTCAGACAAAATCCCATCTCTCACTCCAATCACCCGTCCCCTGAAGCCCATGGAAGACCCCCAGGATGAATCAAGACTTCTAAGTGCCTCTCAATGTAACCTCAAGACCTCTATACTGGAGGGTAGAAACTGAAATCAAATTCTTTTCTTCATCCCAGTGACGAAGAGAACATCAGTAAACTATATAGGTGGCAAGCTCTCTCTAAAAGCAACCGTGGACTCTGCCATCTCCAAGAGAAATATCTATCTGGACTCTCAATGTAATTCCTCGGGAGATCGAGAAATGCTCTCGAACTCCAATCATATGGTTTGATGCCCCACTATCAATATACTAGATACATGGTGATGACTCAACCTAACTGCAACATATATGAAAAGCACATTCTCTCTAAAACTGTGTCTGAAAGTTCCGCTTCCTTCATAAGTCAAGCTATACCACCCTTCTTCTTCCTATTTGGACACCGCCCCAAAGATATGTCTCGAATCCTTACAAACAAAACACCCTACCTTTGCTCATATCTTTACCCCCACTCATCACGCCTTCAAGCCCCTCCACTGTATCAATTCCCTGTGACTTGGGACCTTGATGACCACCTCCTACGGGCCTTCTTTTTGCCCTTTGACCAAAGAGCAAGATCCTCCTCACCACTAACTGGCCACTGGGTTGTTGTCAGCCTGCAGTAAGCCTCCTCATGCTAACTGATTCTCCTAGACGGTTATTCCACATTCCTCTCCCATGGTGGTATGACCCTCTCTGCAACCATATGTACCAAATGGGACCCCACAGCCAGGAAGTTATTCAAAGATTGCCTCACCAAAGAATTGGGTACAATAACCTCACCGACGACTCCAAGATCATCTCTAATATGAGAGTATCAGCTAAGGAATGAAGTTACCATCATCCTTGAGCATGAATGCCTCTGAGTTTGCTTTAGTGAAACTATCTTCCTGCTTCATTGAGTTTCTATAGTTCCTCCTCCTCCCATAAAATGCCCATATCTCATATATGCATGAGCTCCCACAAATGAGGTATAATGTATCCCGACCGCCACAAATAGTCCCTTTGCCTTTGTTGTTCCTTTTCCCTGAACTCTCTACCACCAAGATTGCAGCTAGTTGATAGGGAGTTGTGGGAACAATGGGCCGACTATATTCCTATAGCTCAGGTCCCTCAAAGATAAAATCATCCCTCATTTCCTGCCTCCAAGCATTTAATTCAATCTTTAGTCTCAAATTTAGGCCTGGCTCCTCAACTCTCGCGATCTAGAGCAAGTTGACATCTCTCACACCTGCATCCCCCCAACCGATGCTCACACCGCCAAGGGGAAACACTGTCTCACCCTGCTACTACAGGAAAAGAGACAATGTACTCTGAACTCACTCCCAACAAAATGGGTGTGAAAAGAAGTCACAAAATTAGCTCCTCACTCCCACTACAGAGGGTGTGAAAAGAGACCGATCTCCAAGTGTCCAAACTGCCAAACAACCCCTCCTCCTGTCTCTAACAAACTAATCATCGAGTCAATGGTCATTCCCAAAATCTGCTGAAGTAGGCATTTGGATACCACTCAATATGCCATCCTAACCCATTCAAAAAATCAGCCAACAAGCTCCAATACCATGAAAATCTGTGTCCTATCAACTTGGTTCTTGGTCCTGGGTTTCCTTTGACCGCAGAAAGGCTCCCAAGTTTCCACCAGATTAATTAGTTTTCTCACTGCTTTTATAAATTTCAACAATCCAAATCTTCTGTTAATTTGTTATGAGCCATAAGTTCTCAATTTGGGTGCTCTAGCATGTCGCTTTTTGTCACGTAAAAATTAGTACATGCAACTCAAATAAACATAAAACACCTAATACATCGTTTCCTGCTGAATATGAACAGATCTAAGAACTAATATCATGCATTTGTAGACATTGTGTATTTTTTGTCAACACGACTCCTCGACAAACACTCCTGGGAAACCAGCTAGAATATGTATATATATAAGGAGAGATGAGACCACACCGCCGTAACCACTCACTGCCTCCAACCGCCAACCTATGGATGTCGATCTGAAACCCTCCACTGGAATGAAGCAAGCTCCAGATATCCCACTCAGAATCCCACCTCACTACAACTGGCTGGTTGGGGATATCCTACCAGGAATGAATCAGATTGCCAAGCTAATGTGCCCCTCTATGAAGTAGAATAGCTTCAAGAAATAAATGAAGCAAGCAGCCCCAAGCCTCCAACAAGGAAAGCTAGTGGCCTCCCTCAAGAATCCCCATGCAACCAACCTCATCTCCATAGCTCAAGTGCTCCTCTCTCAACAAGCAAAACACCTCAAGTGAAGAATGCCTCCTCTCCCCTTGCCTCTTTAGACATGGCCAGGGAAATCGAAATAACAGAGATCATCTCATCTCCCATCTAATCAATGGTTGACATCTCCTCATTCATCCCTAAATCATAAACCCACTTTGGGTTAAGTTCTAAGTTCACTTTATGTCTCCAAATTCACCCCTTTGTGAATTAATAATCACTTCATGCCAAAAGTGACCAAATTTCACTTTAACCAAAGCCAAAGTGAAAATAGACAAAAGTACAAGGTGCAAAGTGTCATGTCCTTCCCCATGTGCTAAGGAGGTCAAAAGCACATGGGGGAACACCTCCTGCTGTACAAATCTCAACAAAATAAGCACCCTTTCCTCGCGATTTTTGAGGATGGGCCATTGACCTATCCGGTTGTTAGAAGGTCAATTTTCGTGAGGGTTGTTGGGCGCTTTGACACTTGCCTTCGGGCCTATTTTCACACCTAATGCTAGTGAGGAGACGATTTGACGCTGACCTCTTTTCACATCTATTTTTTTAGGAGTGAGGTCGGATTACACTTGTCTCTTCACACCCTCGCGTTGACTGTGGAGGGAGGTTTCCCTAGCAGAAAGTGAGCATCGGGCCAAGCAGCAGGGGCCAGTTTATTACGTCGCGATCTCGCATGAGCTGAGGACAGCGTGGACCAGCAATTGGTCGCCTTGAAAGCTGGTAGGATGGTCTTCGTCTCCAGAGGGACCTCGAAGCCATGGGATATAAGGTCAAGGCATGAAATTTCCCCATTCCCTCGCCACCGCCCCGCCTTGGCGGCGTGAAAGTTCGAAAAGGAACAACAAGGCTAAGAGGACCATTTGTGACGCAGTTCATGTTCATATCATACCCCATTTGATGAGGAAGGCCAATGCATAATGTAGATGTACGATCTCTACGCAAGTTGTATGAGAGCTCCAATGAGAATCATATCATGGTTCTTCGTGACCGACTCATGGGCATTCGCATCCTCAAGGATGAGTTGATAACTTCATTCCTTGGTCGCTTCACCGTGACGTAGGACGCAGCTCTGCAAACACAGAGGTTGGCGAACCACAACCTTTGGTGAAGCAAGCTGCGAATAGCTTCACCAAACCAGGTCCTTTTGTATTGCGGTATAGTTGTGGCTGGGAGGTCGCGCTCTGTTATTGGAGAGGATGCGGATGACTTCATTCCAAGAGGATCTTAAGAAGGGCCGAGGCTTATGGACACCCAAGCAGTAATGTAAAGCAGCTAGATTGGTCGTAGGAGGGAGGATCTTGCCTGGACAAAGGGCAAGAAGAAGGCTGGTCAGGGTGGCCTGGGTATAGGGTCCCAAGTTTGGGGCCCCACCCACAAGGGAGTGGAGGAGGAGAGAGTAACAGTGGTCGCAATGGTTAGAAGAGAGATATGAGCAAAGGGAAGTGCTTTGTTTGTAGAGAAGTTTAATTATGTCGACAGCGTCCTAACAGGAAAAAGAAGAAGAGTGGTATCGCAGCCTTGCCAACAGAGGAGATTGTCTTCGCATTACGCCGCAGAGAGTGTGCTTTCTCATTACGTCGTGACTTCAATTGAGACGACCTTATCTAGTATATAGACAACTGGGCTTCAGCCATATCACTGGACTTCAGAGCAATTCTTCTCGACCCCGCAGTCGCTAGCATCAGGATGGAGATTGCTCTGGAGATGACAGAGCTTACAGCTGCTTTTCTAAAGATGGTTTGCCACCCATACTGGTCTACCTGACGCTTTTGTATGTCCCCTCGGATGAAGAAGAATATGATATCGCTTCCACCTCCAAGATAGAGGTCTTCGTGTGATATCAGAGGCACCAAGGTACCGGGATTCATCCTGGTTCTCCACGCGCCTCAAGACAAAGGATGGGAGTGAGAGAGGGGAAACTATTCGGATTGATTTTTTAGCCACTTCATTTGGTAGCGAAGCACGCAGAGACAGCCAGGAGTTATGGTATCTGGGAGGATGGCCTTAATTCCACATCATGGGGTTCTCTTTGGAGGACCGGAGAGGTTGGGAGGACCGAGAGGTTAGGATCATCTCTGCCCAGCCAGACAAAGATAGAGCATCGATGTTTGTAAAGGGTGTAAAGCTAAGTAAGTTCGCCAAGGCATCAGTTCTCTAGCGACACCAAGTCGGCTTTGGGATATCGATTTTAGTAATACACCTGACGCAGGTGGATTTCCATGACTCGGAGGTCCTGAGTGGTTGTGAGTATTATCTCACATTTATCGATGACTACTAAAGGAAGACTTGGATCTATTTCAAGGCCAAGAGTGAGGTCTTCACACCCATTCCAAGAGTTCAGGGTTCTTGTGGAGAACCAATCAAGAAAGAGGATCAAAGTCTCTATACTTTACAATCTGGGAGAGTATTCCTCGAGATGCTTTGTACACTTCTCGCGGTACGCATTTTGCATCGTGGAAACAAGACCGGTATCTTACAACCCCAAAGAATCTGGGTTGCCGAGAGGAAGAACTGCCATTACCTAAGGCAACGATCTATGCTGCATGATTAGAGTTTGTCTTTGTATTTGTGGGCAGAGGCATGTGCTTACCGCAATTTACCCGCAGAATAGGAGCCCCCATAGTATTTTTGGGAAGATGACTCATGAGGAGGTCTTCAATCGATAGATAGTCCGGACACGAGCACATCATGATATTTGGGTGCTCGACTTTCTCTCATGTCCCCTGGGAGAGGAGGACAAAGCTAGACCACACAACTTCCAACAATTCAGTTGATACTCAGAGGTGTCAAAAGCTTATCGGATCTACATTCCGCCACTAGGAAAGTGGTGGTGAGCAAAGATGTTGGGATTTGAGGAGGATAGGGCTTTTGGCGTAGATCTCTCTTAAGTCTAGAGTTAGAGTTGAGGATGATGAAGAATTGCCAGTTGCAATCTCAGAGGGAGCAATGTACTACCGTCAAATACCTCAAGTATCGGGCATGTCACCATGCACGCCTCGGTCACGCTAGAGCATGTCTACCGATGGGACACGTGACTCAGGGAGTACAGCCTTCAAAAATCCTCGAGTGCTGAGATGAGTCCGTAGGCGCTACTCTGGGCGAGAGGTCTTTACTTCGCTGACCACCGTGGGAAGAGGGAGACCTAGATGGTTCTGGTGGAGACCCCAAGGAGGCCAGAGAATGTAGGGGAGCCCAAGAAACATATCAGAGAGAGTAGGGCACCAGTGATATTTGGAGCTTACTTAGCACTTGTGACAAGTATCAGGGATACCGAGCCACAAACTTTTATGCTGGTGCAGCTTGGACCATCAACCGAGAGAGGCCATGGTTGAGGGAGTATGACTCTACTGTGCTAATGATGTCCGGGATGGTTCAAAGGCTGGGGAAGAGACGAGAATCAGATTGACGGTATAGAACATTCGATTAGGATAGATCCTGACAGCTGTAGAGATGGGTCAAGCGATTCATCGATGGATGTGAAACCGTGACGGGAATGGCTTTATCAGGAGTGAGGTGTACAGAGTAGCTTGCTGTGGGGTTTGAGGTGAGTGGAGATTCATCGCAGGTCTTCTCGAGAAGGCACTATATGTTCTCAAGCAAGCTCTCGAGCTTGGTATTCATGGATTGATACCTATTTGATTCAGATGGGCTTCGGTGAAGAGCAATGCTGATCCGAACCTCTATTACTTCATCATTAGGGTGAGGACACGCTCATTCTCACATTCTCATTTTGTATGTGGATCATCGTTACAAGAACTGAACCAACTTAAAACCGGGACCGGGTCCGACCGCTCTGGAAACCCCGACCGTTCAAACTACCAAACTGAAGACCGGTTCCGTATCGAACCGGTTTTTTGCTAAGGAGGCCCGCTGAACGGAAAAGTAAGGAAATTTTTATTTTAAAAAAATTAGGGTTGGGGTACGTAATGGGAAGTCAGAATTGTCTATTCCTTAATAACCTATAAAGTTAACCTCCATCCCTCTCTTTCACTCACACTACCCATTTGGCTTCTCTTGAGTTTTTGAGCCAAGAGTTTTTCTCGAGTTTAGAGAGTTGATTGTAGGGATGAGTTGGAGAGGTTGCTAGGCTGATTTGGAGAGGTGATTGTTGGGTTCATTTGAAGAGTTATTTTGCCCCTTTCCTTTGAAGTTTATTTGGAGAGTTATTCTTTAATTAATTTGGAAGCACATTTGGAGCCATTTTTGGAGCATACTCTTTGGACATTTGAGCTATTTCTTGGGCAAATTTGGAGTTTGTTTTCAAGGTATGTAAACCTATGCACTTACTCCCCTTAAAATGTTGTTTTTTATACAAAAAAATATTGTTGTTTTCTAACTTTTTTCCTAGCCTCTAGCCCTCCTAGCAATTAAAATTTGGAAGTTAAAACTTAAAACACATAGGGATTTTATTTGCAGATTTTTATTTGTTTCCATATCTCCTAAACAAAAGAGGGATCCAGCATGGCTTCATTGCCAATTGATTGATGGGTCATTGGTTTGTAATTATTGCAAAAAAGGAGGTTGGTGGGGGGGTATTCATAGGATCAAACAACATCTAGCCAATGCAAGGGGAATATAAAAACCATGCTTGGAAGTTCTCGATGAACTAAAAGCTGAGATTATGGGCCTTCTTGAAGGCTATCAAGCACATAAAGCCAAGAATAGAAAGGTTCAAAAAAAGGTGGGGAGAAGTAGTAGTGGAACTAGAACTAGATTTGATAGTGATCCCCAAGATAGAATGCCTAGTTTTGAGGAATCCGCTGCTTTCCCAATCCCTGGGCGCGATCCTTATACCTATCCTAGGGAAGAAGTAGAACATGCTGGTGGAAGTGGTGCCGGTGCATCAGGATCCAAAAGGCATCGTGGTAACCTTTGGACTCATTTTTTTTTACCCCGCACTACCCCCGGTTCTCAACCCACTATTGATGCCAAATGGAAGAAGATAGAAAGGGAGGTCGCTTGGGAATGCATTGCTAGGGTGGTGGTGAAGGATGCGCACATACCTTCAATGTTGTAAGGTTCTGCTGATACCAACCTATGTTGATGTTGTAGCTTCATGTGGATCTGGCTTCAAGGGACCTGGTTATGAGGATATTAGGGGAATCTATTAAAAAATGAAGTTGAAAGAGTAAAAGGAATACCTCACAGAGTTCAAGGAGCCATGGTCTAAAACAAGGTGCACAATCATGTCCGATGGATGGACTAATCAACGATCCCACACCATTCTCAACTCCCTTATTGCTTTCCCTAAAGGAAAGATGTTCCTTAAATCGCTGGATTTATCCGGAATATGAAAGACGCAAATTTACTCATTTCGCCTATTGGATGAAGTAGCTGAGAGGTGGGGTGCGAATGTGTTTCTCAAAAAGGTAAAGCTATCTATAACGTCAAATTATGCTAAAATTGAAAGATGTTAGAGGAGAAGCATCGCACCATTTGGTGGACTCTAAGGTGCAACGCATTGTTTGGACCTCATGCTTGAGGATATTGGAAAATTGAATGGGTGAAAAACAGTGGAACAAGGTAAAAGCATAACAAGGTATATCTACAACCACTCAAGGGTTTTGAACCTTATGAGAAAAACATTGATGGAAGAGAGATTGTCAGGTCAGCTATCACACGTTTTGAAACGAATTTTCTTACGTTGCAATAATCCATGATTGACCAAAAAGCCAACCCAAGGAAGATGTTCTCTGGTGATGAGTGGAATGCATCTCAAACACTTTTTCAACAATCTCTTTCCCTTCGGCCTTCTTGCTCCATTGAGAAATCATTTTGGAAAAGGGCAGAGGAGATAGTGCTATTTAGTGCACCTCCTGTGAAAGTCTTGAGAATGGTGCGGGATGGTGATAAAACCCATGGTTTTGTTTATGAGGCCATGGATCATGCCAAGGAGGCAATAAAGGAAGTATATCAAGGTAAAAGGCAAAAGTATTTTCCTCTATGGAGAATCATCGATGAAAGATGGAATAAACAACCCATCGGCCTTTACATGCTGCATGATATTACTTGAATCCCGGGTAAGTAGTAAGTAATTTCAAAGTTTTAAGAGATATTATTAAATTTTTATTTCGCAAATTTTTAAACTTTAACTAATGTTTCAAAGTTCAAACTCATTAATTCCTTAAGTTTTAACCTTTTGAAAGGTACCATTATATAAAGATTTTGAACCAGATGGGGAGGTAAAAGAAGGAATATAAATGCATTGAGCACATGGTCCCTCATTCCAACAAACAAGATGAGATACACAAAAAACTCTTGCATTTCAATGAGAGTATATTGGTACCTTTGGCATGGCTATGGTTGCTCGAGGTAGAGCAAGAGATCCACCAGGTACGTAATTGCAAAGTCTTTCAAAGTTTCAATTATATTATTATTCATGGCAAAAATTAAATCAAACTTTCAAAATCCTTTACTAAATCTCTTTTGTCTTTACAAGCAGCTAATTGGTGGTAGCAATTTGGTAGCCATACAAGGAATTGCGTAAATTTGTACCAGATATTGAACTGCATAAGGCTCCCCCGGGTGTGAACGCTAACTGAATAAGTTTTAGCCAGATATTAATACTAAGAAGAGAAACCGCTTAGAGCAAAAACGGTTGAATGATATGGTCTTTGTTCAAGAGGAACCTTAGGCTGAGGCGCAAACTAATTGATTTGAACAAGACCTCCGAATCCGCTAAGAACATATTCTCGATGATATTGATCCCTCTGACGAGCTGGGTTGTGGAGACTCAACTGTGCCAGCCTTTGACCATGAAGACCCTTTCTGATGGACTAACCTGAGCCACATCAGAGAATGTGCTGCCCCATGCCGTGACCTCGTGATTCTTTGCCTTCTGGACTGTGGGAATCGTAAGCCAGCCCGAACTCCCCTCCGTCACCTTACTCATGTTGAGAATGAATCGATGATGACTCCTGCGGTTCCGACCGAGTCCCCTAAGTCTCCTTTCAAGATGCATTCGACATAGGTCGTAGTCTCCGGGACTCTCTAGAGTTATTTTGGCCATTACTCTAGAGCCTTTTGATGATGTATCTTGATTCAGCTTTTCACATGTATTATGGATCCATGGAGTGCACTTACTCTTAGTGCGTTATTTTGGTTTTATACACCATTACTTGTTATATATATATGGAGAAACTTTGCAAATTTGTGTATAATGGTTTGGAACTTTTGATTCACATGGATGCACACATGAATATATATGAGAAACTTTGCAAATTTGTGTATAATGGTTTGAATCGATTCGGAATTGATTCACATGGATGCACATGAATATATATGAGAAACTTTGCAAATTTGTGTATAATGGTTTGGATTCACATGGATGCACATGAATATGTATTTGTTTTTCGAAAAATTGAATATTTTATGTATTTTTAGTGACCGGTTTTTTTATCCGGTTTTTTTCCGGTTCCGGTTCGGTTCCGGTTTTTGGGGTCGACCGGTTTGATGACCGGTTTGGTTCTTGTAACATTGATGTGGATGATTTATTCATTATTGGAGCCGAGGATCTCATAGCTGAGTGCAAGCTGGGACTTGCATCAAAGTTTGAGATGAGTGATATCGGATTGATGCACTACTTTCTGGGTATCGGATTGATGCACTACTTTCTTGGGCAGGGGAAGTATGCAACAGATATTTTGAGCAGATTTCAGATGGAGGACTGCAGACCCATGTCTACACCTATGATCACCAACTGGAAGAAGCTTAGTGCTTCAGATAGCCAGTTGGTGGATGCCACAGTATACAGGCAATTGATCAGTTCACTTATGTATCTGGTTAACACCAGACCAGATATATGTTGTTGGGACAGTGGACTATGGCCTAGACTATGTCAGGGGAGATGGAGTCAGTTTGGTTGGCTACACAGATTCAGACTGGGCAGGATGTGTTGTTGATAGGAAAAACACCTCAGGGTGTTGCTTCAGTTTGGGGTCAGGACTTGTTTCCTAGTTCAGCCGGAAGCAGAAGTTAGTTGCTTTGAGTTCGGCCGAGGCAGAGTATATGGCGGCCAGTCAGGCCAGTTGCGAGGCCATTTGGCTTCGCAAGATGCTGGTTGGTTTATTCGATCAGGAGATGTCTCCGACTGTCATTCACTGTGATAATCAGAGTTGCATAAAACTCTCTGAGAATCCAGTGTATCATGATCGGTCGAAGCATATTGAGATCAGGTACCACTTCATTCGTGGCTGGGTTCAGAGAGGGGCAGTTCAGTTGCAGTATATATCTACAGATGACCAGGTAGCAGATAATCTCACCAAGGCCCTGCCACGGGGCAAGCATGTCTATTTCAGAGACAAGATGGGCTTGGTGAGGAACACCTTCCTCGGTAAGAGGGAGTGTTGAGTTTTGTACCTCGGGAGGTGTTCCCCATGTGCTTATGACCTCCTTAGCACATGAGGGAAGGACATTACACTTTGTACCTTGTACTTTTCTATAATTTCACTTTGACTTTGGTTAAAGTGAAATTTAGTCACTTTTGTCCTAAAAGTGATTATTAATTCAAAGGGGTGAATTAGAGACATAAGTTGACTTAGGAAACTTAACCCAAAGTGGGTTTGTGATTTAGATATTCATGGGGGAGATCTCAACCATCGATTAGATGGGAGATTAGATGATCTCCACCCTTGAATATCTAGGTTTCCTTTTGCTAGTCAAAGAGGGGCGCAAAGGGTGAAGGAGGGGCGCATGCTTCATTTGGTCTTTTGCTTGTTGAGAGAGGAGCTCTTGGAGGATGGAGATGAGGTCAGTTTTGTGAGGATGCTTGATTGAGATCGCTTGCTTTCATTCATGGAGGCTTGGAGCTACTTGCCTTGTTTATTTACTGGAGCTATTCTACTTCTGAGAGGGGCGCATTAGCTTTGGAGGTTGATTCGTACCTGGTAGGATATCTAGCCATCAGATTGCAGTGAGATCAGTTGCAGAGGGTTGCCATTCAGCATAGCTTCATTGTTGTGGAGGGGTTTCCAGATCTGAGCTCACAGTTGGCAGTTGGAGCAGATTCAATGGTTCTAGCAGTTTGCATGAGGGGCGCACCATTCTGGGGTGCATCTGTTGATTTCGGGCTTGTATATCAACTCAGTTGGAGTTGCTATTGTATCAGGTTCTTTCATATATTGTGTTTATTGTAACCCTTCTTCTGCTTTTCTCATATATACGCACATATTCCAAACTGGTTTTCCCCGGGGTGTTTTATCCAGGGTCATGTTGACCAAAAATACCTGTGTCTACAAATGCATGTATTAGTCTCTTAGATCTGTTCATTTTCAGCAGTAAACGATGTATTAGGTGTGTTATGTTTATTTGAGATGCATGTACTAATTTTCTGTGACATAAACGACATGCTAGAGCACCCAAATTAAGAACATAACCGTAACAAATCAGCAAGATACTTTTGGACTGTTTGCTGATATAAAACAGCAGAAAATATATTACCTGACAGTTGAAACTTAGAGCCTTTCTTTGGTCAAAGACAGACCAAGAAGGCAAGCTGATAGGACCTGGAATTTTCACAGCATTCCCTCTTCATCCTGCAACCTCCTGTATTTACATCTGGCTCTAGACTTTTGAGTACTTCAAAGTTCAAATCCATTCACACCAAAAGACTTGTGGTTTCACGTTGTATTTCTATAGGAGACTTCAAATCTATGCATACTCTTATACCTTGATTTAGGTTGGTCGAACTTTTATGCTTTAAACTCCTTTTGGTGAAAACATAGTTTATCATGTACTTTGGTTCAACATATTTTCTGGAAAAAAGACGTGTGCTTGTATAATGATATATATTTGACATCATTGTCATGCCTCAAGACATCCTTATTCTTGGATGTGCACTATACATTAAAATTGGTTATATTAGGCCTTTATTCTAATTAAGCTTTGAATTTTCTTTCATAATGGAGTGTGTGCCAACTCTAGGATTTAAAAACTGGCTTTGTGGCTATATCCAACTACAATTCAAAAAATTAGCATACAACAGCAACCCTAGTGAACACAGGAAAAATAGAAATGATGATTCTAGTTTGGTAATGGAACTCAACCACGGCTCCAAAACATAGGTTCAATGAAGACAGGGCAACTTCAAGTAACAAATCTGGTTTGGCAATAGGACTCAATCACATATTCAAAAACAAGTATAATGCATGTTATGACAGCAATGAAGGTAAGTCAGTAAATGAGAATGTCAAACTGGATACTGAAATATTGAAAATGCCCAGATAATATGAATTTGAAGGTTGATAGAAAACCTGGGATAAAACTTGATGTAATCCACCAGTTGGAAACCCCATTGATTCGAGAAAGATTGATGAGCTGCCCCACAAATGGTTTCCATAATGTCCCATTAATCCTAAGCCGAGTCCATCTGTTGCAAACAAGAAGCAGAAGAAATTCTCAGTTCTTCAGTCACATCCACCTGAAATTACAAGTTTAAAAAGAATCGGTATTCTTTCATATCAAGGATGGATCCCTGACTACAAAAGTCATGAGAAGAAGCAGATAAATCAGTCACACAAGAATCCTACCAGACTGTCAATCAACCTATTTGTCATTATGTCATGTGATCACCCATTAGTGTGCGCATGTGCTATAATTCTATAATCATATGACATCAAACATCAATGGCTTTTTTAGTTCTTTGCAGAGGAGATCGACCCTGAATTATAGGATCAATATGTCTTCCTCGTCAACAGCTACATGGCTGCCACCCAGGATTGAACAGGACTCCTCCATAGCTAGAGGCTCCTCACCAGAAAACATCCTTAGACAGATTTTTGGGGACTCTTTAGAGATTGACAACGGATGATGAAATCATAGTTCATTGACAAATACATATAAATCAAATACACTATCTAAGTGATAGCTATACCACATTTTTGTTTCATGTCTAATTTAAAGCCTTTGGACTTCTGTACTTTTCACTTGAAGGGCCCTTATTCGTTCCTTTGACGTAGTTCCATGACATTTAGAAATCCAACTGACCACTTTTGGTCATTTGTGAATAATGGACATTAATCTGCTTTCTTTCCTTGTCGCATTGAGTGCACTTGAAGAAATGAGATCCAAAAGGCGTTTGGAATAAAACAGGGACAAAAATGCACACAAAAAGTCGAAAGTTGAAATAAGGGCTGGTAAAGCTTTAAGAGAGGTTTGTTACAGACAAGTAAGTGCACCTCTCAAGAAAGAAGCTTCTGTCTCAAATTGCTGGGAATACCAGAAAAGACCGAAAACTCTATAGTAAATCCCCTTAAACCTCTCCAGTGTTAGAGTGGTTAATGTCCACTCGTTGAATAAGTAATGATGTAATGTTCATTGTTAACTGCCCCTGTATTGTGCCCATGGTTTCATATAAACCATTGTTTTGTAAAAGCAGCTCAATGTAATGCTTTGCCTATTTTTGGCAATGTTGCAAATATTGTTTCAGGGAATATATAGATGAGGATCTGGAAAGAAACTTATCAGAACTATCTGGGAATATATGGGAAAAGCATAAACTTGGACCTGAAAAAATTAAAAAGTCAGCAACCTGAAAAACTAGGAAATAATCAGAAATATCAGGAGAAATTGAAGATAGTTGCAACTTGCAACACTGATTTACGGCTGAGAGGAATAGAATTTGGTTGAGTGAGCATTTCAATAATAAGGTTGCATTGGTGTATCATTGATCATATCCGTGTCTTTCGTTACATTTCTGTATCTACTCGTTTGACTCCCATTGTGTCCAACATTTGGTATCAAAGCATGTGAAGGCTGAGCCTGAGATTATTCAGACAGAGAAGCAAACAAAGATGCGAGAGAGATATGTACAGAGCTTCGAAGACAAAATAGTGTGAAGATGGCTGCGGGAAGGCCCGAGAGAAAAAATATCTTCAAGTTTACATTAAAACTGCTTAGATTATTTAAAATTTCATATATCTATATTTGCAGATATTTATTTTTTGTGGAGAACTACTGTCTTGTTGAGAAAACACAACTGAATTTAAAAAAACGAAGACATGAAAATGCAGAGGACAGACAAGTGCAGCCTCGCTGAGATAAATCGAGTTTACGGAGATTGTGATACACTAGGTACATGTCACATCATTCTGAGGAACGTGATCTGATCCCCTGAGAGAAGATCGACAGCAAAATAAGCCGCTATTCCAGGGGAGATACCTCCACATTTTTGCCCACCCCAGGAAGACAAGTCTCATATGCCCTTTTGATATTGCAAATATATTAGTATATCATTCTAAACCAAAGTTACTAAATGGTCGTCCCTCCTTCCCTTCCCTTTTACTTGTCTCTGTGAATTTCATAGTGGACAAATGAAATAAAGAGAGACTGGCCCAACTAAGTAAACAAATGTTGTTATGTGGAAAGTGGATGCCAAGGGCCTTCCTTAGTATTGATGTATTTCAATTGATCTCTTCTGCGAATGGGGTTGTGCTTCAATGCTGAGGGCAGTGGCTTCTGAAGCCATCCATCAGGGTTCCAATCTTTCCAAGGGTATGTGCTTAAGCCACGCCTTTTCTGGGCAAGTTCGCCTCCACAAGCACGAGAGATTGTGATCCACCCCAGGTAGGCCAGTTCACCCCACACACATGCAATTCTTCCAATGTAGCTTGTCAAAGCATCACTTTCCAGAAAAAACATCACTCATGGACATTGATATAGACTAAATTTTCTCTCTCTCTTTCTACAGCAAGAAGGGATCCTACGAATGTTAATCGTGAATTGTGCACACTTTTTCAGGATATCGCAAAATTAATAAAGGCAAGTTACAATAAATTAAAAGCTTTAACCAAACAAATCTATAGTAAACCAGAATTCCACTCAGATGTTTACCACCTTCCTAGCTTTGCCTATAGCTTTAATCCAGAAATAACTGCAGATTTTCTGAAGAAAGCCATAACTCTGCAAAACACTCAACGTTTCATTTTATGCTCTTCGTGTGGGGTTTAACTTTCTCTGTCGAGCTTGATACAGTCATTTTAAACGCCACGGATTTGTTTTTTGTATGGACCTAAACTCAAATTCATACACATTTGTTCTCAATCATTCAATAAAATTCTCTTTAAAAATTATCGCGAAAGCCCTTAGGGCAATGTTCATCACTCTAGCAGTAGAGAAATTTTAGAGAATTATTCAGGAGGAAGTACTGACCAGTAGATGGAGCTTTGAATCCACCGACTGCAGATCGAACAGAGCGAGTAAGTTTCATTACTGAAGATGCCATTAGTCCGATTCTAATTCCAACACAACTGCTTAAACCCTAAACCCTAGTGTTTATACCCCGAGTTCATCAGTGATTCCAATGAAAGGCTTGGAAAGTGGCTACTTCAATTCCAATGAATGGTTTCTGCAACTTCCACGGTTTAGGCAGCGGGCTGTAATATTTTGTCAAACCATTGCAACGGCACTCCAGAAATTTATAAAAGCAAGGCTCATTGATCGCTGCTATGTCATTGCCACTGCCCCTTATAGAGAAGAGTTGGAATCAACCGTCGTCCTTGAATCTGAGAGTGCAATATTTATTATTCACTTAATGGTATATGAAAAGAGTATAGGTTGATGTAATTAGAAGAACCTAATATTAATCCCTTGGCAATGTGAGTGTAAGTATTTTTACTACTATTCCAAATGTTTATTTGTGTATTATTGGTATAAGTGGATATTTGTATGGTGATGAATGGTTGGATCTATAGATTTGAATGGCTAAGTTTGTATAATTCGAGTGTCCAAGGGGTTCATCACCGTGAATCCATTTATGCATTCAAAAATGCAATTTAAAAAATAGCGATTTTGTCCAAATTTATTTTGTAGAATTCCTAAAAAACTTAAAAAGTAGAACTTTTAGCCAACACCTATTTTTATATCTCAAAAAATGGTAATGAGGATTAATGGCCTGCATTTGTGATAAGTAATTTGAATTGTTTTCATGATAAGCATCATATCTTTTCTTTTGAGTGAAGTAAATTAGAGGCTTCTTATAGTTATCTACATGTATTTAGTTACACATTTAATAAATGCAATACATTTTGTTGTGTTGTTTATTGGATGGATCTATGTGGATCCTACATTATGTGGGTTGTGTGTATTTCTTAGTTTGTAATGGTAAAACTTGGTTTTTAATCGGTTAGAAGAAGATTGTTGCAATGAGAAAATTGCATTTTATGGTGTTACATGAGGTAGAAGTGTCACGTAATGCATTGTTGACATGGTATAGGTTGACAAAATATTTAATAAAATAAAATAAAAATAAAAATATTAACATTTAAGTTACTACATCTTGCCTACCCACAAAAATTTGAAGTGCATTATACTTATTTTTTCCAACACCCTCTTTGGGATGAAAGCCAAGTGAGTGCCATAAAACTAGAATGACCTCCAATATACCTTTTATTCAAACTAATGTCCTCCATATTGACAACCACTATTACACCATAATTTGATTATTTTTTCAACTTTGGCATTTAACCATTTCCAATCATTGGGCTTAATTGAAAAAAATGGACATACTCAAAACCCTCTTCGGAAAAATATGAAAAAAATCCCTAGTTAAATCATCATTCAACCCATAAAATGAAATATACTATTTTTACACATTTACCATCATGCCAAATAGTCAAACAATACAAATCTAGTATTTATTTTAATTTCCTAGCATTTTTTTAAACCATAAGAAAACAAGAAAACATTTCTAACAAAAAGAAAATGGGTTATATTTGGGGTTCTACCCATATTTATACATTTGAGAGCTCCAATTATTTTGGCACCCTTAATGGCTATACTAATTCCCTTTGCCGCTATTCGGAAAGAAAGAAGGTACAAGGGGCATCCTTGTTTGAGACCTCGAGTAATCTAAAAAACTTGAAGGTTGCATCGTTAATCAAAACAACGAATGATCATTTTTTGGGAAACCATGTTTAGGTTTTTTTTTCTCAACAGTTTTGATCTTGCTCTAGAATCATCTTCAAGAGACTGAATAGACTCACCATAGTTAAAATTCCTCCTCAAACATTAATATGTAATCTTCATATGATTAATGAGTTGATTTGTTTTTATATGAGTTGACCTCCTTAAATTAAAGAGTAATTATTAATGCTTTGATACTCACATCATCATTAAATCCTCATTCTAGAATTGTTAAAAATCCCTCCCTCTTAATAAGAAGACAAATTGAGTCGACACTTCGTTTTATTATATCATGAAGAAGCATTATTATTGTTGAGTGTTGGCATTCCTTCAAGAACTTTGTAATATGTGAACCAAGAATTTCTAGACGTCACTTAATTTTGCAATATCATCCCTATTAATATTATTTGGATGCAGCTTGATTTCCAGTGTGTCCCTTATCTTCCTTTTTACATGATTTACTTCTTTAGCAATGATTTTGGTGTTGTCTATGCATATTTGGTGACTAGTGTTATTTGAGTGATTCACTAGTGCCGACCTTTTGATTATATCATGTCTTAGGTCTCCACAATGTTCATTCAACATCACATGAATGGATCTACCTATCTCTCCAATGTATAGTCTATCGTGTAAACACGAGATGGAGTACTCTCCCTTTTACAATTTAGGCTTTGTTCAAGTCTTTAGCCGAATCTACCATTTTGATTGTTGTATTGTGGGGGGAGAATGCTACCATAATGTTCCCCTTTTTTAAGGATTTTAGCAAGTTTGTTTGTCATCCCTTAGATGTAGGGTAAATAGATTTGAGTACCCCTTTTTTATTCAGGTTGTCTTGTACAAGGCTCCCTATTTTCTTTTGCTTTTGCAGCAACCTTTTCAAATTGCTTATCTTCATACCCATTCCTCTTGAATACACTTTCGACAAATGATTCAATTCTTGCTCAATATGATCTTTATAAGAGATTCTAATGGCCCTGGTCACCAAAGTATTAATCACAACAAGTTTATGTGTTAGGAAGTGATGCAAGTTTGCATGCAAGTACCTATTAGAATGGATATTTTTTTTGTAAACTTGCCACATCAGACAACCATATTTTTTCATCACCACAACATCCCAAAAGGGTATTCTTTTTTCATCTTGTATTTTCATTATGAACTTGATTCTATCATTTTAGTTGTTTAAGTGTTTGAAGAACATTTGGAAACTATCCCTTCCATGAGGAATAATTATATGTGTATCATCCACTCATTGTTTCCACTATTTAGGTTTCAATGGAGAAGGTTTTAAGGAATTCCTTTCAAATCTTTCCATGTACAATTAGTTATAATAGCTAAAAGGGGTGATTCCATAACAATACCATTGATTTTCTCATAAACAGTTCCTTGAAAATTGAAATAGGTGGATTTCAAGCATACACTTACTAGTAGATTTGCCATTTCTTTGTTAGTTATGTCCTTTATGATGTTAATGGCTTCCTAGATTGAGATTTTATTGAACAAATATACCACGTCAAAACTCATCAGGATGTCTTTATCCTCCACTTTTTGATCTTTTATCATGAACGCATCTTGGGATGAAAATGTGAAGAACAAACTGATACCAAAAGATCCAATAGTCCCACACATTTATAGATTGCCTAAGATTCACAAAGAAGGAGTTCCTCTCAGGCCTATAGTAAACATGATTGGACCACCAACGTACAAGTTAGCCAGACTATTAGCTAGCAAACTCGAAATTCTTGTTGGACAAATTGATTTGTTTGATCTTTTATTTATCTTACCCAATATGTTGAGTCATTGACAAATGAATTAGTTTGTCCAACAAGAATAAAAGTTTTCTAGCTAATAGCCAGGCTAACTAGTACATTGGTGATCCATTCATGTTTACTATTGGCCTAAGAGGGATTCCTTCTTTGTGAATCTTGGGAAATCCATAAATATGTGGGACTATTGGATCTTTTGGTATTAATTTGTTCTTCTCATTGTCATACCAAGATGCATTCATGATAAAAGATCAAAAATTGTAGGAGGAAGACATACTCGTGAGTTTTGACATGGTATGTTTGTTCACTAAAATCTCAATCCAAGAATCCATTAACGTCTTAAGGGGCGTAATTAATGAAGAAATGGAAAATCTAGTAAGTGTACGCTTGAAATACACCTATTTCAGTTTTCAAGGAACTATTTATGAGCATATTGATGGTATTGCTATGGAATCACCCTTTCACATGTTATCGTTAATTTTTACATGGAAATATTTGAAAGATGTGCCTTAGAATACTCTTCGTTGAAACTTATATAGTGAGTGGTATGTGGATGATACACATATAATCGAGCCTCATGGAAGGGAGAGTTTGCAAGACTTCTTCAAACACTTAAACAACCAAAATGACAACATCCAATTCACAATGGAAATGGAGGATGAAAAAAATACCCATTTTTTATGTTTTGGTGATGAAAAAAATGATGGTTCTTTGATGCAACAAGCATACAGATAAAAAAAAAAACATAGTTATATGTACTTTCATGCAAATTTGCATTACTTCCCATCACAAAAGCTTATTGTTATTAATACTTTGGTGACTACGACCATCAAAATCTATGATTAAGAGCATATTGAGCAAGTAGAGGACCTTGTACAAGACATCATGAAGAAGAAAGGGGTACTTAAATTCGTCTACCCTACATCCAAGGGAGGATAGACAAAATTTCTACGATCCTGAAAAAGGGAACATCAATGTAACATTCTTCCCCTTTAATATAATTGATAGAATGGTAGATTTAGCTAAAGACCTGAGAAACCCCAAATTGTTTAAAGAAGTGTACTCCATCTAATGTTCATGTGATATTCATTGGGGAGATAGGTAGATCCATTCGTTTGAGGTTGAAGGAACATTACATGGACCTAAGATGTACTTGAATTAAAAGGTCTGTATTAGTAGAGCTCTCGCATAACACTAGTCACCAAATATGCATAGAGAGCACCAAAATCATTCCTAAAGAAGTAAATCACACAAAAAGGAAGACAAGGGAAATCTTGAAAATTGAGTTGCATCCAAATAATATTAATAAAGATGATGGTGCAAGATTAAGTGAGGTCTGGAAACCCTTGGTTCACAGGTTACAAAATTCTCAAAGGAATGCTAACACTCAACAATAAAAGTGCTTCTTCGAGATATAATAAAAATAAGTCTCAACTCGTTTTTGTCTTATTATTAAGAGGAAGGGATTTTTATTAATGTTCGAATAAGGATTTAACAATGATGTGAACATCAAATCATTAATAATTAATGAAACAAATCGACCGCAAGCTCAACATAGAACAAAGCCCTGAAACAAAAGCTATCTCTTTTTCCCCAGCCCAAACAAGAGCTCTCTTCCTTGGTCGATATGTTAGCTAGGAGGAAAACAAACAACAACAAGGGATGGAGGTGATGGGGATGTTAATGATGACAGAAGGGATGACAAGGAAAGAAAGGCTTGTGACTCAGTCAATGAGAAGGAGTTCACCAAGAAGCCTAAGTTTGATGCTTTGTAGGAATAGTAATTTCCATTAATCCTTTCTCTTATCTCTATATTCCAAGTGAAATAATCCTTCTCTTCTCACTGAGCTTTCGTGTATCTAACTCAAATTGGTGTTGCTATGATGAAGATAATATACAATCAAGAAAACAATATTTCTTCCCCTCAAAAGAATGATCTCGAGTTTAATTTAATTAGGTCAGCTCATATAAAAACAAGTCGGCTCACTAATCACATGAAGAATACATATCAATGTATGAGGAGGAGGCTTAATTATGGTGAGTCTACTTACTCTCTTGAAGATGATCCTAGAGCAGGATTGAAATTGTTTAGCAAGAAAATACTTGAACGCAGTTTCCTAGAAATAGAACATATGCTCTGTGTATATCATGTTTAATCACAATGAATGATATGTATGTCAAGCAACTCATAATCCAATTTACAAATTGCAAACCAAAACCAAGGTGGATCAAGAAAATTGGAGATACAACCAATTTTCCCTATCATAAGCCTTTGACAGGTCCAATTTTAAGACCATAGTACATAGTCTCTTGGGCTTAATAGTGTGTTACAGGAGAATCCCCCTGCGGACAAGTGGATTTCCTCTTGGATACTAGACCCCTATAACCAAGACAGAAAGGTGCAAATGTTGAACACTGACATTCCTTCTAATGAAGCTAAACTAATAAGAAGAAAGGACCATAAATACCTTTAATAATGTTTGTCCTTGCTTGATCCAGGCTGATCTTGATCTCCAAGTCTTTCAGAAGGTCCTGCAATCGAAGGAACAACAATGACAAAACATACTTCCTATTCCTACCATGATTAGCTTCGAAATAGATATATCAAAAAGAACAAATTCATGAAACATACACAAATTTGAAGGAAACAGACCAAGCACACACACACACACACACACACACACACACACACATATATATAAATGAAAACAAAGCAAAGTGCTTACAACCATAGATGTAGATGCAAGAGCTTCACCAAGCTCTCTTTGTCTAGACACTTGCTCAAAATTTCCATGATCAGAATGATTGTAACTTTCAATGATAGATCTCCCTTATGAGATCATAAGTTTGATGCCTTGCATGGCTCTCCCTTTCACCATGAAGAGGCCTCCTTATATAGGCTTGGAGAGGCCTAACCACCTTAGATATTCTTGGGATAGTTTGAGGATATTTCTCCATTATTTGTGGATCCTCCCTAAGATCTAGCCTTGACCTCATATTCAAATCCAACTAACTCCAGAGATGAGGGGGATTTATCCTTGATTTTCCTCAATAGTCCAAAATTCTCTCAAACAGGCCAACGCTTCCTCAAAATGGGGCACAAAGGGTAGGGGAGCGCTGGCCTCCAAAAATGACTTTTGAGTGGTTTTTTTCATAGTAAAAGCTTTGTACTCTTTGTCAAGTGATTTCTCCTTCTTAAACTAGTCTTTGAAGGTGTCTTAAGTGTTCTTGTAATGTCGTTCGAGACACGACATAAGAAAGATGATAATATGGTGTTTGCGACACTGGCGACAGCTTGTGGCTAAAATGAAACACTTGTGACACTGGTAATGACGACAATAGGTCATCATTGGAGTGAGTAATTTTGATGTGTAATAAATTGCCCCCCAAAGTGCGAAGTTAGAAGATGGAAATTGATGATTGAAGTACTTTGTAGACTTTTTCGAGCAAGGGTATGGACTCGGAGAACTTGGTAGAAGTTGCACACAACCATCAAACAAATATTATGATATGTTTCAAACCCAAGGTAGGCATACCTATGCTTGGGTGATAAAGACTTGCAAGGTATGGCCGTCATAAAATACACTGCGGGTCCATAATTGTATTAACAAAAAGGTATAGCCACCCAAGATACAATGTGGATCTATACTTCCATGATATGAACCAATCATAGCCATGAAAAATACACAGTGGATCTACAAGACGACAATACATAGCCACAGACCAATACAAAGTGCATCTATGTGACAGTATATGTGTCAATGTTCAAGAGAAACTCCATCCCAACCTGGGCAAAGTATAAACCAGAGTGATCACTCAACCCATGGTCTTCTTACCGATCCCGATGCAGTATGAATCTAACCATGTGAATATATGTCTTGATGTCGAACATGGCAGAGACCACTTGATTACTGGTCAATGAGGTAAATTGTTAACAAGTGTGAGGGAAAATCACCATTGATGTCAATAATTCCCAAGGTACCCTAGTACATTCCAGTGAATGTGAATAGATGAGTTGAAGTCGAACATCCGTGAAATCAGCCGATCAGAGGTCAATGATGTAAACCCACTGTTGGACGCAAGGAGGCCTGCCATTGAGGCATGTAGGTCCCAAGGTACTAACTGGTTTCTAAGTCTAGTTCTCAGATAATGTGTTGAAGTCGACAAGAACAGACTCATCGAAGGAGGGCCTTGATGTATCCCCCATCAATGACACGAAACAGACACAAAGATGTAAATTGGTGGATCAAATGAACATGGACTGACACAGGTATTGAAACAAGAAATTTGTGATGGTTGACTCTCGAGGCAGATACTTCCCTTGAACACTGAGGCACAACAACAGAAACATGACATGGACCAAAACATGATGATGCAATGGTTACTGTGACTTTCGTCGGGTGACCCAAAGGAGTAAGAAAACTTAGAGGATTGGTTCAGTGCAAAGGTTCAACAGATTTAAAACGCGTGCAAAGACAAAGTGTCGTGTTCAAGGGCAACCGTAAGAGTGAATTGTAATGTTTTCAAAAACTGTTTGGCTTGCTTCCTTCAAATTTTCCCCCCATCCAGATAGACGAGTACCTATTTTTAATTTAACAAGCTCGAGGAGGGTAACACATGCTCGATATAACTCACCTTCGGTAAGTCCATCTTCCTTTGTTTAATGAACTGAAAGAAGTAGGGGTTCGGTCCCGTATGGGTCCTTCAATGTATGATTGTTTAACGAGTCCAGAGAAGGTAAAATCGGTGATTTTTCATGTTTAGAGAGTCTGAAAAGAACTTAAAGACAACTCCAGTGTTGTCCTTTTTCGTAATGTTAGTCTTGCGAGGCTGAAAAAGAGATAAATTATCACTCGAAAGATGCCCTTTCAAACCTTTTAACGAGTGGGAAAGGAAGCAAGATCACTCGACAATCTTTTCATGTTTAGAGAATCTGAAAAGAGCTTAAAGATGACTCCAAGGGGTTCCTTTTTCGTTTATCCATGCGAGTCCGAAAAAGAGATAAAAGGTTACTCGATGTGTTCTCATGTTTTTTCAAGCGTGAGAACAAACGAAAGACCATGCTCGTTAACGTGACAAGATAAGAAATGAACGAAACTACTCTGAAACCTGCCAATAATGAAAAAATTCCCCACTAGGGTATTAATAATGCCTCCAAAATATTTCTCAAAAACCCAAAATAACTATGCTTTGGCAAAAATGAAATTTTATAAATAGTAATAAGGGAAAAAATGTCTTTTACCATTTCATTTGTGCAAAGGTTTTAGCAGTGGAGAAATTGAGCTTTGGAGGGTGATTCTTGCTTTCATCAATGTCGGAGATACGGTCAACTATTTCTGTCGTCGTCTGGATCAAGTTGGTGCTCTTTCCCTTTCCTTCAATTTGTGTGGTTCACATTTTGTGTTTAGGCAATTATTGAGTTTTAAAAATGATGCCTTGGGAGGTCTCAAGCGCCCAAAAGGGCTCAGCGCTCCTCTAGAATTCTAGGGGGGGTGCTGCCCGATTTTTTCAACGCCCCTCCAAGCTGGGTAGGGCAGTGCTAGCGCTCTGTTAAGGGAGTGAAAGGGGCGCTGCCAAAAATGCACAAGAAAAAATCCCAAAAACGTTAGAGCCCCTCCAAAAGGGTAAGGGGAGCGTTATGAAAAATTGACAGTGCCCTAGTGAGCCTCTTGAGGGAGCATTGGCACCCTGATGTGAGTGTAAAGGAGGCGTTGACATCCTAAGTAGAGCAAAAAATATTTTTTAAGTTTTTAATTGCCCCAAAAATTGTCAAAATAGCATGACTAATGACTTTTGCTTGTTGTTGATTGTAGGTAAATTCGACAAAAGTCATGATCGAGTGGAAAGAAAGAGAGCATGAGCTCAATGACGTGGCCGCGTTGCAAAGTCCCCGATCAAGAGTCGCCTTGAGGAATTGCGGTCTCCTCAAGTTCTTTAAGATGCAAAAGATGAAGAAAGAGGTTCTTCTTCTCGAGTATATGATCGGTTTGTGGAATGCCGCGGAGCAGGGGTTCCAAATTGGGACGCAGCTTCTTACCATTGAGTTGGAAGATGTGTATTTCCTAACCGGCTTCTCAAAGAGAGAGGCCCCCGTTATTTTATCCGGACAGAGGGCACTTCTCGTGCCTATAGAAGAGTACCTGACAAACCATTGTGTCCCAGGATCGAGACTGGTGGGAGGTAGGATTGTGATCAAAGACATCAGGGATCTACCCCTTTGATCCATTCTATTTTCCATTACGAGTATAGCGGGAAGTACTAACTTGCACTTAGTTTCAATATCACATGTGGCCTATGGTTTACAATGTCTCGAGCCAACTCTATTTAACTAGAGTGCAGGGTTCCTTCATAATGTGAAGGAATAGATTTCGAGATGCAGAGCAGGGCAACATAAGCAGTTTAGATATGGTTCATTTCTGGTTTCATTCTTCTTAGAACACATTCCTTAGATGCAACCTCAGATTGCATTAGTAGTACGACCGATGGGAGAACCACATATGGAACATTGGACTAGTCTATCTCCGAGGCTAGGAACAGAGTCAGAGTTCAGGTTCACTGGTGACTTCTTCGCTTGGCTGAGACGCCAATTGATCGTGATAGAAGACTTCCCATACGCCGGAGTAGATTTCTGGGGGAGCATGGACCTGGTCCTTCCAGATGGGGTGGACTGGGACGTGTCAAGTAAGAAACCAAAAATAATCTTGTCAAGTGTTTTTTGACTTTAAAAATACATTTTTTTGGGGGGGGGGTACTTAGAAGAGTTTTTAACACACGTATCGTTTTATTGTGCAGATAGGGGAGCAACACGTCCGACAGAGATACCGACACTGGGGCGTTGCGGGGATGCTCAGATAGCAGTAGATCGTGAGGTAGCTGCAGGGGGTCTCCGAGAGGTTGAGACAAACCTCTATGGTCTCACGATGGGTGCCCCTCCTTTTAGGAGGCAAGACGTACCCTTGCACTTGCAGAGACACATAGTGGGAGTCCCTGAGGGTATTAACTCCTTACTGAGATGAGTAGCCTATGCAGTAATGTGCTACTCAGAGCACAATGTGATGCAGGAAGACTAGGACCTCTCTAATACTTTTTGTATAGTCTATATGATGATGTTATGGGCACGAGGACCCAATATTTTCCCCTTCTATGTACTTTTTTTTTATGTAATCAAACATTTTCTATCACGCCATATATATATATATATATATATATATATATATATATATATCCGAGTTTTTATGATGCCAAATGATGTTTGCAAACAATGATGTCTTTTTGTGATGTGTTTAAGTTACATGTGATGTATGATTTATTTCCTTTATGAAACCTCATCTATGTGTGAGATATCGATCCATGATGTAATTAGCTAACGAATCTAAAGTTGTATTAAGTTCTCTTGGTATGTGTCTGTATTCGATAAAATCAAACATTCTTTCAAGACGACGAACTCATAGATGGAGACGTAATAGGATAGGATTGAGAATAACGTAGATTCGATTAAGTTGGCAGACCACAAGTTGAGAATCTAGGTTAATGATCATACGAGATATACCTAGGGAGGAGGCTTTGGTTAAAAGTCCAATGACAACATGATATTCTGCCATGTTGTTAGTTGTCGATCCTAAGCAAATACCTCCTAAACTCACCAACTTGTCAGAGTGGTAAATGACCCAAGCTGCAGAAGCAATGTTCTGGGTGTGTCGACTAGCGCCATCCGCAAATCTGACAAAGATAGGAAAGGAAGATGTCAATTGCGCATGCAAACATAAGACAAAGTATAAGCGACTAAGGCAAAACTCGTTCACGCAAGAGAAAAGACACACCAAACTAAAAATACAATAGTGTACAAAGCACGCATGCTAGATGTTTTATGCATAGTACTTCTTAAGGTAAAGCCCGTTTCAAGGCTCACCCAGGGAGATTTTGTCGTAGTCAACTAGCTTGTAGATGCCTCTATGTAAAACACGTTTCACGATGTAAGGACCATGCCACAGAGGTTCTAACTTGTTTGTCCCTAACTTATCATGAGCTTGGTCGTAAACGAGGACTAGGTCTCCTTCTGCAAAAGTACGAGGATGGAAGGATTTGTCGTATTGATTCTTGATTCACTTTTGATGTGTCTCGTTAACGAGAGTGACATCACAATGTGTTTCATCCAACCTGGTCAGGTGTAAGAAGCGTTCTTCTTCGACAGAAGTGTGAGGCAGGAGTTCTACTTTGAGTTTCAATGAGGGAATTTCAGACTCGATCAGTAAAATAACTTCTAAGCCATATACTAATTGGAAATGAGTGAATTCAGTAGTAGTTTTCACTGAAGTACGATAAGCCCAGAGAGCGGAGAAAAGTTGTAGATGCCAAGATGTCTTGTTTTCCCCTACCATACATTGAATCATGGTTTTTAGGATCTTGTTGATGGCTTCAACTTGTCTATTTGCTTGAGGATAGTACGAGGATGAGTTCTCATGGCAAAAACCCAACTTGGCATGCAACTCACTCATCATCCGGTTTTGAAAGTGTGAACCATGATCAGTGACAATGGCTTGTGGAACACCAAAGCGAGTGATGATGTGGTTGAAGAAGAAAAGAGCTGCAATACGTCCGTCATTCAGAAAGGTAGGCATAGCCTCAACCCATTGTGAAGTAATCAATGATGACAATGATATAACCATGCCCCCCGACTGAGGTAGGCTTACACTGCATGAAATCAATGCCCCATTTGGCAAAGGGGTCGATGGCAATAATGGGATGCAACGGAGTGGGGTGGGTGCGCGCCTTTTTGTGAAAAACTTGGCAGGGTGGGCATTTTTGACTGCCTCAATACAATCTTTGAAAATAGAGGGCCAAAAGTAGTTGGTACGTAAAATTTTCTAAGCTGTAGCCATCCCAAAAAGGTGATCGCCACATGCTCCAAGGTGACAGTCATTAAGAACGCGTTCAACCTCTTCATGAGTCAAACATCGTCGCAGGATAGTATCAATACCACGACGATACAACGTGTCACCAATGATAAGGTAGCGGTGAGAATGATAGCGAATACGACGACGTTCTTCACGAGAGATATCGGGCTGAAAATGTTGGGTCTGGAGATAAAGAAGGATATCTCCATACCAAGGGTCAAACGTGCTAATGAGGAATAAAGTCTCATCGGGGAGAGAATCTTTGGGCTCAGTATCTTCATCAACATGGGGAAGGTCGCAGATAATCTCTGCAAACACCAAGGATTTTTTAGCTTTGGACTTAGCAAACTCAAGATCGAATTTCTGAAGGATGACGATCCATTTGGAATATTTTCCCCCAAGAACTTGATGTGCCAGAATGTGATACATGGGGTTAGAGTCCGCGATAACCGTGGTGGTGCGTAGCAAAATGTAATGACAAAATCTCTGGACAACGATGACGGCTGCCAGAGCCAACTTTTCAACATGTGAATATCGGAGCTCTGGACCAGATAGATTTTTTCTCAAATAATATATCACGTGTTCCTCACCATTAGGGTCCTCTTGAACTAACACCATAACAATAGTGGCAGTAAAGGTTGCTAAGTAAAGGATATGGTCCTTCGTATAATTCAGAGGATGCAACAGAGGTGAGTTGGTCAATGCATGCTTAAGAGCAGCAAAAGATCATTGAACATTGTTATCCCAGATGAAAGGGGTGTCTTTCTGCAACAATCGCATAAATCCTCTGGTAATCTCAGCGTAGTTACAAAGGAAACGACGAAGAAAGTTTGCTTTCCCCTGCAAACTTTGGAGTTGTGTCAAATTATTAGGTGGAGGTAAAGCAAGGATAGCCTTAATTTTTAAGGGATCAACCCGAATCTCATCCTTGGAAACAATGAAGTTGAGGATTCGACCTGATTCGACAACAAAGATACACTATTATGGGTTCAAACAAATGCGGTATAACTTACATCGAAGAAAAATAGTCTGTAGATGACCAAAATGGTCTAATTGATTGGATGAATGGGCAGGTAAATCACCGAGGTAAGGTTTCACAATATGTTTGATATCGTGGAAAGCATATGACATGGCCCGCTGGAATGTAGCACCAACGTTTTTTAGGCCAAATGGTAGTTTCCGATAGGCGAAGGTTCCCCACGGGTAGATGAAGGTTGTCTTATGTTGATCAACAGGTAAAATGCCAATCTAGTTGTACCCTGAGAAACCATCCATAAAAGAGAAAATCACACTACATGCGCAATTATCAATGATCTGGTCGATGAAGGGCGTAGGGTAGTTGTCTTTTGGACAAGCCTTATTGAGGTCCCCATAATCAACGCAGTCACGAATGGTCCCTTGTTTCTTAGTGACCGGAACAATATTTGAAACCCATTCTGTCAAAGGGACATGATAGATGAAGCCAGATTTCAATAATTTATCAACTTTTGCCTTAATAGCCGCAGTCTTCTTAGGATGGACCGGGCGGAGTTTCTGTCGAACAGGTTTTACACCTAGGTAGTTTTGATCTCATGCACAACGATCGAAGGATCGATCCCTGGCATTTCTTTGTATCTCCAAGCGAAGACATCACAAAATTCTTTAAATAAAGCGGTATAAGAAACCACTTCCTCGGGCGAACAATTAGCACCGAAATTAATATTTTCCACGACACCTTCCTTGATCGAAATGTCAATAACGACCATAGAGGTAATGTTGCCTAAATTCCCCTCAGAAATAGTATCTTGTGTAAGTATGGGTGATTGTGGAAAGTCGACAACATCGGGGGGGGAGATAGAGTGTATATCTTCCTGTATTTCTTCAAGAGGTGGAAGAAAAGAGGATCGATGATGGTTATCATCCCAAGGTACGTCGTCAATGCTAAGAATTTCCATAATAGATTCTTTAGACGTAAAGATTTGAGAAATGTAATCAAAGGCAGATGTCGAGGAATTTAACCAAGATGGCATCGAGTAGGTGTCGAGTGCCAAGAGATGTTGGTCATTCAAGGAGGGAGAGGTTGATTGAATAGCAACGTATGAAGCCTCAGCTGGACTAAGTGGCATGGTGTCACCTAGTGCATTGAACTCTAGAGGACTAGGTACAATATAGGGATCAAATGATTCCAAAGACTAATAAGTTGTAGTCAAAATCATATTGACTGTGGAAATATGATGCATGGTAGGAGGGAGTGGTGCAGGGAAGGTACCCATAAGGGTGGAATCTTTTAACAATCCTACACCAACACTTTCATACGTGATCTTGTGATCTCCCAAGAAAGGAATATTGTTGGTAGTGGGAGTGTGAGCGTCGGGTGTACATAAATCTAACTGATCGATAGTGACAATTTTGCCCTGATGAGGAAATTGTATATATCGAAACAATGACAAAGCGACGACAGTCATAACATAAAACCAACTTCTTCCTAGTAATAAGTTGTAATCAAGGTGAGCATCGACCACCTCGACGTCAACCGAGATGGTTTTGCCGCCCAACTAGATGGATAGGGACTGCAAAAGTCCGTGAGGTTGAAAACCTCGCCCATCGAATGCGCGCAACATCATGGGAGATTTGTTAAGTGTGGGTGATTTTAAACCTTTCCAACATGCTAAAGACATGACACAAGTAGAGGCTCCCTCATCCAAGATAGTGCGGTGAATTTGTTGATTGTGAACAACAACATCAATTTGAAAAGCAAGTTGGTGGAAGAGTCGAGATGTAAAATTGTCCAGGTTAAACATGGTACTGTTGGATGACTCGGGATCAAAAGCGCCAAGAGCGTTCTACGTTGACTGTGCTGTAGAACTTCTAACACGGACATAACACACGGTACTTGAGCCAAATCTTCAACAATGTTGTATTCTAGGTGACACATGAACTAGAATTAAAAGTAGATTTACGGATAGTGCTCTTGGGAGGGCGTAATATAGAGTTTAATGTAGGTTTCTTGATCTGAAGTGATCTAGACAGAGGACTAACATATGGAGGACTAACGGAGGATGGTGATGGATCTGGTAAAGTACCGTTAGTGACCTTTCCTTTGTCAGGTTTAGCTAGCGTGTCGTAGGTCGTAGAGTGAGTGGTTAAATCAATCCCGTTAAACAGAGAAATATGGGCACTTCTCGAGGCTTCATCATGAGAATGGTGGTTGGAACTTCCCCCTAGAGAGGGGGTTTGAGCAACCATAGATTGCTACTGAGGAAAAGGCTGAGTAAGCACGACGGGTTGGGAATTCCCCTTAAAAAAAAATTCCACTTCATCTCGATGTGGATAGTCTTGAGTGTAGTGATCGTCACCACAAACAAGACATGGGAATTTCAACTTCCGATGTGGTTGCTTTTCGGTAGCAGGTGGTGGGTTTTTAGCCTTGGGTTGTTCATTGTTATTATTCTTCTTGGGTTTGTTCTTTGCCGTCTTCTTGGGTTTGTTCTTTGTCGTCTTCTTACCTCCAGATTGTTATGAAGGGGTAGATTGAACTGCATTCACCTCAGAGTTTTGAGTTTGGGGGGAGGTAGAGGAGAGTGCGGTCGAACTGGGAGTGGATGTTGGAGCAGATCAATTTTCCATTCCAGTCGACTGGGAAGGAGATTGGGCTTTGACGGAGCCGATAACTCCATCCGCATGTGACGTGGATGACGGTTTAGATGGATCGGTATTTGCACGGGTAGCATTGGGGATCAACTCATACAAAGTACCGGATTGTGAATAGACCAAATCTAAGTACTGAGCCCGAGCAATGGCCTCTTCCTTGGTGACTACACCACCCACAACGACATCACGAGCAATCGGGGGTAACAGTGATTTAGTAAACCATTCGGCCAATAACTGGTCAGGAATGATTGCTTTGATCAACCTTTGTCATCGTCTCCACTCATGAATATGATCAGAGATATGCACAGAGTTAGTCTGACGAAGGGAGGTCAAGAGTTCGGTTCCCGTCTCGTATAGAATGGGTAATTGAAAGTGCATGAGAAAGGACATAGCAAGGGAGTTGAAATCTTGGAATGAAACACGTGGAAGTTCAATATACCACTTGGCTGCTGAGCCCGTAAGTGTTCGCTAAAAAAGACGTAAATGTATAGAATCGTCCATTAAGGAGTTCAATGAACACCATAAATGGAAAGTCATCACATGATTGTTTGGGTCTTCACTAGGTTTACCATCAAATTTTGGAATATCGAAAGGTAATTTAGCAGGGATCACTGGCCAAAAGGGATAATGCAATATAGGATCATTGGTCAACCGAGACAAGTCTGGGAGATCCAGAGTCGCGAGAAATGGTAGTTGTCAGTTAGCTTGAGGATGATATTGGTGTGGCATAGGGAGACCAATAGGACTGTAAATTGGGTTAGGTGGATAATTATATCCAGTAGGTCCTCCTACATATGGTTGTTGCTGACTAGAATAAATAGGATTCAATGATGGTTGAGAAACATGTGCAAATCGAGGATAACCTGATGGGTTCTGAGGATTATAAGTCGGTTGATGGGTTTTCCCATAAGGGGGATAAACATTTTGTCCATAAGGAGGATAAGGTTGTTGTTGTCCTTGAGGATGTTTCCCCCCAGGGAATAGCTGAGTTCATGGAAAAGGAATGTGCCAAGGATTTGGTGTCACATTCTGTCCATAAAATAGGTTAGGGACTCCAGTTTGAGATTGCCCCCCAAGCTGAGATTGTGTCCCCATTTGAGTTTGACTCCCAAATGGAAGTTGCCCCCCA
The DNA here is from genome assembly GCA_010110895.2 of Picea sitchensis. Lineage (NCBI taxonomy): Eukaryota > Viridiplantae > Streptophyta > Pinopsida > Pinales > Pinaceae > Picea > Picea sitchensis. Next base: position 275,882 of record SNQJ01S0000004.1, on the reverse strand, counting down.
GCGTGAGGTTGAGTGCCCAGAGGGATCTATAAACCATAAGTGAATGAATGACCGGAGGCTCCAACTGGATTAGAGCCACCAAGACCAACTCCTCCAAATAAAGGTGTCGGGATAGAACCTTCAGGTGTAACCTAGGTAGTGTTGGTAATCGAAGCATTCATATCTCTGTACCCAAGTGGAACTGACGAATTTGGTCTAAGTGTGTTCCAATCGGAGCCTGGCATGGTGTCACATTTCCGGTGGGGATTGTAGCAACATGCGGGACCATAGTGGAATGGGCCATCTGGATAGTAGGGTCCGAGTGAGAACCAATCAACAATTGGTCTGCAATGGTGATAACATTACTGGTCGTACCAATAGAGTGGTTTAAAGGTACCGTATAACTAACAGACGTCTCAGGCACTTGTGATTCCATAGGTCGATCAAGACTTGCTCCTAGGTTACCGTACAAATCACGTACTGTCAAAGGGACAGAACCAAAACCAGAGGTTCCAACAGTATGAGTCGGGGTCCTAAATGGTTCACTTTGGAAAAAAGGATCCTCTACATCCTCAATAACAACAACCTCTCCAAACAAGTTCACCCATAACAAATGTGGTTCTCTCCTAATACTTAAAGCTTGGTTGATTCGAAAAGCTTCCAAAGAATCGAAAACAATTCATAACTGTTCCAAAGAGTGTGTGCTTCCAACCTCAAATCCTAGTTCATTATGAGCCTTAGGAGGGCCTTCTGAAGAGTTGGGAAGCAAAGGTATATAATCTTCCGAATCTTCTGGGGGTAACCCTTGCATCCTACGTGAACAATGAAGGTCGATGTTACTTGAGCTAAGTAATGAATGAAAAAATAAATCTATGGTCGACTAATGAAAAGAAACAACATACGCTAAGAAATCTAGGAATCAAACCAAGCAATCAAAACCTTCTCTCGATGACCGTACTATTTGGTGATGAAATCCAACGTCGTGTGATCAAGTCAAGAAGGGGCTAGGATATGAGCGGGTGGAACAATTACAATGGCGACCTGCTTAACGGACTTATGCTTTGGTGCAAGCTTCCACGCAGTAATTGTGGATTTACCCTCCAAGGAGCTCGAGTGAGTTTGACCAATGTCTGTTCCAGGTACAGTGAGACTTCCCTTCACCGTCACCTCATGTGAGAACCTAAAGATTATGGCTACTAAGGACACCAACTCGCAGTCATCCCCTAAGCGGGTACAATCGATAGTCTAGTCTGAACGTATGGGCAGGATAACAAGTCCAAAATCCTTCAAGAGAATTGAGGACAAGTGGACCGGTAGAACTCCAGAGAACCCCGAACGGATTCGGAATTCACGAAGCACCGAGACCAAATGAAGACAATTGAACCTCAAGAAGAACCCCCAATATACGATTTGACTACTACGAATAGTTGAACTACGGAAGGATAATCTTCGTAACTCTCCCGAACACGACCTCGTGCGTAACCCCTGTGTGAGAGGGGGATCCCAGAAAGCCTATACGACAATTGGATTTGCTCTCCCTATCGCAAGATGCTAATGTTTGTTTTGAATGCTTTGGAGAGTTGTGCTCAAAGCCTAATCCAAAGCGCTAATCCTAGTCTAATGTTGGTGGAAGATTCTAAAAACAAAAAGTTCTAGATCAATTTTAATTAGCGTTAATTTTGCAGTTGTTCTTTACTCAGGGGTGTATGAAAGTGAAACTGATAGTATTATGACTCAATTCCCAAAAAATGCAGAAGAAATGATAAACAATCTTTTCTTTCAATGAATGTGTATTTAAGGGAAGGAGAAGGAAATTTTCCTTTCACTGTCAAACACTAAGATGCAATAATCTCATGCAACTGTTTATCAATCAAGAATCCAATATGATGCTAAAATATCCAAAAATTCGTTATAATATCCAAAAACCAATCATGAAAATATATCCTTTTGTTTATATGTGAATGATAATCAACTTGATGTAAAGCTTCCTATACCAATCAGACTTCAATATCTGTGAGATTTAGACAATCAGAAGCAAACTTCACATAAACAAAACACACTCTCGTTGTGATCAAACAAGAAACACAAAAAAAACCAAATTCAAAAAAGAAAACCAAAAACCTCAAAACAAAAGAAAATGCTTGAAAAAATGACCTCAAAGATCAAATGGAATGGTGCAGAGATCTCTGAATTCCCTTACAACAACTTTCATTCAATCAGATAAGTGAAAAAGCGGTGGGTCGACTCCAAATCACAAGAAAAAAGAGTGACTCAAAGTAAGGAAAAAACGTCAAAAATCCAAACAAAATATAATCAATTCTCAGAAATCAATAGGTTGCTGGCCAAATTAGGGACACACTGAGATGGTAGTAAACTTGAGCAGGTGAAATCAACAAAAAAGGATTCAAAGATCAACTTCCCATAAGGTTTTTACAAGAAAAAGACCAGCGCTCTGGTGTCAAGAGCACCAGAGCGTTGCAACGCTCTATGGGAGGATACAAGGGAGTGCCAACGCTCTGATAGTAGAGGTAGAGGAGTGCTAGGCTCTCAGAAGGCCAAAAAATTTACCAGAACTAAAAAAACTCAGGAAAACCAGAAATTGAGTGTGTATGGAATAAATTCAAGACCCAACAACACATCTAAGAATTAGAGACACACCATCAATAAGATCTAAAGGTGAGCAAAGGCCAAAAACAAGACCAAGGAAGGAAACCAAAACTGAAAGCTTCGTTCCCCAGTGGAGTCGTCAATTTATGTTACAGGAGAATCCCCCTGCGGACAAGTGGATTTCCTCTTGGATACTAGACCCCTATAACTAAGATAGAAAGGTGCAAATGTTGAACACTGGCATTCCTTCTAATGAAGCTAAACTAGTCAAGGAATAAGAAGAAAGGAATATAAATACCTTTAATTTCGTTTGTCCTTGCTCGATCCAGGCTGGTCTTGATCTCCAAGTCTTTCAGAAGGTCCTGCAGTCGAAGGAACAACAACAATAAAACATACTTCCTATTCCTACCATGATTAGCTTCGAAATAGATCTATCAAAAAGAACAAATTCATGAAACATACACAAATTTGAAGGAAACAGGCCAAGCATATATATATTAATGAAAACAAAACAAAGTGCTTACAACCATAGATGTAGATGCAACAACTTCACCAAGCTCTCTTTGTCCAAACCCTTGCTCAAAAGTTCCACGATCAGAATGACTGTAACTTTCACTGATAAATCTCCCTTATGAGATCATAAGTTTGATGCCTTGCATGTCTCTCCCTTTCACCATGAAGAGGCCTCCTTATATAGGCTTGGAGAGGCCTAACCACCTTAGAGATTCTTGGGATAGGTTGAGGATCTTTCTCCATCAGTGGTGGATCCTCCATAAGATCCATCCTTGACCTCAAATTCGAATCCAACTAACTCCAGAGATGAGGGGGATTTATCCCTGATTTTCCTCAACTGTCCAAAATTCTCTCAAACAGGTCAGTGCTTCCTCAAAATGGGACACAAAGTGTTGCAACGCTCCCCCAAAGGAGGGCAGGGAGTGCTGGCACTCCCTGATAGTGTGTAGGGGAGCGTTGGCCTCCAAAAATGAATTTTGAGTGGTTTTTTTTTATAGTAAAAGCTTTGTACTCTTTGTTAAGTGATTTCTCCTTCTTAAAGTAGTCTTTGAAGGTGTCTTAAGTGTTCTTGTAATGTCGTTTGAGACACGACATAGGCAAGATGACAATATGATGTTTGCGACACCGGCGACAACTTGCGGTCAAAATGTGACACTTGCGACACTGGTAATCATGACAATAGGTCATCATTGGAGTGAGTAATTTTGATGTGTAACATAGTGTTCATTCCCTCTTTTTGCTACTTCAATAGCTTCATGAACCAATCTACCATGTAAGAAGACAAGTTATTCTAGTTTTGATGATGGACCACATTGGTATGGTCTAAAACATCAATAAAGTCATTTTAAATGCGATGTATCTAGAAGATTTTATACCCACCTTTAACCCTCATAGCTATGATCTTGTATATACGATTGCACAAGGAGATGAGCCTAAAATCATGAAAAGAATTAGGTCTATTTTTGTTAGGAATAATGAAAATAAACTGAGAGTTAAAGCTGTTGAACACACACTTATACTGAGAGGGGGGGTGAATCAGTATAAGATAATTTTTTACTTTTTCAAACATTCATCAACCATAGGAAAACTATCACATGTGAGATCTATTAACTACATAACATGGAACACAAGATTTACGTGGAAACCATTTCAGAAGAAAACCACAAAACTTCTCTTTATAATTCTTTGTAGGCACCAACCTACTCTTACAGATATTTGTAGGCACCAACCTACTCTTACAAATCTTTGTAGACACCAATCTACTAGAGACACCAATCCCCACCCCTAAACACCAACTTAGAAAGAGACATTAATCTCTTTGTTTGAATGACACCAACCTTCAAGTTACAATTTCTTCTTTAGTACATATAACTTCTTCAAAAGATGATAACATTCACATTAACTTCATCGAGTCTGCTTGCTACTTTTGCCTTCACCGAGATTGACCAAAATTTGAATTTCCAAATGAAATTTATGGTAACTTTCCCAAAGCTTTTTGTTTTTGGCCTCTTACCAAGAACGAACTTGTATAGCATGCCACATAACCATTTTTGTAAATTTGATTTTGAAATTTTTACCTGAGGTACTTTGGTATGTTTGCTGAAATCCCTGAAAACTTTACAGTATGAAAAGTCCTAGAACATAAGTTATAGAGAAAATGCCAAGCTTACATGTTTGAAATTGATTCCAAGACCATTCCAAAATCTTAAATTCCACAGAGTATATATTATAAGGAAGGTATAGTGAACCAAAGTTTGAAATTTTTACCGAAGGTACTTATGTATGTCTTATCAGATCCCTGAAAATTCCCAGAAAATAAGTTATAGAGAAAATGCCAAGTTGACTTGTTTGAAACTGATTTAATGACCATTCAGAAACCCCGAATTCCACAAGGTGTATCTCAAAAGGCACAACGAACCAAAGTCTGAAAATTTTACCTGAGGTACTTATGTATGTCTCCTCATATCCTTGAAAATTTCTCTCTCCGAAATGTCCTAGAAAAGAATTTATAGCGAAAATGCCAAACTGACCTACTTGAAATTGATTTCAGAGCTATTCAGAAACCCTAACTTCCACAGGGCATATCTTAGAAAGTGTAGCGAACCAACATCTAAAATTTTTACTTGAGCTACTTCTGTATGTCACCTCAGATCCCTGAAAACTTCACAGTCTGAAAAGTCCCATAAAAGAAGTTACATCAAAAATTCCAAACTGACATGTTTGAAACTAATTTCAAGAGCATTCAAGAACGCTAACTTCCATAAGGCATATCTCAGAAAGTATAGCAAACCAATGTCTAAAATTTTAACCACATGTACCCAGAGATCTCACCTCCGTCTCCTCAAAATTTCATGGTATGAAATATTCTATAAAATAAGCTATAGTGAAAATGTCAAACTGGCCTGAAATTGATTTCACAACTCTCCCCTTTTGGAATGATATTCAATATTTGCTCATCCACTTCTTCAATTTTTATTACATTTTTCACCCACACACTTTCTCTCAATACTTTATCTTTTTTTATACTTTATCATAACCCTTCATGAAGGGACATGCTAATTCAAAAAGACAATGCACCCATTAATTAAATAGTTAATTCCCATTTTTTTATGTCACTTTTCCAAATATCATGGACAAATACATGGGAAACACCATGGGCTTCCAAACCCATGGGTTTGAAACCATCCAACGATTCATCTGGTGATATCAGTGTCCGGAAATGAGCATGGGTCTTCTTTTGAAAGTAGCGACAAAGTTGGCAAGGTCCGAGACAAGAAAAATTTACCCCTTCTGCGCTGCGCTTCTTCCTTGTTCGATCTCCTGCTTCTGCGCTAGCTTAATTATTCTCAATGATTGGTTGGTAGCTCGGTTTAATTGCAATGGATTCATAACACTTCATCTACATCAAGTCTCTCTGGCGACGACAGATGGTAATTAAGCTCAATTTAATTGTAGGTGAATTCATAACACTTCATCTATGTCAAGTCTCTCACGCTATAGAATGTTGGCAGCGTTTGGGGGATAGTGCCACAACACGAACGAGGGGTCAATGGAAAGCTACCTACCGAAGTAAGGACACTTGGGAGGGAAGATTGCTCCCGAGTTAGCCTACTTCATAATGAAATTGATGGGCACTATGCACCTTTAAGATGCGTCGACACATCCAAAGCGGTTGGATCCAAAGGTGGAAAACGATGATTTTTTCACCATTGGGCAAGGTTTAATTCTCATGAGGGCCTAACCCAAAGCCATGGGGACACCTTGAGGTAGTGGTCGAATGTGTGGTTGCACCCAGAGATATTATATTAAATGATATTGTGACTTGTGCATACATAAGTGGATCAAAACCCATCCCATGTCCTTCCTTTTTTTTATCGGGTATAAAATGATTGAGTGTACTTCACTTTTTATTATTATTGCTCCTTGAGTGTATTGAAACCCTCAACTAGTTATGTGTCCTAAGTGGCGAAAAATGAAAAATGAAAAAAAAATAAAGATGCGTGGACACAAAATTGGCCATGTATCTTAAACATTTTAGACATATAAATAGATTAAAAGGAAAAAAGATGCGTGGACACAAAATTGGCCATGTATCTTAAACATTTTAGACATATAATTAGGTTAATGACGATACTAAACGTGATTTACCCAAATTTAGCGGGTTTGGTTTGGATCACCCAAAATTTTCTTTTGGCATATCGACTACTGTATTTATATCCAACTGGCATTCATCCATACATTCACAAAACCAGATTGTTCACGATGAAGCAGGCGGCGGTAGCTTGCTGCAAGCTTTATGTATCCGAGAGCAGGAATGGCAAAGCATTGGAGGCCATAGAAAAGGCAGCCAGAGCCTACCCACATGCTGCTGCGCTCCTCAATGCATTTGAAGACAAGGACTACAACCGTGTTGGTTACACACTTGTATTTCCTTTCTCTTCATCACAGCAACAACAGTCATCTTGTCCTTCCCAAAACACAGTATTGCGCATGGTGAGGGCTGCGTTACAGGCAATAAATCTTGAAGGGCATTCTGGAACTCATCCCAGATTGGGAGTTGTTGACCACATATGTTACCACCCCTTGGGGGATGCCTCTCTGCATCAGGTAGCCTCTCTGGCTCGATCTCTGGCAGCTGACATTGGTCTCACTCTTAAAGGTCTGTATCACATTCTTTTTCCTGGCAAAATCATTGTTAATTGAAATCAAGGATTTTACTATTCTCTGCAGATTAATTGCAGTGTGCGTAGCCTGTATTCTGCTAGTTAGATTCATCAGCCCACATGAATTTACTTGGCTGATAACATAAACAACCCATATGTTATCTCATTCAATATCTCATATTAGCATCAACGGCCAGATTGTTATTTCATTGAATATCTTATATTACTACCAACGTCATAACTGATGGGAGGCCTTGACATGCTACAGTACCAACTTTTCTATATGGAGCAGCACACCATGAAAACAGAAATTTAGATTCCATCAGAAGAGCATTGGGTTATTTCAAGCCCAACCACGAGGGGCAATGGGTAGGGTTAGCTTCTGGTCCCTTGAGTTTATCACCGGACTATGGCCCATCTCAAGTTCTATCTAGTACTGGGGTTGTGATTGTCGGTGCATGCCCTTTTGTGGTCAATTATAATGTGCCCGTAGTTTCCAATGATCTGGTCAGAGGGCGTCGAATTGCGAAGAAACTGAGTGCAAGAGGAGGAGGTTTGCCCGATGTACAGGCTATGGCTCTGTTACATGGGGTTAAGGGCATGGAGATTGCTTGTAACTTGCTGGATGCCAAAAATGTTGGTCCAGATAAGGTGCAAGAGGAAGTGGCATCATTAGCAGAAAAAGAAGGTTTGATAGTGGAACACGGCTATCTAACTGATTACTCAGAGGATCAAATTTTAGCGGCTGCCTTGCAGAGATTGAAGTTAATGGAGAAAGACAATTTGGCAGATGGTTTAGTGGAACCTAGAGCTAATATTATCATGGAAAGTCTGGATTAAAGTAAGGGCCTTTTCTTGTGCCTCACTAATCATGCTCACTATAATCATCAGAGTTCTAAAGACATTTATTTAATTCAAATCTGAATTTTAAATGCATTGCTGATTAGTTAATAGCTGCAACCATGGCAGTGGATCAGAGCGGTTGAATCATGTATTTGTCTTAGGAAAGGAAAAATATATCAATCCTTTTAGATGTATCGAGATGAAATATAAAACTTGAAAAAGCAGTTATGAGGGCACTGTGAAATCTACCAGAGTATCAGTCATCTTCTATGTCTCGAGGCTTCAAGCTGTCTGTCAGGCCTATTGGCTTCTGTTTGCATACTCTGCGTTAGCTTTGGGTTTTCTCTGATAGATGGCAAACATTAGGGCTGCATTTAATGTAATATAAATAACTAGGCTTATAGGGTTGACTTGGTCAGGCTGATTGACTGAGAAATAGGAACATAATAATTCAACTGCTACCTTGTCGGTTTGAAACATTAAATCAGGTCTGTAAAATTTTTCGATTAAAACAATCAATTCTTTCATTTCTGTTTTATAGATATGAATTTTCATATTGCTTTTATGCAAAATCAAGATTTTAGAGTTTGAACAACCGTCAAGTAATTCACTTACTGTTTCCTGTTGTCACTGCTTGTAGTCACATGGATCCTAAGTCGTTGCCTTAGTAGAGTGAATAACATCTAAAAAGAATGCTCTTTATTCCAAATATTCCTTCTTATCGATGATATAGTGATCCTGTGAAATGCATAATGTAATATGTTGATACTGGTAGTTCCTTTGCTTTGTGCTGTCCATGACAGAGTGCATGAACATTAAAATAAAATATTAAACCGATGAAAATAATACAAGAGGATATTCCAAATGTAGCATTGGTTGAACAATTTTATTGGAAATCTTAAAGAAAGGCAACTTCTCTGGATGAATTGTTTGGCAACATTGTCTATCGAACCAAAATATCATGAATTTGAAAAAGTTATCTGGTTAAATGACTATCAAAAAGTTAGGTAGAATCATATTTTTTTTTGTTCACAGAGAAAAATCGCAATTTTATTACTAAAAGCAAAATTACATTTGGTAGATGCCTTCCAGCACTCAGTAAACAGTCTTCAAAGGAGAATAAAAATTACTTTGTCATACCACTATTCAGCCATACTATCCAAGAGTATATCCAAAAAAAAGGAACTCCCACAGAAGTCTTGAAATATAATACAAGAAAATAGATTCTCCAGGTAAGAAACCTTATGAAGGCTGAGACAAAACATTATACAATTATCCATATATAAACCCAGGCCCATGAGTCTTAGCTTCACAGAAAAACAGTAACCAAAATCATCCGTAAACCATTTCATATCTACAAGCAAACAGCAGCAAGAATCACAGCACCAGCTCAGACTTGAAGATAAAAAAAAAAGCCCAGGATCATGTTTAGCAAGGAAACCTTCCCGATGGTCCCACATATGCCAAGTTCCTGGAGCCATCTGTATAACTCATTAATAGTAGCTTTGAAATTTAATACTATCTCATAAATACGCCTCAGAGAAAATTTTCCATCACACAAACCCCTAACCCCTATAATCAACTTGAGAGTCTCCCATCGCTTGCAGTTTTTAACACCTTTCTGTATCCTCAGCATGAGAACCAATTTTAACGCCAAGAGCTCAGCAATGCTCCTACCTAAACCTGCTTTGAATTTGTAAAAATGGGTATCAGATAAGTACAACACCCCCCGTTCCATCAAGCAGTGGCTCACCTTGTGCAGCACAATCAGAGTAAGTCTAGGCCCCAGATTTATCTATCAACTCATTCATCACAACCCTTGGTGCTTTCCGGAGACGGTGTTTTAGTAGTTGCAAGTAGATATGAGATAACATTAGCATGATTGATTAATGGTGTTTTGTAGCCTTCATTTACTTTGATACTCAATTTGATAGAGCGTATATATATTTTAAAAGATTTTTATCAGCAACAGTGTCGCACTGAGTTTGAGAAATAGGGCAGGGGACAATTTCCGAGACGGGGTGAAAGAGGCCAAATTACAGCGGATGCACATGGAAAGGAAGCAATAAAATATTTAAAAAAGAAAAATAAGGAATTAAATATCTAAAAGATTAAAAAAATGAGATGTGGCTAATAGGTAAAGACATCATATGAAAATTGAAAATTTGTCAAGATTAGTTCATGAGTTTGAATCATCAGATATCGTTGATCCTAAATCAAAGTTGGGGAATTTAGAATCTGAGTTCGTCGAATTGGTCAAGTGCATTATGTTGTTTTTCTTTATATGAGATATGGTCGATATATTATTATTTTTTTAGATTTAGGGGAATTGGTAATTGGTCGGGATTACTTGGGTGAGATCTAGGTTCAAATCCAGTTGGTTGCCATTATAAACCCTAGGCTAGTGCCAACAGCCCACAAGCTAGCGCCTAGAAGGAAACTTATGACTTAGCAAGGACCAAGACATCCACAAGGGGGATGTTTATCCTTCCAGCCTTATCACAACGGGCCATGCTTCATCGGGGATTTGAACCCGGCTGGGGAGTCAAACACTTACAATGATGAGTGTTCCATATATAGAGAACATTTGGTGACCATCCATGAAAGGATGAGTCCCTTGAATAATCAATAACTATTTATTATTATCATTTATTTATTATATATGATATTTAATAATCAATAATTATATTATTAATTATTATTCTAAGAGAATGTTTTTTCGATGTTGTCCAAACATCAACACTCCCTCTCAACCAGGGAGACATTTTGCATCATGCCAAGCTTGTCTTTGAAGTATACAAACTTCACCCTAGACTCATGACACTTGTCTGTTAGTCTTGGGAGACGTCTCTCTCCCACCTGAACCGAGGAGAAACTCCTTCTGCGACTCTCCCTCTGAGCCAATTAATTCTCTCTAAGATCAGACTCACTCTAGGTCCGCATGTAATAGCATATAGCATCTTGAGTCTTTATCATTCCTTGTCAAATCACCATGACTAGGACAAAGACCACACCAGGATCTTTTACCACAAGTACACACCTACGAGTGAATGTCGGCCTAATGCTAACTGACATGAGGAAAGCACTTCAAGCACCTCGAGTCCATATTATTCCTTGTCATAATTAAGGAAGGACTACGTCTGGTCCCATTTACCACAAGTGAACCTTTATGATAATTGTATCCTATCTCCCTTGGTCTGCAACCCAATCTAGGAGAAGGTCCGCCCGATGTTGAAACATCAACACTCCCTCTAAACTAGGGAGGTATCTTTCGATAATAGTACACAACTACTGTCCAAAGACACACAGTCTTTGCCAGTGGCACACAACCACCATAGTAGCAAAAGGTTTTTCACACATGGCACTCCCATGTGGACTTCTAGAGGCTACTCCCTCAAGGAACACTTAGGGTTAACTCCCCATAGTGTGTGACGTCAAGGTCAACTCCCTTGACATGTCCTCATGTGCTCTCCACAAGGGACGTTGGGCTATAAGCCCAAACATACTTATCCCTTCTCGAATAAGTGTCCTCACAGATCAACTCAATTCAATTCACAGAGGAGTGCGATCTAGAGAATTTATGTCACACATAGCACTCCCATGTGGACTTCTAGAGGCTACTCCCTCTAGAAACACTAGGGTCAACTCCCCATAGTGTGTGATGTCAAGGTCAACTCCCTTGACATGTTCTCATGTGCTCTCCACAAGGGACGTTGGGCTATAAGCCTAAACACACTTATCGCTTCTCGGATAAGTGTCATCACAGATCAACTCAACTCAGTCACAAAGGAGTACGATCTGGAGAATGTCTCAGGAAGTTGCAAACATCAACACTCCTTCTCAATGAGGGAGGCATTCTCTGCCATGCCAAGTCTGTCACGAAAGTACTTGAACTTCGTCCTGGTTTGGTAAGAACATCAACAACTTGCTCATCTGTAGGAAGGTATTGCACTAATACTTCCTTCCTTTGCACCATGTCTCAGATGTAATGGTACTTGATCTCAATGTTGTTCAATTTGTCATGAAACACTGGATTCTCTGATATCTTCACACAACTTTGGTTACCATAATGAATAATGGTGGAATCCAACACATGTTCAGATAAATCTGCAAGGAGCTTGCGAAGCCACACTGCTTCATGGACTGACATACTTAATGCAATGTACTCTGCTTCTGCTGTGCTCAAAGCCACATAAGTCTGTTTCCAGCTACACCAGGAAACCATGGAAGATCCCAAAGTGAAGCAACACACGAAGGTGCTTTTTCTTCCTACTGCTCTCCTTGCCCATTCAGAGTCAATATATTCCTACCATATCATATCAATACTGTAAATATATCTCAGACCATGTCCAACTGTGCCTCGTAGGTATCTTAACACATGCTTTGCAGCAATCCAATGTGTCTATCTCGACTGACTCATAAACTGGTTAAGTGCACTCACTGCATAACAAATATTTGGTCTGGTGTTAACTAGATACATCAATGATCCAATTAATTGTCTGTACAGAGTCAGATAAATTTCCTCAGAATCGAAAGAAGACACACTTAGTTTCTTTAGATTCATCACCATTGGTGTAGCCACGGGCTTCAAGTTCAACATCCCAAACTTCTTCAATATCTCAACTGTGTACTTCCCCTGACTCAAGAAGATCCCATTAGTTCTCTGCCACACCTCTAGTCCCAAGAAGTAGTGCATCATACAAAGGTCCTTCATCTCAAACTTAGAGGTCAACTCATACTTGCATTCATCAATAAGGCTCTCTGTACCGGTGAGGAATAAATCATCATGTAGAGGACCAAAATCAAGGACTCACCATTAACAGTCTTATAGTACAGGTTGAGATAAAAAACACTTTTGTTGAAGCCCAAAAATCATCAGGTTTCCATCAATCCTCGCATACCAATTTCGAGGTGGCTGCTTGAGTCCATACAAGGCCTTCTTTGATCTGGATTTATGTAGGAACACAATGAAATACAGAAATACACATAAACGCAGAGATGCAGCGGAAATAAGACTTCATTTCATTAATAACAAATGACTGAAATATGCTTACAGACAGAATGGAAATAAACTAGCTAGGGCG
>SNQJ01S0000004.1:218175-261060 GCA_010110895.2 Picea sitchensis | reverse complement strand
GCATCTATTTGGCCCTCAAATATGGGAATGTCAAAGTTTACTTGTACCTTAAAAGGAGTGGCGCCTCCAGAGTGGCTGTTGGATGTCGATGCGCCGCCAGTGGGAATCCGTTGAAGAATCTGGGCAAAGTTGTCCATCATCGCGTTCCTTTGTTTCTCGAGGGCCTCCTTGAGCAACATTTTGATAGGATCTCCTGCTCCCTCATCTTTCTTTTCTTCTCCCATGGGCAGTCGTCAGGGTTTGCGAGGCTGATCTTGCAAAGGTTCAACCAGATCTAGCCCCAACTCCTTATACCCCGATCTCGTTGGGGACATGCAAAGAAGGATCGAGAATGAGTAGACCGCTCTGATACCATTGATCCAGATTTATGTAGGAACACAATGAAATACAAAAATACACATAAACGCCGAGATGCAGCGGAAATAAGACTTCATTTCATTAATAACAAATGACTGAAATATGCTTACAGACAGAATGAAAATAAACTAGCTAGGGCGCTGGTAGCTTATCTCTGCGAAGAGATGTGGCGGCTACTGGCCTCTGAACTGTGTTACAATGAGGTTCAAAGGCCTATTATTATTAAGAAACAATGGAAAACCCTAAACATCCAAAGACCTAACCCTAGGAGATGAAACACCAAGACTATAGGCTCCGTTTGGGTAAGTTGGTACATCAACTTTCCGGGGACGTAACTTTGGCATACAATCTCTGTTTGACGCGTTCCATACCTCGTTAGAAAGATCTATCCGAGGACTACAACTTTTGGGTGAGCAACATTGTTGTATGATCCATGTTGCTCCCCGTTTTCCCAAAAAATGTCGTTTAAGGCCTCAAAACGGCTCCAGAAGTTCATGACCCAAAAATCTGCTAAAAATAGTAAACTGTGCGGAAACTGAAAAACTGAAAGAAGCAATGGTGGGGGTCCAAGTGGAATAGGTGGGTGGCCACCAATATCCACCTGGATCATTCTTCAACATGCACACATGGGACTCCTTCTCATGTATCACGAAACCATTTGGTTGCTTGATGTATACTTCTTCCTCAATCTCTCCATTGCGAAAGGTTGTCTTTACATCCATCTGATGTACTCTCCAACCTATGGATGCTGCAGGGGAAATAATCATCCGGGTAGAAGTGTATTGAGCAACATGAGCAAATGTATCCTCATAATCTATTCCCTACACTTGAGAGAATCCTCTAGCAACAAATCTCATTTTGTGCCTCTCGATGCTCCCGTCAACTGTGTGTTTGATCTTGTAGATCCATTTGGAAGTCACTACAAACTTCCCCTCAGGTCTCGGAACAATATCCCACACATCATTCTTCATGATGGATTGATACTCCTCCATCATGACATCTCTCCATACTGGATGACTAGTTGCCTCCTCATAACATGAAGACTTAAAATGAATGATGTGGCTCATAGCCCTGACATAGCATGAATATCTCTGAGGTCTCTTGCTCACTCGGAAGGTACCACGAGGAGCTGCATATCCTTCTGCCTCCTGCAGAGTCTGACAAACCCATGTAGGTCTCTTTAGACCTACTGCAATATCTCTGGGAACATCAACTGGATCTACATGATCAACGGAATCAATTAGATCAATCTCCATGTGAGATCCTCTAGATCTCTTAAAGGATACCTCCTCCTCAAAGGTAACATCTCTGCTCACCTCAATCTGTCTTTGACCAGGCATGTAGATCCAGTATGCCTTCGAACACTCATTGTACCCCACAAATGCACCCTTTCTGCTTGAAGGGTCTAGCTTGATTCTTTTCTCCTTAGGTACATGAATGTATACCAGACACCCAAATATCCTGAAGTGTCCAACCTCAGGCTTCACTCTGGTGAAGGCCTCCTTGGGCGTCATGTTCCTCAAAGTCTTATGAGGACTTTTGTTCTGAACATACACTGCAATCATGAATGCCTTTGCCCACATAAACAGAGGTAAATGATGATCATGCTAAGTCATCTTGGACCATACTTGATATATCGAGGTTCCCTCATGAAACCAATTTCTCAGGAAGCTGAAAAACATCAACACTCCCTATGGAGATGGAGGCGACTCCTCCTCTGTCTCTGCTCCCTCTGACACTGAAGGTAGCTCTTCCTCCTTCTCTGGAGGTAACTCAATCTCTGCTTCCTTTGGATGTAGTACCACCTTCCTCTCTGGGAGTGCCTCTACATACATTGGAACTGCTGCCATGCCTGCTTCCTCAACATCTCATGACTCGAATCATGTACTGGGACTGCTACACCTACTCCCTCTGAGTCTCATAATGTGTTTGCCTCCTCTACTGGATCTACCATAGTTGTGCTACAACCGGTCTTGACTCATTGTATCCATGATCATTGGAACTGTCTCTGCTATCTGGAATGGTCCCGTCTTGGGAGATACATTGCTCCTAGAGACTTCCGGTCTCCGAGCATCATGTCTGGCAATGTCTTTCCTTGATATCATGTTGGAAGGTCTTTTCCTCCATGTCCGTCTCTTGCGACCACCATTATGGCTCCTTCTTAGAGCTATTACCTGTGACCTTCCTGGAACAAGAAACAAGAACAACAAAAAACATCTCTTAGAGGAGATAAATTTATCTTGTGCACAACTATATACATTGATCCTCCAAATAATATGTCTTTTACAATGACCAACACACATCCATCATATACTCGATGTCATACGGCTACCAACACACATCCATCATATACTCGATGTCATACGACTAACCATGTTGATTTTCTAGTGTTAAATTAAACAAACACAATTTTCCGCAAGTGGTAATTACTTCCAATGATATACAATATTACTTTAATAAACACTAGAACATCACTAAGTAACTCTAAAATTTTAACTTTTCCTTAGATCACTTATCCCACGTGCGAGAGAGAAAAAATATGTGTCTATTGTTGTATCTTTTTATAGTAATATTAGATTGATCCAAAAAATACACGTCTCTTTGAAAAATTAAATTTAAAATTAATTTAAATTTTCTTTCTTATAAATAGTTGGAGAATACCTTCGTAACAACCGAAAGATTAATTTGGTTATAATCCATCCACATAGTATTTGACTATGTTAAATTGTTCTTCCATAAGACTAGAAGTAAATATGCAATACTTTCCTCATATTTAGGTAGACATTTTTACTAGAAATTATTGTCCACTATAATTTATGGAATTCTTTCTATAATTTAGGTAGAAGTACAAAGTAAACATGTTGTACATAGAGATTGTAACAACCCCATAAATTTAACACTCCCAACATTTTACTCTAAGAGTGTTCTATATATAGGAAACATATGGTGACCATCCATGAAATGATGAATCCCTTGAATAATCAATAACTATTTATTATTATCATTTACTTATTATATATGATATTTAATAATCAATAATTATATTATTGATTATTATTCTAAGAGAATGTTTTCTAATATTATCCAAACATCAACACATTCTTCACAAAAAAAAATTAATGGTTGGAAGTTTAATTAACTTGAAGAGGAAAACAACATCTAGTTTAATTAAGTTTAATTAAGTTTAATTAAGATCTAGTATAAACAACATGGATGTAGTAGCTTCATTTTGGAAAACAAATTGTATTTATAATTCTTTGATCTACCCTTTAGTAAAGATCGATGATATAAACGCACTCTAGATTTTATAGTGCTCTCCCAAGACCAAGGCATCTTGTGACTCTTAAAATTTTAACCATGCATTTGAGTTCTAGATCCCAAAATGTGTAAATCTTGTGCATAGTCGAATGCATACCAAGCTTTTAATGGCACCACCTCCTTGCCCATAGATGAAACATGATAAATGCTGAGACACGGATAAACGCTGAAGTTGTTAATTGACATACTAAAACAAATACATATTCGGATTATTCAAGACTTAGGCAAACTAGAAAGAGTTGTAAACTCTCTAAGGTATAGAGATTTTCAATTTTATATTACATCAAATTAAATAATTTAATATTTAAAGTTCTCAATTTTATTTAATATTTAATATTTAAAAATAAAAATAAAAAAGTGAGAGTAGAGTTTTATTTTCTAGGTAAACTCTAGATTTATTATGGTACAAGTAATAACTTTTCCTCGCAACTATTTAAGCTACATTTAATTGACAACCATGAGAGAGAGAGAATAGAGTTATTATTAATGTGGGATGAAATTTCACAATTTGGATATTGCCATTACAATAAAGATTTATTTATGTTGTGATAAATAATTAGTTGATAAAAGAAAATCAAAATACTATAAGGAGGTGATCAACCTTGATCTAGAATATCAAAAGTATCTCTATGTCTTAACTAGTATAAAGAAGAAAATCGACATTACTAAAATAAGAACAAACTCTCACAAACTCCATATTGAAACACGTAGTGGACAATTCCTAAAAGGTGGTGGGTTGAAAGAATTAGTCATCTTTGTGGCACTAAGAGGGGTTGAAGATGAAAAGAATTTTCTCCTAGAATGCTCTGCGTACACCCATATCAAATATCAATTTCAATTATGATAGTGACCTTCTTAACCTTTTAACTTATCAAAACTATGATGATTTAGGAATGATTCTCTTAAAGCTTTTTGAGCACAAAAATAGAATTCTAAGAAAAACCAAATAATTTCCTTACCTTTATTAAGACCCGATAGACCAAATTTGATTTTAGTTAATAGATGTTAACCATCATCATCATCATCAATAGATAACATAGATAACAACAATTAAAGAAGATTCACAAAACATAACACTAATATCATTAGGTAATATCATTAGGTAGTGATACTAGTACTAGAATTCCAAAATAAAAAAAGATGCTATCACATTGATCCTAAACTATGACATATTTCAAAATATATAAAAACATGCTATTTTAAATGAAATAAATGCAATTGATATGTCATTTATTAATTAATTTGAAATTGCTACTATGGATAGAGCATCATCATAAGGATGCCCAAATATTCCTCAATTATCTCAAGGACAATTTAATGCCCTCATGTTGTTCTCATCCTGACTCCTCTTATCCATTGGGGATGTGGAAACATAGGGGATACATCCCCTAAAGTTGGTAACACACCCTTCACTTTTGTGCTTCATAGATTAGTGCAAAGAAACTCACTTGTTGATGTACATGATGGTTGAGAGCATTTAAATAGCGAATGTGCTTTTACATTTACCACCATGTGTAACTGCCCATACTATAAAAGAGAATATGTTAATTTTTAAGTGGAGTAAATAAACTAACTGGCCATCTAAATGAAAAATATAGACTAAATTGGAGTTGCATGCAGTTGAGAGCCATGCTTTCATGCAAAGTCAAGATCTTGCCGGTTGAATTAGTGCCAAGTAATTCGCTTACCATTTCATGTTCTCACTGCTTGAAGTCACATGGCTGCCAAGTAATTCGCTTACTATTTCATGTTTTCACTACTGTAAATCAAATGGCTCCTTAAGTTGATGCTTGAGTAGACAAGAAACCAATATCTAAATCAATGCCCTGTATTCTAAAGATTACTTCTTATCAATGATATAATGATTATGCGAAATGAATAATATATCATGTTGACGTTGGTTGTTCATTTGCTTTGTGTTGTACATGAAAAGGTGCATAAACATTAAAAAATAAGTTTAAAAAGAGGAAAATAATTTAAGAGAATGTTTCACTTGTAGTTTTAATTGAACAATTTTATTAAAAACCATCTAGAGACAATTTGTATAGATGAATTCTACGACAACATTTACAGTCAAAATATTGTATAGATGAATTTTATGGTAATATTTATGTTGATAGGCATACATTTATTGGTAATGGACACAATTTTGATCTTTTAATCTTAAAAGTTAGGCATTGAAGATTCTGGCATATTCTTAGTCGTCTTCCCAAATCAATGAGTCAGATATATCGCCCTTCAATTAACCAGGAGTTTCAATTAACCATCGATCGACCCTTCAATTAATCAAGTGTTTCAATTAACCATCGGTATATGTCTGAGTGCCAAAATTCTTTAACCTTTAGGTTACATTGGGCTGAGGCCGAGAACCAAGTTAAATTGGATGTCATTGTGGAGGTACGCAGCTGACGCCGAGAAGTAAATGGAGTTGGACGTCATTGTGCCGAAAGGCGAAGGTGGAGGATCCTCATGGACTTTGGCAACCCGTTTTTTTTTTGCTGTTTTAGCCTTAAGAGTACAGCCTTAGGAGTACGGCCAAGGTTAGAGTCCTCACTGTTTTGGCATACTGTTTGTTTGTTTTTTAGTGTGCCTCTCACATATACTTCCATTTATTTACGTGTTTTGAAAATTTTATCATTTATGTTTTGAAAATTCTATTTTATTTTATAATTTTTAAAAACATGATAATAATATTTATACTGTTTGTTTGTTTTTAGTCTGCCTCTCACATATACTTCCATTTATTTACGTGTTTTGAAAATTTTATCATTTATGTTTTGAAAATTCTATTTTATTTTATAATTTTTAAAAACATGATAATAATATTTTAAAATTTTAAAAAACACAATAACAAGACTGACATATTGTTTGTTTTTTAGTGTTGTTTTTTACATATACATATATTATTTATATGTTTTTGAAAATTTTATTTTATAATTTTTAAAAACATGATAACAAGGAAAGAGATTTATTAATATATAAAAATATTTATCATAAGCTTAATGAAATGGTACTTCATACATCACTGCACTGTGCATCTCATTTTTGCTACACATAAATCTTGACATAACCATGAATGGCAATGACTTGGCTCTAAATTAACACATAGTGGATCAAATATGAACAATTGCATTTATTCTTTCCCATGCCTGTGATGCAAAAGGAAAAATAAAATAAAATCATGGCATCTTTTGTGCGAAGGAAAACAAATGTTACTTTCTTTAGGGTTTACTTGCTTGAGATGATCATGGTATTGGTCGGGTTGGGGCTGTAGGCGATGTTGGGGTTGTAGTCCTTGTTGGGGTTGAAGGTTTGGTTCAGTTTGTTCGTCACAGACACTACTTTTGGATGTAGTTGATCGCATAGCCTTTGTTATATAGGAACGAGCTGACTCCAAACTTGCATGTAGACTCATTGCATATGAAGTCGCACATGTTGTTGGATCGTGTCAGAACTGCCCTAGTAAATACTGCGCCTTAACTTAAGAGATCAAATGATATGAGTGGGAGTTTACACTTAGACCTTTCATATTCTCTTTAGAAGCCTACGTTTATTATGTGAATACTTTGCTTACCCAACCAACTTAGTGACTGATGGATTCCCCCGGGCACCCATTGATTCAACCAGGAATGCTCAGTAGGTACGTACGGTACGCCGACACTAGGATATTAACCCCCCACCGAACAACCTTGTTTCCAATCACCCACCTGAATAACTATACCTTCCCTAGATCACTTGCTTCATGAATTGCTTACTTGATACTGCACTATTTGCACTATCTTATCTTTTCGGGCCGACCGAGACCACTATGAAGTCGCAGTAAATTCTTTCACAATACATGATATATGCGAAGTCCAATTAATAGCATTAAATTATTTTACTTACAGGACCAGATTCGTTATTCTGTGAACCCTTCAATTTTTAGTTTATAGATTACTACAAATCTAACGTTATTTTTAAGTTATTTTTTAAATTAAAAAAAACTAAATGAAATTCTTAATACAAAACCCTAACCTAACTTGAACGCTTTCATGGACCAAAACCTTAATCCTAATTTTTTAATAGATCTAAACTGCATGCCTATTGACGTTATCCATCCACAAATCATGTGGATGTGCTAGTTACTGTAAAGTCAAAATATTTTGAATACAAAAATTAGCTAGTTAAATGACTAGTCAAAAGGATATATGTCTTTTATGAAGTCAATGTTTTAATAGGAGCATCATTAAATAGTGGTGTTTTCATATATTTTAGTTTCTTCAATACTATATGAGATGAGATGGAGCAGTAGGACAAGAATGATAAATTCTTTTAGTTGCAATTGGCAAGAAGTAGGACTTGCTTAGAAGAAAAGTAAAAGGAATTCTATGAGCATTTATGTCATGTTAAGTTTTTAGGGGATAATTTTGGAAATGGGGTGGTGTTAATTTATTTGTTATTCAAATAATGTCCGACTCTTGTATTCAAATAGTGTTTGACTCTTGTTGCTAGTATGATGTTTTATTGGAGAGAGTCTCAATGAAATTGTTTTGATTCATAATGATAGTTATTTGAGTTAGGGTGCACTACTTAAGTTGTTGCATAAAAATATGTGATGCTGTATTAAAATAGGTAAAGTAGATGAGTTGGTACATATGAAACATTATTTGAGTTAGTTACTACATAAACATCCTTGGCACATGGAAGGTGCATTATTCATGGAATATTCTTTTGAAGGAGGCACTAGTTAGGGTTAGGTGGACATAGTTTAGGGTTAACCCTTTACTGGTAACTAACTCTTTCTCTTACTCTATAAAAGGAAGGAGGGGCACATCTGTTCATTACAATAGTTTTGCTGCTTTGCTAAGAATATAGTAGCTTTGATAGATAGTAGTATTGTTTTTGTTTTGGAGAGCTTCAGAGAAGCTGATTTTCTTTTATGTAATCTTATTTTTTGACTAATAAAAAGATATGTGAATCTTGTGTAATTGAGTGTGTAGATTTGACTATCTTTTGTTTACTGCTGATGTAGTATGCAAATCTGATTTTTTTTTAAGTGTTGTAGTGAATTTAATAGGATGACAACTTCTTGGCCGATTTATATGCTTATAATTTTTTTTTAGATCTGATGCACATTTAATGTTGAGTTGGGGCTGAGCTGATTTAATTTTTAGATCTACTTTTTTGACTTCATTTTATTATATTTAGTAGTTGGTTGTTGTTGGAATGATATTCTAACCTTTTGATATGTAGTGTTTACACTTTTGAATATTGCCTATAACATTTTGGTGTTTGTACATCTAAGTTTTGATAGGGATTTGGAAGTTCTATGAAAGTAGATTTGATGTGATGAAGTGAAAATTTCAACCACCGAGAAAAGCTAAATCACAACAGATACACATGGAAAATGAGTTATAAAATATTAATAAAAAATAAAAAAATAAAAAAAATAGATTTTATGCATAAAGTAAAAAAATGTATCATATAAAAATTGAAAATTTCTCAACGTTAGTTCATAGTTCATGGTTTAAAGAGATGTGAAATCATTAGATATATTTTATTATAAATCAAGGTTGGTGAATTTAGACTTTGGCTTTGCGAAACTTGAGGAAGGGCATTCTTGACAAGAGATTGATGGATGGAAGTTTGATGAGCTTGATCCTTGAGTAAGAGTTAAGATCAAGCATGTGTTGTAGTCTAGGGATTAATACATGCATTCAAGAAGATAGAGCTACATTATAGGAGAAATATTAGGGAGCTACATTAAAGGAGAAATATTAGGAACACACAGGTACTCACAAAGAAAGAGAGATTTGTGGGAAGGATATCCAACCGAGTTTGTATTCCATTTTTATGAGTATATATACATAAGAGAGATGGTTTCAGTGGTTGTACTCGCTCCAAATAATACCTTTTTAAGTTCTCTTTATGCATTTATCTCTTTATTACATATGTATTTACTTAATGTCTTATGTCTAATGTATGATATGTGATGACTATTACAAGGGTCTATGAGGCCTCCCAACATCTCCCCCACACTCAAATCCTTGCTCGTCCAGAGCAAGTGTGCATATAATCAATGAACTGTTATTCTTTAGCCTTCATCTTCAATCTGGTAAATGCATGTGTAGTCAGTGAGTCTCCAACACTCAACTACCCCGCCCAACAATGGTTCTCTTGACTCTCTTGTTACACGATTATGCCTTCGGAGCAATGCTTGGCCCATCCTGTGCTCATCTTGCCTTTGCACACACCCTATGGTGGAACACCATGCTTCTGCCATCCTACCATTTCTTTGCTTTCTGGCTTCTGAGGTCACAACCCATAGAACTTTTCTGCAACTTTTATACCAGGGGGCTCAATCCGTTCAATCTTTCTTGTGCCACCATCTTGTTTTTTAAGCTCTTGTGTGTGTGTGTGTGTGTGTGTGTATGTCTTGAGATGTCTCTTTCTTGAATGCCTTTAACCACTGCCAAAATGCTCATCCTCAATGCTTAATCGTTCACTGCTTTACTGCTTTGCTGCTTGTCAAATTTGGATGTGCTTCTTTATGCTTTTGTGGTCTCTCATAATATATGGAGTTTGCATTTGATATTACATGAAGGAGGATTTGACTACAAATTTTCATGATCATGTCTTGAGTTTGCATTTGATATTTCATGAAGGCGGACTTGACTACAACTTTTTATGATCATGACTTGACTCAATGACTCAATGGAAAAATAAAGACACCATTTTCCTGGAACCAGACTTTTACAAAATCAACTAAATGTTTTTGACTGAGTATGACTGACATCGGAAAGGAACCAATCTTGTTGACTAGAAATTGGCGTACATTACATAGGTGGAGGGGATCACTTGCCTTGGAAGATGCACATTTAGACCACTCCTTTATTTTGAATATATATATATATATATATTATTTATTATTATTATTTTTTTTTGTACTGGGGGAATCGACAACCGGTGGTTCTCGTACTCGTGTGACACGGGGTCGATCCCCATCGACTACCACTATAACCCCAGGTGCAACCACCCAGCCCGCAAGAATGTCGCACGAGTAAATCCAGGTGAGAATCGAACATGAGACTTCATTTTACAAATTTCCTTCCATTTACACGGCACTTGCCAATCCGTCTACACCCGTGCAGGCCCTTTATTTTGAATATTAACTAACACTCAAGACAATATTTTTTCGTACTAATAAGACTACTATCCTTCATATAACCATTTACATTTTATAATCTATCTATTTACATAAAATAACTAACTTTATGACATAAACTCCATACACTTTAGCCACCATCCTTTATAAAGTCTCTCACACTTTTTCATAATGTCATTTGGCACCTTTGAATTACATTATGACATCTGCACTTATCTTTTTCAACAAACTCCTCAAACTTGTAAAGTGTCAAAATATTTCACTTCCTTCATTGTAGTAAATATTTCACATATGGTTTTGATTTTGAATAATGGCTTGTCACCCATTGCATTCATGCTCTAACTTCATACCCACGTATTATATTTTTGGCAACTCAACCAATTTTATCCTTAAGGAATAAATTAACATGTTTCATGAACAAACTTGTCCAATATTTGTAGTTTCCACGTGGTTTCCTTCTTACAATTTCTCTAAAAAATATCAATAACCAACACCTTTTTGCAACCCATATTTAATTTTTGCAACCCAAATTTAATGTAAAATCAATAATCAACAACCATACCAAAGCTAGTCTTTTACTCATAGATCACGTACACATCTTCAAACATCAGGGAATTCTTCTCTTGAAGATTAACTCTACACTCTTTGAAGAAATCAACATGTTATGCAACAATCCCCCCCTCTCTTTTCTCTTTAGACCAAGATTCTTCTCGATTATTTTATTTGCAGGCTTCTTTGTTTCCATGTAACAAAATTCTTTCACACGTCATCAACGATCACCAATGATTTGTCTAGTATGTATTATTTTTCATGATAACAAGCCTTCAGATAATAATGGCCGTATAATCACTTGAAGTGTTCATTTATTTTCCTTTTTCCATTTCACTTGGTAAGATCACCATATTTTCATTTACAATCAAGTTATTTTTATTTTTCTTTCGATGTAAAAAAATATATTAGTAACTCATGAAAGATTTATAAATTCTATTCTTTCTTAAATATGAGCATCACTGAGAGCACACCAAGAAATCTATGCCTTGTACACCAAGCCATTACTTCAAAGAAATTTCCACATCAATCTTGAAACTTTGATTTTGATGTTATTTTCTAGACCATATTTCTTGTTCTTGTATGCTTTCTTGTATGCAGACTTATGTTGCACAACTCTCACCCACCAGGAATAATGTTGCTCCAACATCCTCTTTAACATAACATAAGCTTTATTTATTGCTATGAGCATCTCAAACAATTCCATGAGCATATCCAAAAATATTCCATCCAAGATCAAATTTTCTAGCTTTTCCAGGTTCAAATCACACGACAACCAAACCAAAATATACCGAAATGTTGTAGTCTAGGGATTAAGACATGCATTCATGAAGAGAGAGCTACATTATAGGAGAAATATTAGGGACACATACACACTCACAAAGACAGAGAGATTTGTGGGAAGGATATCCAAGGGAGTTTGTATTCCATCTTCATGAGTATATATACATAGGAGAGATGGTTTGAGTGGTTGTACCCACTCCAACTAATCCTTCCTTAAGTTCTCTTTATGCATTTATCCCCTTATTACATATGTATTTACTTAATGTTTTATGTCTAATGTTTGATATGCGATGGCTATTACAAGGACCTATGAAGCCTCCCAACAACAAGGATGTGCTAGCCTCATTTTGATTGACAAGTTTTATTTAACAATTTCATTTATAAGAATGCATTATTTGGTTATGTTTCATCCTTATATATAAATATGAATAGATAGTCACTACCAAGTTTTTATAGCTCTCTTCCAAAAGCACAATATCTTGTGTCTTTTATAATTAGAAAGTGTAACTTTGTATCTTAGTTCTTTCTCTTAAAATAAGGTAGTCTGCACTCATCATTTAAAATTGAAGCTTGGAAATGGGGAATTTTTAAAGAGTGCAAAATACCGTGCATAGTTGAACGCGGCCCAAGTACTTATTGGCACAACCTCATTGTCGATCGTAAATGTAACATAATAAATGTTGAAATAATTTGAATTTGTCAATTGACACGATAAGACAAATATATGATTCTGTTTGTTTAACCTGTGGACAAATTAGAATTGTGTTAGTAGAAATAGAGTAACAATACAATAACTATTAATGTGAAACAAAAGTAATAGTTTGTAAAATATTACATAGATAATAGCTATAAATTAGAGATAATTTACAATTACATAGATAATAACCATAAATTCCCCTCGGATGGGGTGTTCGCTTGTCATCATGTCAATGTGGCTGGCATGGATGCATCGGTGCCTAGACCAAGACCCTTGGTGGAAACACTTTCTCTACATGATGATGCACCCATCCCCTCACCTGTCACTAAACCTTCTACGGAGCAATGGGAGAATGTACCATTGTGAGCTTGCGAGACCAACTTCATTGATGAAGGGGAGTGCAGGGAGGCTGAGCTTGGCAGTAAGTTCAACCCCCATGGCGTGGATGATGCATAGATTGTACCCGAGCATAGATATGGTAACATAATTGATCATGGTAGAATCCAATTAACTATTGAGGGTGATATTCTACATGAGACTCCGGATGCACCCACAATCCCGCATTATGCTAACAGTCATGGCTAGAAGGAAATATAAAAGTAGAGTACAACTAGAAACTGATAGCCTTTCAAGCTTAGAAGAGATAAATAGTCGTTGCTAGGCTTTGAATGATGCTCGACTCTGGTATGTCTGGCATTATTATGGTTTCTCAGATAGTTCATTTGGGTTTTTAATTGCTTTGGTTCATCAAATCATGGTTCCCCGAGGACGTAAGCCTCACACCTCCTCTATGGGGTTGTCTCGGGCTGCTAAGGCAGTGATGGCTGTTGTTGTGATGGCTTAGGACACGGAGAAAATGCCTACTCTAGAAGTTGAGATTTTTTTTATTCGGGAATTCAAGGATGAAGAGGAGGTGGAGCAATAGGTTGGATGATTGATTCTTGATCTTGGTTACACTAGGACTAGGAATTCAAAATTTTATCGCACCCTGGAATTGTATTGGCACACCAAAAATATGGTGGCCTTGGGCATGCTATTGAAATATGAGGACTTCCGTCAACTCAAGAGAAGAATGGAATTGCTGGAAGCTCAAAATGTCTTTTTGTTGGAGGTGGTGACATGGATAGCACACCGACATGGAGGCATCTTCCATCCTCTTGTTGGGGGTTTGGCTGGTGTCGAGTCTTCAACTACAACACGTGCAGAGAAGGTTCATTCCCGTCATATTTCCAGGTTCCTCATGTCTAGTGGTTGCATGATTTTCAATCTTTGCTTCTCTTTTACATATCTATTTTTCTATGTGTTTAGGACCGATGGTAGTAATGGTAAACTTTGTGGCACTTATGATTTCCAGACTATAAGACCTATATTGCTACTTCAGGCCTGGTTTCCCCACTATGACATACATATTTCTTTTGTTTTTGATCTCAAGAGACTATCATGGTCTCTCTGGGCATTGAAACTGTTTAGACTCTATTGTAGATTATGTTCATATTAATATAAAAGCTACTTACTTACAAAAAAAAGATAATAACCATAAATTAGAGATAATTTACAATTACATAGATAATAACTATAAATTAGAGATAACTTACAGTTACATAGATAATAACCATAAATTAGAGATAACTTACAGTTACATAGATAATAACCATAAATTAGAGATAACTTACAGTTACATAGATAATAATCATAAATTAGAGATAACTTTTAAAGCATGGCATTGATACCTTTAGATAATATCACATCAACCTAAGCAATTTCTAAAAAAAACTAAGATATGTAAGAAAAGTACTCAATGCAATTGATATGTTATTTGTTGATTAATCAGTGATTCCAAAAATACTAAGCCATATAAGAGAAATACCATATCGAATATTGCTCAATGCAATTGATATGTTATTTGTTGATTAATCACGGATTCCAAAAATACTAAGACACATAAGAGCAATACCATATTGAATAGTGCTCGATGCAATTGATATGTTATTTGTTGGCTAATCAAGGATTCCAAAAATACTAAGACATATAAGAGAAGTGCTATATTTAATGGAACCAATGCATATGACGTGTTATTTGTTGGTTAATTTTCTTTTAGTATGGGTAGGGATGCCCAAGAATCCCTCAATTCAAGGCAATGTTAACCATCTTTGTAGCATAACCTTTTTTCTCTTCAAATTTGGGTGTTATGATCCTAAATAATATAGAGGTTAATAAGTCATTATTATACACATATTTGGGTAATCACGAGTTATTCTCTTAATATATAATGAGTTTTTATGTAACTCATCATAATATTCTTGGGAGCTATGCACCATGTCTAGATTGTGTGTGCTTAGGTTTCCTATGCTATATTGGGTATTTGGTTCATAATATTTGGTATTAGAGCACTATTGTATTTATCTATTGCTCACATTCATTCTTACATTCATAAAACCTACGATACCACTTTTCTATATGGAGCACGATGATAGAAGATTGGATTATATCGAAATAATATTGGCTTATTTTAGTCCCAACCATCAAGGGAATGGGTAGGGTTAGCTTTTGGACCTTTGATGATCTGTAAATGCTAGGCTCATAGCCTATCCACTTCACCAACATGGATCCCCGATAAATTTCCAATCTCCTTCAATTCCTGCAAGTGTTTGCGAGACGAGGTAATATTAAATTCTTTGTCAACTTGTTCTTGGGTTGTCTTGTTATGCAATGTCTGGACACAACCAAAATTCAAAGAACCATCATTGGTCTTTATCATGGGAATATACACAAGCTTCAATTGGAACTTCCACTACATCCCATTCACTTAACCACCAATCCAATAAATGTAATGATGTAACCACTCTCTTGTAGGGTTATCTTATTAACCCTT
The DNA here is from genome assembly GCA_010110895.2 of Picea sitchensis. Taxonomy (NCBI): domain Eukaryota; kingdom Viridiplantae; phylum Streptophyta; class Pinopsida; order Pinales; family Pinaceae; genus Picea; species Picea sitchensis. Next base: position 245,340 of record SNQJ01S0000004.1, on the reverse strand, counting down.
GATGATCCATAAACGATAGGCTCATAACATGTCTACTTCACCAACATGGATCCTTGAGAAATTTTCAATGTCTAATTCCTACAATTGTTGTTAAGGCTACAAGACAATGGGTAATATTAAATTCTTTGTCAACTTGTGCTTATGTTGTCTTGTTATGCAATGTTTGGACACAATAACCAAAACTCAAAGAACCATCACTGGCCTTTATCATGGGAATATGTGTAGGTTTGAATCGAAACTTCCACTGCTCCATTCACTTAAACGTTAATCCAATAAACATAATGATGTGACCACTCTCTTACGCTTCAACACCAATCCAAGAAGCATCATAACATGACCACTCATTAAAATTTGCATAAGATGAATGTTGAATAGCCATGTGAGAATTGGCTCTACTAAAAGGTGGTGAATGAAACAAATACAATTCATGCCAAGAACATTATTATTGATACATCTAAACTAAGGTGATCCACTGATGTCAAATGTTGAGCAAGCTTTCCAACAATTGAAATACACCAATCCTATATTGTGAAAGGAATAACAATCAAAGAATTCAAACTCTGAGTATATGGAATGAATTACCTGTTAATCCCTTAGATTCAAAGCCCCATGTTAAGTATAAAACCCCTTATTAAGTCCTAGATATTGAATTATTACATTTCTAGTATTACATTTGTATGTAGGATAAAACCCTTCATTGACATTTTCATTATAATTTTACCCTTTGTCTCCTATATATATACTAATGAGACATAGTCTTATGATCATATTATCTCATCTTGTACATTGAATATATTGTAAAAGGAGGTTTCCCCCTCAAAGCGAACTATTATTCATTGATTTATTATCATTTTCAAGGCGTTGGTACATAACATTTGCTATCAGAGCATCGATCCCTGTGTTTTGTTCTTTGAAGAGAGTCATCTTGGAATTTTCGCTATAATTTTTTTTCTGTGATGTTTCAGACCACAAAATTATGAGGATACCGAGGCAAGATAGCGAATACCAAGTGGTCAAAATTTCAAGTTTTGGTTTGTTACAGTTTTTGAGATATCATCTGTGGAAGTTAGGGTTTGTGACTAGTCTTGAAATTAGTCTCAAACGAGTCATTTTTTTTTCTCTATAAAACCTTTTTCGGTGAAGTTTTAGACTCTAAAATTTTTAAAATACCGAAGATACATATTAAATAACCCATGGAAAATTTTTCACATTCTGACTCATTATAATTTATGAGATATATCTTGTGGAAGTTTGGATTTTTTACTAGTCTTAAACAAGTCATTTTGGTACTTTTGATAATTTTTTTTATCAGTGAAGGTGTAGACTATGAAATTTTTAGGAGTTTAAGCAATCATATCAGAGTACTAAAGACTGAAATTTCAAACTCTAAAGGGTTCAAATTTCAGAGATATATCAAGACAAAGGTCAACCATCCATACAATCTCGAGATTAGGGTTTTAAAGGTATGTAACTTACAGGTGGCATAACTTTTTATTGCAAGATATGTTTTTGGTGATCCATAATTTGTGATAAAGAATAAAAAGAGGAGCATCATTATTTTATCCAATGGAAATAGGTCTTTCAAGAAATGATACTCCTAGTAAACCTCTAAAGATATCACACATGACATTTGAAGAATATGAAGACTTCAAAAACATGCTATCCAAATTGAAGAACCAAATTGATGAAATGAGTACTAGTGTGTTGAAACATGTGGATTTCTCACGTTCCCAAGAAACACTTAAAAATGAAATGTAAGATAAAATGGAAAGTTTGTTGGAAAAAAGATGGAATAATTGCAAAATTCCATGTCAAGCATCCTCTTACATACCCTAGATGAGATCAAATTTTCTCAAGGAGATATCGGGACATAGGGAAATCATGTAAATGTGGAGGAAATAAAGATTGAGCCCCAAAATCATGATTATTTATCACTTCAATATCCACATCATCGAGGTTTCAATGCGACACCAAGGAGCTACTTCATTCCAAATATTGATATGAGGAAGTTTGATGGTAAAGACCCTATAACATGGATATTCTAGATGGAACAATACTATGATCTACACCAAGTGCCAAACTTACAAAAGGTACCTATTGCATCCTTGTATTTAGAAAATGATCAATTTGTTTGGTATCAATGGCTTTGTGAAAGAAAAAATAATTCTATTACCTCTTGGTCCATTTTTATGGATGAATTGATATAACATTATAGAGATATTAAGAGCAATACAATCTTTATTCAATTGATAAATCTTTGGAAAAAAAGGTCCAATTACAGAGAACATTCAACAATTCCAAAAGTTTAGTCTCGGGGTAAATAACATTTCTAAGGATAATATTTTAGATCTCTTTATAGGCACTTTAGAGGAGAACATTCAACATGAGGTGTGTCTCTTCGAACCTAAATCACTAGAAAAATCTTTCAGTATGGAAAGAAAAGTGGAAAACAAAAATATGGCTACTAGAAGGGTGGTCACTAACAACTATAGAGAGCACCATGTTCCCTCTCCTAATCTCACTTAACCGACAGGGTTGACACCTCAACAAATGGATGAAAGAAGAACAAAGGGACCATGTTTCAATTGTGACAACAAGTACAGTAAGGGACATAAATGTGGCGAGAATAAATTATTCTACATAGACTGTGAAGAGGAAGACGATCAAGAATTAGAACCATCATAAGATATAGATCTAGAAGAGACTACTCCAATGATACATTTTCAAGCATTGGCCGAGATCAATAATCCACAAACCCTTAAGATACAAGGATACATCAAAAATAAAAAGGTAACAATGTTGATTAATTCTAGTAGTACCTATAACTTCATCAATTACAAATTAGCAAAAGATCTCAATTGCTTTGCATTTCCAGCACCAGAGTTTCAAGTAATGATTGCAGATGGAGGTACCATAAATTCTTATGAGAAGTGCCGTAGTATTAAGCTCAATATGGGGGAGTATTTATTAGATAGTCCCATGATTTCCATCCAAATGGATGGTGTTGATGTTGTATTAGGGGTCCAATGGTTACAATTGTTGGGAACAATGGCCCTTAATTTTCAAGGTCTTTTCATGATATTTTTCTCATAAGGCAAGGAAATTGAGCTTAGAGGTATCAAAGGGAAACCCTCTAAGGCGATAAGCTCTAATAGCATGAAAAAATTACTCAAAAAGGGACACCATGGTGTAATTGCACAATTGTGCTCACTAGATTTTCAAACATATATATCCTTTGCTATAGTGGATCTCCAAATAGCTATCAACAACCATTCCATGTTGGGGATTGGGTATAACTTGATACGAAACAAACAAGCAAAACTGTCGATAATCGAAGAGGAATGATTTTCGAAGACAAAAGGTGGTGTCTAAAGACACCGTTACAACACTTAATCACAACACATTGTGATCATAACATCATAGTTCATATTAGACATCTTGTATGCAACAACGATATCGCCATGATGATAATGACCCATTGGGTTTGCGTTTTATAGCTTCAATATCTAACCAACCTCCTTGAAATTGGGAGGATCTTGTCCACATATAACCGTCAGTGGTTGGAGTTGACTCTAGCAAATCCACCCTGTCAATTTGGCTCAAATTGACCATCCATGTGTCCAACTCATAGTCGATTGCTTGCTTGGTTGATGCAACGATTGATTGTCTTCGACTGATGGTGGAATGTTCGACCAATAGACTTGTCGACTACTCGACCGACTGATGTAGATATCTACTCAATAACCTAAATGAATGTTTCCAAATGTAGGTTGACTGCTTGACCGACTGATTCCAGGATAAGTGTGATGAACCATCATAACTTAATGTTCCAACACCCCCTCGTCAACACACGACTCTGGAGTTTCAGGAGGTGAAATTACGTTAGTAGGAAACCCCCCTATAATCACAACTTCTTCAAGCCCATGCATCGTACGAAGCTTGATACATATAGATTTAGATAAAGATTTAGTGAAGATATCAACTACCCGATCATCTGTTGTACAATAGACACGAGAGATAATGTGATCTTGTACCAATTGTCTCAAATAATGGGCATGGAGCTCAACATACTGCATCTTACTGTGGTCAATAGGGTTATCAACTACTTGAATAACACTCTGATTATCATAGTAGATTGTATTCAAGGTATGAATAAGAAATCCAAGTTCACCTAGAAGTTGGTGAATCTAGATATCTTTTGTACCCACATGAATGACGCCATGGAATTATGCTTTTGTAGTCGACAATGAGACTAACTTTTGTTTCTTTCATGACCAAATGGACAGTCTAGTGCTGAAGCGAAACACATAGCCATAAGTGGAATTCTGATAATCATTGTACCCAACCCAGTCAGAGTCAGTGAAGTCAAACAACGAGTCTGAACTTCGACAATACTTTCTGAGTCGACAAACTAGGTTATAATCTATCACAAAACCCGGAGGTTGTTCCATGGAAATTTCTTTAGATAGTTCATCATGAAGAAACACACTCTTCACATCCATATGATGGATCTTCCGTCCAAATCGAGCAACAAGAGAAAGAATCAGTCGAATAGAGTTCATCTCTGCAACATGGTCAAAGGTCTCAATGTAGTTGATGCCTTCTTGTTGAGAAAACCCCTTTGTAACCAAATGAGCTTTGTGACGTTCAACAACACCTTCAAAGGTAAATTTGGTCCTGTAGACCCATCGACACTTCACACCGTTCTTTCCTTGTGGTCAAGGCACTAATTCCCAAGTGTTATTCTTTGACAAAGAATCCAATTTTGTATACATAGCTTGTAATAAAATTTATTTAATTACTTTTAGTTTATTTAGACTATAACATAAACTCACATTCAATTATTTAATAGATGCAACTTTACACCCTTGCGTGTATTTATACACGTTTATGTAATCATAATGAGCACGGGAAAAAATATTATATATTGAATATACATGTTATATTTACAGTTTTCAGCTTCCAGTTGGTATCAGAGCGATCCACCCTCGTCCAACCCACTTCGCCCTTGACTCTGCAAATCCGCCCTCATCCATTCCACTCTACCATTGACTTCCCCTTTACGTCTTCCTAATGGTTCCGTCTGATCTTCCTCTCGCACAACCCTCCTCTCTCCACTACGACCTCGCACTCTCTACTCCCCAATATCCTATCTCACGATCTCTGTGACATGCCCGACTCCAAATTCCGCACTTACCTCCCATGACCTCCAAACCCTAATCTTGTTCCTCCCTTCGCCCTTACCTCTCGCGGCCTCCAAACCCTTATTCTCTTCCTCGACCACATCCTTGGAGTCATTCCTAAAACCGACCCCACCTCCTCAGCCTTCGTTCCCGTGCACCCCAACAATACCCATTCCATTCTGCCACATTATGATTGCCCCATTCCATATCACATATATATCTAGTTCGTCATATATATATATATAATATTAAATATTATAAATATTTAATACATATGAAATATTAAATATATACTTCACAATGAGTCCTAGTTCCCTCTATTTCCCTCAAAGTGAGCCCTCATTTCCTCTTTCATTAACAAAGAGCTTGGGCCTTCTTACTAACGAGTGACAATGAGGAGATCAGATAAAAATCCCGGAGAAGCAGAGAAAAATGTAGGAGGATTAGAGGACAATGCTCCCTCCATGCTAGAGCTAAGCAAAGGCCTCAAGGAGTTTTGGGTGGCCTTATAAATCAAGCAAATACTTCGTTGGATGCCAAATTGACAAATTAAACAAAGAATTAACGGAGTGCAATAGAAATTACCACAACGTGAGAGTCAAGATAGAAGCAATAGAGAATCAGAAAAGAAGCCCCAATTATTCAACTTCACACTGGGTACCTCCCCAATCACACTACACGTCCAACATGTGGACATATAATAATGACATTCCCAAGGCGAAGATTATTGTTCCAAATTTTGATGGATCGAACGCAAGAGAACCAACAAGATGGGTAAAATAAAATCAAGCAATACTTTAGGTATTACCAGATTTCTGATGATGAGGAAAAAATTAATGTCACATTTATACATTTGAAGGACTTTGCGTATGACTAGTTCGTTCTTATGGTGGAGAGAAAAATCCAAATCTCTAGCAAGAGACTGGGTTGTATTAAAAAATAAATTCTTCCTATGTTTTCTCGACACAAAAGAAAAAGGGGTTTTCGCTAAACTCACCTAATTACAATCGTTTGGTACAATGGAGGATTTTTTTCAGGATCCACATGTGTTAGCCACCCATGTCCCTGATATATCCGAAGATTGGCTACTCTAAATAGCCTTATCGGGATTGAAGGAAAATATCTGAAATGAGCTCGAATTATTTGACATTAAGGATATTGAGAAATCTCGTCAGAAAGCCAAAATCCCTGAAAACAAACTTAAAGTATATCAAAAGAGATCATGGTGCTCACTCGAAGACTCTAGCTCCAAATACATTCCCCCATACAAAATGACATCACCACTAGATACAAGACAAGGATGAATGTTTTAAATGTAATGCACCAAATTGGAGACCATGCCATAAGTGCAAAGACAAAAAGTGTTTTCATTGCGAAATAGAAAAGAGTGACAACGACAAGGACAAAGAATCATGGGACATATCTTCATCCAATGAAGGAACAAATAATGGAGACTCACGAAATTTCCATGAGTCAGGAAATCAAAACACAAGTCCGACACTCTCTATCTTCGCAATGAAAAGTATTTCTCAACCCCAAACTCTTAAAGTTTATGGCTATATCAAGAAAACTAAAGTAACAGTGCTCATAGATAGTGAGAGTTCACATAAATTTATAGATATGAAGATAACAAGGCAATTAAACATATTTATTCATCCTACCTCTAAATTTCAAGTCTCCATCCCGGGAAATAAGACTACTTCATGTGATGGGAAATGTCGTAAGGTAGAAGTATCCATGAATGAATACAAATTAAAATCTCCTATGTATTCCATGCCAATAGGATGGGTAGATATTTTCTTGGGAGACTAATGGTTATCCATGCTTGGTATTGTTGGATTAAACTTACAAGAATTTATGAAAATGGGGAAAAGTATAAACTAAATGAATGTTTCTAAATGTAGGTTGACTGCTTGACCGACTGATTCTAGGATAAGTGTGATGAACCATCATAACTTGATGTTCCAACACCCCCTCGTCAACACATGACTCTAGAGTTTCAGGAGGTGAAATTATGTTAGTAGGAAACCCCCCTATAATCACAGCTTCTTCAAGCCCATGCATCGTACGAAGCTTGATACATATAGATTTAGATAAAGTCTTAGTGAAGATATCAACTACTCGATCATTTATTGTACAATAGACAAGAGAGACAACGTGATCATGTACCAATTGTCTCAAATAGTGGGCATGGAGCTCAACATACTGCATCTTACTGTGGGCAATAGGGTTATCAACTACTTGAATAACACTCTGATTGTCACAGTAGATTGTATTCAAGGTATGAAGAGGAAATCGAAGTTCACCTAGAAGTTGGTGAATCTAGATATCTTTTGTACCCACATGAATGATGCCATTGAATTATGCTTCTGTAGTCGACAATGAGACTACCTTTTGTTTCTTTCATGACCAAATGGATGGTCCAGTGCTGAAGCGAAACACATAGCTATAAGTGGAATTTTGATCATCATTGTACCCAACCCAGTCAGAGTCAGTGAAGTCGACCAACGAGTCTGAACTTCGATAATACTTCTTGAGTCGACAAAATAGGTATAATCTATCACAAAACCAGGAGGTTGTTCCATGGAAATTTCTTTAGATAGTTCATCATGAAGAAACACACTCTTCACATCCATATGATGGATTTTCCATCCAAATCGAGCAACAAGAGAAAGAATCAGTCGAATAGAGTTCATCTTTGCAACACGGGCAAAGGTCTCAATGTAGTTGATGCCTTCTTGTTGAGAAAACCCCTTCATAACCAAATGAGCTTTGTGACGTTCAACAACACCTTCAAAGGTATATTTGGTCCTGTAGACCCATCGACACTTCACAACGTTCTTTCCGTGTGGTTAAGGCACTAATTCCCAAGTGTTACTCTTTGACAAAGAATCCAATTTTGTATACATAGCTTGTAATAAACTTTATTTAATTAATTTTAGTTTATTTAGACCATAACATAAACTCACGTTCAGTTATTTAATAGATGCAACTTTACACCCTTGTGTGTATTTATACACATTTATGTAATCATAATGAGCACGGGAAAAAATATTATATATTGTATATACATGTCATATTTACAGTTTTCAACTTCCAGTTGGTATAAGAGCAATCCACCCTCATCCAGTCCACTTCACCCTTGACTCTGCAAATCCACCCTCATCCATTCCACTCTGCCATTGACTTCCCATTTCTGTCTTCCTAATGGTTCCGTCTGATCTTCCTCTCGCACAACCCTCCTCTCTCCATTGTGACCTCACACTCTCTACTCCCCAATATCCTATCTCACGATCTCTGTGACAGGTCCGACTCCAAATTCTGCACTTACCTCCCATGACCTCCAAACCCTAATCTTGTTCCTCCCTTCTCCCTTACCTCTCACAACCTCCAAACCCTTATTCTCTTCCTCGACCACATCCTTGGAGTCATTCCTAAAACCGACCCCACCTCCTCAGCCTTCGTTCCCGTGTAGCCCAACAATACCCATTCCATTCTGCCACATATTTCTTGCCCCATTCCATATCACACATATATCTAGTTCGTCATATATATATATATATAAACTTGAAATCTTTAGGAGTATAGTTATGAATATTCACCACACTTGGCTGCTAGAGCTTAGTGATTTGGGCAGAGAGGAGAGAGAGTTGAGCAGTATATCGTTGGGAGAGTTGAAATTGTCCGGGTGTGAGGGTGGACAATTTGTCAAGAAGGATAGACCTTTGTTGGATAAGGGATGGGAGGTCGGAGGTAGGAGACATCATCTTGATATCAAGGAAAATTAAATTTTTTGTTATCTGTGACGTATCTGAATCAGAATCAAAATCATCTGCACATTCATCTTGGTCAGGTTCAGGGGGTGGAGACTCATCATTATTAGTAAGGGAAAGATATTCACTGTCTGAATGGGCATCAACTAATTCCCATTCTGAAGGATCATAACCAGTTTGGAATAGATCCATAATTTTTGTTTGGAATTTAGTCTTTGTTCGCAGAGGACACTAAGAAGCCCAGTGGCCAGGATTTTTGCAAATAAAGCAGGAAGATTGCTTAGCTTTGTAATTCTGGGGCCTGCGCTTAAAATATAGTTTTCTCTTTGGAGGATTGTCTCTGGAGAACCATTTAGGAAATTTCTTTGTAAATCTATGTGGTTTTGGTTTGCATTTGAAACAACCACAATCCTTTTTACATGAGTCGTTTTTGGATTTCTTAGATTTAAAACCAAAATGATAGGTTTCAGCAAATATATCACAGATATTTGGGTCAAACCCTAATTGCTTCTTCACAGACTTGTTTCGTTTTCTACGAAGACACTCTTTTTGGAGGGCTATAACCACATGTTCATGTAACCCTGCTAGAGACAATTGTTCTAGACCAATATCTAGATCTTCAAGACGTTCTCTAACAAGATCAAGTATTTGTTCAGGCATTGTCGACAAATATTTTCGAAGGTAGGAAACATTATCTGGGTCAGGAGATCTATACAACAGATCTTGCATAGTGCACAAGAATTCTGGCTGCTGCGAAATATGGCATATATGTTGATTCATAAATAAATCTGCATAATGGTTAGAATCTATCTTAGCGCTTCCATAGAATTCATGTACAACTGCTTTGATAAGCTCTTCAACAGGATTATCATGACTCATGATTTTTAGCTTATCTTCTTCATTAACTCTATCCCACCAGAGGCCTAAATTTCCAGTGAATCCCCAGGTTAACCTTAAGGCTAACTCATGCCAGGTGACTCTATTCTTGAAGATCATCTTTTGGGTTTTTGCCCATGCCTGCCATTTCTGAAATATCATCATCATTTCATTTTTTGATCTGCAGTTAATGTTACTTATAGGTGTAGATTCTATGTTTTCTTTGTTGAACGAGGCATGTTCATTAGATTTGGCTAGATCATAAGGGACTTTCTTACTGGATCTGTACTTAGCATGACACCATTTCTCCCACGTGGATCGGTAAGCATTTCCTCCGGTGTCATCATATAAGGAACGAGGTGCATGAGTAGTGGAACTTTCTGCTTCTTCTATCCCTTTAATGTATGGAACTAGGGATATTGTTGTTTGCTGTGCTTTTAGGATTTATTCTTCCAAAGAAGATGACTGACCTTTTACTAACTCTATCTTCTCAGTAGCTATGATTAAGACTTCAACAATTCTTGCTAAAATTGGATTAGGAACTTCAATAGCTAACTGTTTTAGAGTCAGTTGTTTTGGTTCACCTTTGCTAGATGAAGAAGCACCAAACCAATGGTAAGAAGCATGTTTTTCTACATCATCAAATTTAATAGGAGAAGAGGATTCTTGCTCCCGTTCTAAAGAATCTTTCAGACTTTGAACTGCAGTCTGAATTGTTTCTAGCTTATCAAGAATTTGGAAAAGAGTAGCCTTTAGCTGTTCTTGATTATGCTCCAGATTATCTATTTCAGAGTGCAAACCATTCATATGTATTTTTGTCTGTATTACATCTTGAGCTATATCATAAATGTTCTGAGCTAGACATACATACTGGTAGTTTGTATAATTCTGCAATCTCACAATATCTTGAGATTTTTCTGCCTCTGCTTTTCTGTACTGGATAAAATCTAAGTCTGCTACAAGGTTATTTTTGAAAGAGGGAGTATGATTCCCAGGTCCTAGATTTATTTGAGGGAGTGTAGCACTTTTATCTTTGTCTCCTCTGGGTAATGGATTGGTCATCATTTTAATCAGAGGGACTGCAATATCTAGACATTCATGACAATTGGAATGATGGCCATTATGTTTAGATTTAGACTGAAATGTCCTAAAATTCTTTGGAGCAGACGACACATGGGTTATGCTGGGTTCTTCAGATAGGTTAGAAGATTTTTCTTGAGTAGGTATTTTCTTTTGACAAAAGTAACATTTTTTGGATCCCTTTTGGTGTGTTAACAAATTATCATCTAAAGCAGATCTGTTGGGTTTGGGAGAATATACAGGGGCTTTAGAGAAAGAAGTTGAAGAGGGTAAAGATCTTTCAGAGGAATAAGATATTCTAGTTGTAGCCTCAGAGTTGTTTGCAGATAGTGAAGACATTTGTCTTTCTAGATCTTGGATTCTTGTGCTCTGGGATCTTCCTATTTTCAATACATTCTTTCCGAAAGCATTTTGTTCAATTTTTAACTCCTGAGCCATAGGGGGAGTGATTCTGGATGAAATAGGCTCATAGGCTGCTGACCATTCTTCAACTGCAGAAAGCTTAGCAAAACCTAATGTAAGAGGAGAGACGTTGCCGGGACCAACCACCACGCTTTCTAAGGTAGCGCGTTGAAGTAATTTAGGATTAAGTGCTGGAATTGTTGTGGAGACAATGGTGGAATAAACTTGGAATATTTAGGAGTATAGTTATGAATATTCTAGTGATGACGGCTCTATTTCTGGCACACGCCAGTTAACATCGGGCTCATATTCTTGAGCTACTAGTCTAGTATTATAAAGAGACGTAGATGAAGAAGACTGACTTAAGAAATGCTTATACCATTTACTAGGCTTATACTTTACATCTGCAGAAAGATCATAAGAAGATTTGTTTTTCTGCGAAGCCATCATCTACTACTGCAACTTCTGACAATATACTTAAGATTACAGGAAAGTAAATATAGTAAGTGGTAAGATCAAACTTACTATGGGAAAAGGACTATGCATCACTCCACGCCTTCCTTCGACTTTAATGGCTATCTTACTGTCCTACAACAACTGCTGGATACCATAGTTAAACGATCACTTCACTCACCATGTAGCATTTACACATCTCATAATCATATATTCCAGACACAAGGCTCGTATCAGATAAAACTCACTTCAAGAAAACTTCTTTATATTCATGAGCAGACTTTTACAAACTTGGCTCTGATACCAATTTACCTATGTTTAAATTCCGTGCCTCCACACTCATCCGTTACTGTTCTCATAATGTGCCTTTGTCCCTTGGGCAATCTATCTATCAAATTCCTTTAATACAACAATCTGATATAGATTGGGGTCTTGAACATGGCTATAAATATGTCCATCTCGGTTTAATATAGTTTGGAATTAATCCTTTAGTCTGACCTAGCCTTAATACCTTTGTTCTTAATTGTATAATAGACTCTAGGCATAATCATTTCTCAAATTCTCTAATCTCTAGATTTCAAGCTCCCTTACATAATGGCACTGTTTGGTCATCTGCCCTTCCTAGATTTCAAGTGTCTCTCACCGACCCATATATTTCTACTTTTTTACAAGCATATGTCCAGTTCTCAGGCTTTGACATGGCTGAAGCTTCTGATATTTCCCAGCTGCATACAACCACTTGTCTTCATTTTGTCTCCACAACAATGCCACCACTTAATCCTAAATTACTTCAACGCGCTACCTCAGAAAGTGTGGTGGTTGGTCCCGACAACGTCTCTCCTCTTACATTAGGTTTTGCTAATATTTTTGTAGTTGAAGAATGGTCAGCAACCTATGAGCCTATTTCATCTAGAATCACTCCCCCTATGGCTCAGGAGTTAAAAATTGAACAAAATGCTTTCGAAAAGAATGTATTGAAAATAGGAAGATCCTAGAGCACAAGAATCCAAGATCTAGAAAGACAAATGTCTTCACTATCTGCAAACAACTCTGAGGCTACACCTAGAAGATCTTATTCCTCTGCAAGATCTTTACCCTCTTCAACTTCTTTCTCTAAAGCCCCTGTATATTCTCCCAAACCCAACATATCTGCTTTAGATGATCATTTGTTAACACAAAAAAAGGGATCCAAAAACTGTTACTTTTGTCAAAAGAAAATCCCTACTCAAGAAAAATCTTCTAACCTATCTGAAGAACCCAGTATAACCCATGTGCCGTCTACTCCAAACACTTTTAGGACATTTCAGTCTAAATCTAAACATAATGGCCAACATTCCAATTGTCATGAATGTCTAGATATTGCAGTCCCTCTGATTAAAATGATGACCAATCCATTACTCAGAGGAGACAAATATAAAAGTGCTACACTCCCTCAAAGAAATCTAGGACCTGGGAATCATACTCCCTCGTTCAAAAATAACCTTGTAGCAAACTTAGATTTTATCCAGTACAAAAAAGCAGAGGCAAAAAAATCTCAAGATATTGTGAGATTGCAGAATTATGCAAACTACCAGTCTGTATGTCTAGCTTAGAACATTGATGATATAGCTCAAGATGTAATACAGACAAACATACATATGAATGGTTTGCACTTTGAAATAGATAATCTGGAGCATAATCAAGAACAGCTAAAGGCTACCCTTGCCCAGATTCTTGATAAGCTAGAAACAATTCAGACTGCAGTTCAAAGTCTGAAAGATTCTTTAGAACAGGAGCAAGAATCTTCTTCTCCTATTAAATTTGATGATGTAGAAAAACATGCTTCTTACCATTGGTTTGGTGCTTCTTCATCTAGCAAAGGTGAACCAAAACAACTGACTCTAAAATAGTTAGCTACTGAAGTTCCTAATCCAGTTTTAGCAAGAATTGCTGAAGTTTTAATCATAGCTACTGAGAAGATAGAATTAGTAAAAGGTCAATCATCTTCTTTGGAAGAAGAAATCCTGAAAGCACAACAAACAACAATATCCCTAGTTCCATACATTAAAGGGATAGAAGAAGTAGAAAGTTCCACTACTCATGCACCTCGTTCCTTAGATGATGACACCGGAGGAAATGCTTACCAATCCGCGTGGGAGAAATGGTGTCATGCTAAGTACAGATCCAGTAAGAAAGTACCTTATGATCCAGCCAACTCTAATGAACATGCCTCGTTCAACAGAGAAAACATAGAATCTGCACCTATAAGTCACATTAACTGCAGATCAAAAAATGAAATGATGATGATATTTCAGAAATGGCAGGCATGGGCAAAAGCCCAAAAGATGATCTTTAAGAATAGAGTCACCTGGCATGAGTTAGCCTTAAGGTTAACCTGGGGATTCACTGGAAATTTAGGCCTATGGTGGGATAGAGTTAATGAAGAAGATAAGCTAAAAATCATGAATCATGATAATCCTGTTGAAGAGCTTATCAAAGAAGTTGTACATGAATTCTATGGAAGCGCTAAGATAGATTCTAACCATTATGCAGATTTATTTATGAATCAGCGTCTATGCCATATTTCGTAGGAGCCAGAATTCTTGTGCACTATGCAAGATTTGTTGTATAGATCTCCCGACCCAGATAATGTTGCCTACCTTCGAAAATATTTGTCAGCAATGCCTGGACAAATACCTGATCTTGTTAGATAACGTATTGAAGATCTAGATATTGGTATAGAACAATTATCTCTAGCAGGGTTACACGAACATGTGGTTACAACCCTCCAAAAATAGTGTCTTCGCAGAAAACGAAACAAGTATGTGAAGAAGCAATTAGGGTTTGACCCAAATATCTGTGATATATTTGCTGAAACCTATCATTTTGGTTGTAAATCTAAGAAATCCAAAAATGAATCATGTAAAAAGGATTGTGGTTGTTTCAAATGCAAACCAAAACCATGTAGATTTACAAAGAAATTTCCTAAACGGTTCTCCAGAGACAATCCTCCAAAGAGAAAAGCCTGTTTTAAGCATATGCCCCAGAATTACAAAGCTAAGCAATCTTCCTACTTTATTTTCAAAAGGCCTGGCCACTGGGCTTCTCAGTGTCCTCTGCGGACAAAGACTAAATTCCAAACAAAAATTATGGATATATTCCAAACTGGTTATGATCCTTCAGAATGGGAATTAGTTGATGCCCGTTCAGATGGTGAATATCTTTCCCTTACTGATAATGATGAGTCTCCACCCCCTGAACCTGACCAAGATGAATGTGCAGATGATTTTGATTCTGATTCAGATACGTCACAGATAACAGAAAATTTAAATTTCCTTGATATCAAGATGATGTTTCCTACCTCCGACCTCCCATCCCTTATCCAACAAAGGTCTATCCTTCTTGACAAATTGTCCACCCTCACACCCAGACAATTTCAACTCTCTCGATGATATACTACTTAGCTCTCTCTCCTCTCTGCCCAAATCACTAAGCTCCAGCAGTCAAGCGTGGTCAATAATCATAACTATACTCCTAAAGATTCTGAGTTTATTCCACCACAGACTAAAATTAGCAGAGAAAAAAGTACATCTAGATGATGAAGATTCTTTAGATAATACTATCTTTCATTTAGAAGAATCTGTGAGAGAAAAAGAATCTATATTAGCATATTTATGGAAGAGCTTAATACTACAAAAGGAAGAATTGAACTTTCTTAAGAATAAAAGAGATGAAAAGTTAGAAAAAGAAATGTTCAATCAGGATACAGAAATTGAACCATATGATTCCAAACAAATGAATGGATTAGATGATAGATTGGTCATTTCTGTAAATCTTAAAGTCCAAGGATATCTGCAATATACCCTTGATGCACAATTGGACACAGGAGCCATGAACTCTTGTGCAAAGCATGGAGCCATACCTTCCTACTATTGGCAACCCGTTGATATATCTTTCAGAGCAGTCAATAAGTCTGAAATAAAAATCAAATATATTGCCCCAGACTTTCCAATATTGATTCAGGAAGCCAAAGTAGCAGTAACACTCTATTGTTATGATACTGGAGCAGATATCTTACTAGGACAGGATTTTGTAAATAAGTGTTTACCTTTTGTTATAGGAAGTGATTTTGTACAAATCACAGTTTTGGGTAAATCTATAAAAATACCCAGTAAATCTTCTTATGTTACAAGGATAGAAGTGAAACATACTCTCCATCATATAGAAAAGTCTGCTGATAGCCTAGTTCGAATCCAAAAAATTATTGGTCATACTGAAAAACATGGAATGGATATGATCAAGGATGTTAAGGACAAGATCGAACATAATTGTACTTCAGAACATCCTAATGCATTTTGGACTAGAGAGAAGTATTTTGTTAGCTTGCCTTATAAAGAAGATTACACTCTGAAACCTCAAAGAGCATCTGCAAATCACATGTCTCCTACAGAATGTGAGTATTGTCAGAAAGAAATACTAGAACTCTTGGAAAGGAAACTTATAGAAACCAGTAGAAGCCCCTAGGCTTGTCCTGCTTTCTATGTTAATAAGCATAGTGAACAAAAGAGAGGTAAACCAAGGATGGTAATTAATTACAGAGCTTTAAATGAAGCCTTTCTTCCCATAAGGTTCCCTCTTCCATCAAAAGAATTGTTATTTTCCAAGATCGGCAAGTGTAACGTCTTCAACAAGTTCGATTTGAAAAGTGGTTTCTGGCAAATAGGAATCATACCAAAAGACAGATATAAGACAACTTTTGTTGTCCCTAATGGCCAGCACCAGTGGAGAGTAATGCCGTTTGGTTTGAAGAATGCTCCATCTGAATTCCAAAAAAGAATGGATGATATCTTCAAACATTTATCTTTTTTTATTGTATATATTGATGATCTTCTTGTTTGTTATGTAGATAGCACAACACATGTATAGCATCTAAAGATTGTTTATGATCTATTGTTTAAACATGGTTTAGTGCTCAGTAAGTCACAAATTTTTTGGGCACAAACAAAGATTGAATATCTTGGATTGATCTTGTCAAAAGGAGAAGTTGAATTACAAGATCATGTTTTGAAAAAATTATCAGAATTCCCTGATGAGATTCTAGATCATAAACAACTACAAAGGTTTTTAGGTTGCCTGAATTATATTCGACAATTCTATGAAAACCAAGCTAAGGATGTCAGGATATTACAGAAACGTCTCAGCAAAGTTATGCCATGGAATTCTAAGATGACAACTTCCGTTCAAATTATTAAACAGAAGATACAGAATTTGCCAAAGCTACACCTTCCAGATATGGCTTTGCAACTCATACTCGAGACTGATGCCTCCAATGACACTTGGGCAGAAGTACTAATGCAAAAAAATGGTCCCAAGTTAGAAGAAGTGTGCATATACACTTCTGGATGCTTTTCAGATACAAAATCCAGATATCCTTCCTCTCATAAAGAAATTCTTGCAGTTAAAAATGGAATTAAAAAATTCAGATTGTTTTTAAAACCTGTACATTTTATTGTTAGAACAGATTTGAAACATATGAAAGGAATGTTATCTAATCAACGTCTGCTGGAACAGGGAAACAACAAAATTTTGAGATGGAGTCTCTGGCTTGATGGATTTGATTTTGAAATACATTATAAGCCTGGTAAAGACAATTGCATTGCTGATCTATTAACAAGAGAAGCTGCCCTTCCAAGAGATCAGACAATCAAATGGATTCATCCTCCCTAATCATAAGAGATGTTCCACCACCAGGATTCAAATGGATCCTCGTCTGTAATAACTGTAAATATTGTTATTGTTTCGAGTGTTTAACATGTTGTATAAAGTCCAGTCCTGTTTGTATTAACATCCTTAGCAAGTGGATACAATCATATAACCACTTTACTTCATATTATAGTTACTTCAGAGTCATCCATAATATGGCAAGAGGCATCATCACAGGAGGACCAATGCAAGGATAGGTTTACATAATTCTCTATACTCCATGCATCTCCTATGAAGATTATTGCAAAATAATGTTGCAGACAAAGTTCGATAGTTCATGCTGGATACTTTTTGAATGCTCAACATTCAAAGATTCACGTCTATGGTGGTCTGGTTGGTTGTACATATTATTCTGGAATTACTGTCCCAAAGATATTATTTTCTTTGGCAGCAGTAAATATGCATTTAAACACTGGTTCAAAGCTGAAATCGAAGAAGCAGCCCACTATGAAGGATGGTTTGTTTTCAATTTATCATTTCAAGGAAGTGAGCTTAATTATGAAAAATTTGAACCTCCTCATCCTCAAACTTATAAAGTTACTAGTGATTATTATGGTGACTTGTGTGTCCCAGAAGATGAACTCATACCGGCTATGCAAGGATCACCCTTTTATAAGTGTTTCAGTGGACTACCTCCATTTTCTGACATACATGGGTCTCCACCAAACAAACATTTTGATTATGACAGTGATGACTCGTTCGACTCTATTACTGAGCATAATATTATTAATAGGATGGAAGCATGATGGGACCCTCGGTTCATATTTTGTAATATTAATGTATTGATCCTTTTCATGTCTAACGGGCCGACAGTGGTGTCCTGTCAGTTCCATGGGTTCCTGTAGAACTCCATTGTGTATGAAGGAGATGTCAATTTGTCATATGTATAAGATTGCGTATCTTTACCTATGGTCTGTCATTCCGTAAAAGTTGGTATGGGTCCCCATATGGCCGAGCCTTTAAGGGACGAGATAACAGCTGTAGTCCACAACTGCCCCATCCACTTGGAGGAATCTTGCTTTTAACAGGCATTTTCCAGTTCTTGTCTACCGACAACCTCTTAATTTATGTATAAATAAACCTCTTCGGGTCTCATTTGAGATATCAGAGAAAAGAGAGTCTGAGAGTGTTTGAGAGTTTAGTCTAT
Organism: Picea sitchensis; assembly: GCA_010110895.2. Classification (NCBI taxonomy): domain Eukaryota; kingdom Viridiplantae; phylum Streptophyta; class Pinopsida; order Pinales; family Pinaceae; genus Picea; species Picea sitchensis. The sequence goes on along the minus strand of SNQJ01S0000004.1, from coordinate 226,684 downwards.
GTCTAAGAGCAGTGTGTATCCTCTTCGCTCGCCTTCGGGAACTTGCGAACGAAAAACACTGATCTCGCTTGTAAACATGTGTGTCACTCTGTGAGTTTCTGTATAAAGATCCTACTTTGGTAAATTGGTATCAGAGCCAAGTTTGTAAAAGTCTGCTCATGAATATAAAGAAGTTTTCTTGAAGTGAGTTTTATCTGATACGAGCCTTGTGTCTGGAATATATGATTACGAGATGTGTAAATGCTACATGGTGAGTGAAGTGATCGTTTAATTGTGGTCTCCAGTAGTTGCTATAGGACAATAAGATAGCCATTAAAGCTAAAGGAAGGCATGGAGTGCTGCATAGTCCTTTTAACATCGGCTCTATATGAAATATTAAATATATATAATATTTAATATTATATATTTCACAATGAGTCCTATTTCCCTCAAAGTGATCCCTCATTTCCTCTTTCATTAACAGAGAGCTTGGGCCTTCTTACTAACGAGCAACAATGAGGAGATCAGATAAAAATACCGGAGAAGCAGAGAAAAATGCAGGAGGATCAGAGGACAATGCTCCCTCCATGCTAGAGCTAAGCGAAGGCCTCAAGGAGTTTTGGGTGGCTTTATAAATCAAGCAAATACTTCGTTGGATTCCATATTGACAAATTAAAAAAAGAATTAACAGAGTGCAACAGAAATTACCACAACGTGAGAGTCAAGATCGAAGTGATAGAGAATCAGAAAAGAAGCCCCAATTATTCAACTTCACACTGGGTACCTCCCCAATCACACTATACGTCCAACATGTGGACATATAATAATGACATTCCCAAGGTGAAGATTATTGTTCCAAATTTTGATGGATCGAACGCAAGAGAACCAACAAGATGGGTAAAATAAAATCAAGCAATACTTTAGGTATTACAAGATTTCTGATGATGAGGAAAAAATTAATGTCACATTTATACATCTGAAGGACTTTGCGTATGACTAGTTCCTATGGTGGAGAGAAAATCCAAATCTCTAGCAAGAGACTGGGTTGTATTAAAAAATAACTTCTTCCTATGTTTTCTCGACATAGAAGAAAAATGGGTTTTCGCTAAACTCACCTGATTACAATAGTTTGGTACAATGGAGGATTTTTTTCAGGATCTACATGTGTTAGCCACCCATGTCCCTGATATATCAGAAGATTGGCTACTCCAAATAGCCTTATCAGGACTGAAGGAAAATATCTGAAATGAGCTCAAATTATTTGACATTAAGGATATTGAGAAATCTCGTCAGAAAGACAAAATCGCTGAAAAAAAAATTAAAGTATATCAAAAGAGATCATGGTGCTCACTCGAAGACTCTAGCTCCAAATACATTCCCCCATACAAAAGGACATCATCACTAGATACAAGACAAGGACAAATTTTTTAAATGTAATGCACCAAATTGGAAACCAGGCCATAAGTGAAAAGACAAAAAGCGTTTTCATTGCGAAATTAAAAAGAGTGACAATGATGAGGACGAAGAAGCATGGAACATATCTTCATCCAATGAAGGAACAAATAATGGAGACTCACGAAATTTCCATGAGTCAGGAAATCAAAACACAAGTCCGACACTCTCTATCTTTGCAATGAAAAGTATTTCTCAACCCCAAACTCTTAAAGTTTATGGCTATATCAAGAAAACTAAAGTAACAGTGCTCATAGATAGTGAGAGTTCACATAAATTTATAGATATGAAGATAACAAGGCAATTAAACATATTTATTCATCCTACCTCTGAATTTCAAGTCTCCATCCTGGGAAATAAGACTACTTCATGTGATGGGAAATGTCGTAAGGTAGAAGTATCCATGAATGAATACAAATTAAAATATCCTATGTATTCCATGCCAATAGGATGGGTAGATATTGTCTTGGGAGCCTAATGGTTATCCATGCTTTGTATTGTTGGATTAAACTTACAAGAAAAATTTACAAGAATTTATGAAAATGGGGAAAAGTATAAATTACATGGAATTAATTGTCCTCCTCCACAAATAGTCTCGTCCAACAAGATGGAAAAAATGACTAAAAAGGGATCCTAGGCTTATTTATTACACTGTTATGCAATAGAGGGAACTATTGATGAGGAAAACAATGATGATCCCAAGAAATTATACCAAATTATTGGAAAATATAAAAATATTTTTCAGGAACCTTCTCGTGGTCTTCCTCCGTCTCGTTCTAGAGACCACATCATATAATTGATCCCTGGTTCCACACCAATCAGAAAAAAATATTATATACAGTCGCACCAACATAAGACAAAAATCTAGTGATTGATTCAAGAATTATTGGACTGCTGTGTTATTACGCGAAGCAAGAGTCCTTACTCAGCTCCATTCATACTTATTAGGAAAAACATGGATCATATAGACTCTGTATTGATTATAGAGCATTGAACAAAATTACGATAAAGGATAAATTTCCAATTCTAATTGTGGATGAGTTATTGGATGAGATCCATGGTGCTAAGTATTTCTCCAAACTAGATATGATATCAAGTTATTACTAAATACAAATTCGATATGAAGACATTCCCAAAACTACTTTTTGTACCCATGTAGGGTTGTACGAATTTCGGGTTATGCCTTTTTGTTTATCCAATGCTCCCGCTACCTTCCAAGTAGTAATGAATGATTTATTTCATCTATACCTATGAAAGTTTGTACTTGTCTTCTTCGATGATATCCTTATTTATAGCAAGAATTGAAACTCACACCTCGAGCACATTGAGACAATATTAAAAATCCTTCAAGAGAATAAGTTCTATGCTAACAAATGTAAATGCAGTTTTGGAAAAAAAGAGATAGTATTTTTGGGACATGTCATATCATATGAAGGAATCAAGGTTGATTTGAAGAAAATTGCGGCAGTTACTGAGTGGCCTATCCCTAAATTAATCACATCATTACATGGATTCTTGGGTCTTACCGGGTACTATAGAAGATATGTTTGAAACTATGCACAAATTCTGGCCCCATTAACAACATTATTGAAAAAATATGCATTTAAATGGTACGACAAAGCTGGAGCATGTTTTAGATGGTTGAAGCTCTTAATGACACCCAACCTAGTTTTGTCAGCACTAGATTTCTCCAAAACATTTGTCCTTGAATGTGATGCTTTAGGAACAAGATTAAGTGCCATAATTATGCAAGATAATCATCCCATCACATTCGAAAGTAGAAAATTCAAACCAAGGGAGCAACCAAAATCAACATATGACAAAGAAATGTTGGCAATTATGCATGCCTTTGTTAAGTGGAAACAATACTTGCTAGGAATGAAATTTCTCGTGAAAACAAACCACAATAGCTTGAAGTATTTTCTAACTTAGAAAAACCTTTCATTAGAGCACCAAAAATGGGCGAGCAAAATCCATGTCTTTGATTTCAATATTCTTTATAAAAAAGGAAGGGAAAATTTGGTTGTAGACGGGTTATCAAGAAAACTTGATAATGACTCTACACTATGCACTATTTCCATCATCATTCCCGAATGGATCTCAAAATTTCAAACTAAGTAGATAAAAAATACAGAAATGGGGAGGCTAATAGAGGAAGTTGAAAGTAGCCCAACTGTAAATTCTAAATTCACTTGGGAGAATAACATACAGTGGTACATACACGAGATATTTTTACCCAACTCTTCCAAGTTCAAACTCCAAGTTTTGAAAGAAAATCATGATTCTCTGATAGTATGCCATGTGGGTTTTTTTAAAAATTTCTACAATATACACTAGTCCTTCTTTTGGAAAGGTATGTGGTTCGACATTTAGAAATATGTGGCAGAATGCGACACCTGTCAATGACAAAAGTTTGAAACTATCGCTCCTCCAGGTCTTCTACAACCCCTTCATTGTTAATGTTTAAGCCATTATTATAGTTCTTTGCATTTCAATAGATAACAATAGCATAATACAAGATCATTGAGAAATACACAATCACAAGAGACACAACATGTGTCCTGGGAAACCCTCTAGGGGAAGAAAACCCAACAAAACTTCCTTATTATAGATAGCCAACACAATGCCAAGAGATAGCTCAAACTAAAACAGAAGATCCTCTCCCAAAGATGCGCCACTCTCTCTCCTTCTTCTCTAACTATAGTTTCGAAACTTGTCTCTGAAATGAGCAAGTGAGTTGTGTGTCTAAGTGAGGCACTGACCTCCTTATTTATACAAGATTGACACGTGTGAAGTGTCTCCTCACTGGCAGGGCTGACTTCTCCAACTGGGTGGTTATAACCACCTTTATTATATTTCGGGGCCTCTTTAATATCTTCCGGGGCTGACTTCTTATTCTGCCTATTACAATTATCTTTTGACTAATCCACAAAAGGGGATTTGGTCCTTTATAATAACCGACATGATCAATCCGCAATGGGGATTGATCCAATGAATAATATATTAAATAATAATAAGAATACACTTTGCAGTTACATTATTTTAACACTCCCCCTTAACAAGAAGGGTATTCTTCAGCAGCATCATGCGAGAGAGAGAGAGGCCTTTATCATCAACAACATCAAGTGGGTGAGAGGACAACATCATCAATATCATCTTGGAACACTGACTGGCGTATCTATAAATCATCAGAATTTTTCTTCATCGACAACATCGTCATTCTCAAAGGAATGCCATCATCATATGCATCAATATGTATTAGTGTAAAACTGATACATCATCATCATCATCATCACAACACGAGGCTGGCTCATCATAATACTAGACTAGCTTTACATCACACCTATCCAGCCAGAATCACAGTTTTAGTCTCATCTCATCGTCTTGCTTTACGTCATAGCTGTCAAGCTGGAAGCAAGATGCTCGTCCTGCTTTACGTCACAACCATCAGGTCAGAAGCAAGATACTAGAATGGCTTTACGTCACAACTGTCTAGCTGAAATCTCAGTGCTAGTCTCATCTCATCATCTTGATTTATGTCACAACCATTAGGTCGGAAGAAAGGTACTCGTCCTGCTTTACGTCACAACCATTAGGTCGGAAGCAGGATACTAGACTGGCTTTACGTCATAGCTATCCAGCCGAAAGCACAGTACTAGTCACATCATATCATCTTGCTTTATGTCACAACCATCAGGTTGAAAGCAAGTTACTCGTCTTGCTTTATGTCACAACCATCAGGTCAGAAGCATAATACTAGACTAGCTTTACATCACAACTATCCAGCCGGAAGCTCAGTGCTAGTCACATCAGATCATCTTGCTTTACGTCACAACCATCTGGTCGGAAGCAAGAGATGTCTCATCACAACAACTACTCCCCCTTTCGAGGAAGGTCCTTTCGGACTATACCAAGCTTATCTCAAAAGTGCTCAAACTTTATACAAGATAGAGGCTTGGTCAACACATCAACAACTTGTTCATCCGTGCTAATGTATTGGAGCTTTAAAGCTCCTCTCTACACCATGTCACAGATGTAATGATATCATATCTCTATGTGCTTCGACTTGTCGTGGAATACATGATTCTCTGTCATCTTTATGCAGCTCTGGTTGTCACATAGGATCATGGTTGCTTCCATCTCTAGGTCAAATAGACCGGTCAACAACTTTCGAAGCCATATAGCTTCGCAGCTGGAAGAACATGCAACAATGTATTATGCTTCTGTTGTGCTGAGAGAAATGCTGGATTGCTTCCTACTCTGCCACGAGATCATAATTGATCCCAAACTGAAACAACATCCTAAAGTGCTTTTCCTGTCAAAAACACTTCCTTCCCAATCTGCATCAGTATATCCACTCAATGTGAAATTATGATCTCCATCATAGTTGAGACCACAATCTATTGTACCTTTAAGGTACCTCATCACATGTTTTGCAGCCACTAGGTGAACATGTCTGGGTTCTACCAGAAAATGACTCAAGGTGTTCACGACAAAACAAATGTTTGGTCTGGTGTTCATCAGGTACATCAATGATCCAATAATCTATCTGTACAGTGTGTCATCAATCAAATCTGACAAAGTATCGACCAACAACTTCAACTTCACTTCCATGGGTGTATTCATGGACTTGCAATCCAGCATGTCGAATCTCTTCAGGATTTCGACTGTATACTTCCCTTGGTTAAGGAAGATCCTCTCAGGACTTTGCCATACCTCAAGACCTAAGAAATAGTGCATTAGGCCAAGGTCTTTCATTTAAAATTATGAGGCAAGTCTCTTCTTACATTTAGTGATAAGATTTTCTTCTCCAGTTAAGAATAAGTCATCCACATATAGCAGTAAAATTACTGGCTCATCGTTCATGACCTTAAAGTAGAGGTTAGAGTCTGCTTTACTCTTGGTAAAGCCTAATCTCATCAAGAAACTGTCTATACGACCATACCAAGCTCTAAGAGCTTGCTTTAATTCATATAAGGCTTTCTTCAATCTGCAGACATGAGATTTTCTGTCTTCAACCTCAAATCCTTGAGGTTGCTCTATATGCACTTCCTCTTCGATGACACTGTTTAGGAAAGTTGTCTTCACGTCCATTTGGTGTAGCTTCCACTTCATCTTAGCTCCAAGAGCTATGATGGTTCTGATCGAAGTGTATCTGGCCACAGGAGCGAATGTCTCTTCATAGTCAATGCCTTCCTTTTGAGAAAAGCCACGAGTGACAAATCTTGCTTTATACTTCTCAATACTTCCATCAACAACATGTTTTATTTTGAAGATCCATCTAGAGGATACCACATCTTTACTCTTCGGTCTGGGAACTATTTCCCATACATTGTTCTTTATTATGGATTGGTATTCCTCTGTCATGGCATCTACCCATTCTTTCCTCTGAATGGCTTCTTCAAAGCAAGTAGGCTCCTCCTCTAGAATATCGCACATCAAAGCCATATAACTAGAGAATGGATTTGGTCTTTTCACTTGTCTCATGGTTCCTTTGAGAACACCATACTTCTCTCCATCTTGAATAAGCTTTCTATCCCAAGCTGGCTTCCTTTTATGGAGGATCGTCATTTGAGGAGGTTCTTGAAATTCTACCATGTCACGATCTTCTAGTAATTCCTCATCAGGGGAAGTTATGACTTCCCTCACTATTTCAGCAGCTCTGGGAACCTCCCTCACTGGTTCAATAGTCCTGGGGATTACGGGTTCCTCTTCATATACTTCTCCAAGTTGGCATCTTCTTGATTTCTTAAGCACTGCATCTTCATCAAAAGTCACGTCCCTGCTGATTTCAATGTGACGGTGACCTAGTATATAGATTTTGAAGGCCTTGGAGACCTCATAGTATCCCACAAATATTTCCTTCTTTCCTGAAGGTTCCAACTTGTTTCTCTTCTATTTCAGTATATGAATAAATACTGGGCAGCCAAATATTTTGAGATGGCTTACCTCTGGCTTCTTTCTGGTGAACATCTCTTCCAGGGTCTTGAGCCCAAGTGCACTATGGGATAATCAGTTTTGCACATATACAACTTCCATTGCTGCTTCTGCCCATAAGCACATAGGAAGATCTTGATCATGGATCATAGTCTTCACAGCTTCCATTATCGTTCTGTTCTTTCGTTCAACTACACCATTTTGTTGGGGATTATAGGGAGTGGTGAGTTCCCTCTTGATCCCAACATCTTTGCAGAAGTTCACAAACTCTTTTGATGTATATTCTCCTCCATTATCTGACCCGGGTATCTTAATCTTTCTTTTAGAAAGATTCTCTATCAAGGCTTTGAATTCCTTGAACTTACTGAACACTTCATCTTTAGATTTCAAAAAGTATATCTAGGTCTTACGAGAATAGTCATCAATAAATGATACATAATATACATACCCACTAATGGAGGACGATGGCATTGGGCCACATACATCTGAATGAATGAGCTCTAGGACTCCTTCTGCTTTGCTGTCTCTCTTCGAAAACGGGTTCTTGATGTTCTTCCCTTCTGCACATCCATTGCATATGCCTTCATGGTCACCTTTGAGTTCTGGTAAACCTGTGACCGCTTTGCATATGTATGGTAGCGCCTTGTAGTTGATGTGAGCTAATCTTCTATGCCAAATCTCACATGAGTTTTCAATGGCGTGGGTCATGGTAGCCTCTGAGTGACCCTTTAGTTTATACATGCCATTTTCTTCACTTCCAATGATGATTGCTTCATTTAAGGTTTCTCCTTTAGCCCACATGAGAAATTATCCATCTATAAAGGAAACTTTGAAGCCTTTCTTTTCTAAATCTTAAATGGAGAGAAGGTTCTTGGTCAAACCTGGTACATATAGTACGTCCTTCATCTTCAATGAATTCCATGAATTCAATTTTTGGTTTGATTCTCCCACTCCCTTGATGGCATATTGGTAATCATCTCCAAGTGTCACTTTATGAAGAAACTTCTTTTCTGAGATACAAGAGAGAATGTTTCTTTGTCCCGTCATGTGCTTGGATGCACCACTATCAATGAGCCAAGTGTCCTCTCCAAGTGTTACAGATCCTGAGAGGGCCGAGATTAAGACATGGTCTTCGATCTTC
>SNQJ01S0000004.1:182786-209363 GCA_010110895.2 Picea sitchensis | reverse complement strand
CACGTGGATGGTCCCGATCACTGCTTGATTTAATGGTTGTGATCAAATCGCGAAATTGCATATCGCGATTTTGGGGTTTTCGTTGTCGAGTGAACTGGACATTTCAAAGTCCCGATCCCCGATTCTCCGATGGGGCCTCCAGGTTGCCACGCGTCCACACGAATAGACGGTCTAGATCTCGTTGGGAATTCACCTTGGCTTTAACGGCTGCGATCAAATCGCGATTTCGGAGTTTTTGATGTCAAGTGAATTGGACATTATAAACTCCCGATCCCCGAATCTCCGATGACTTATCTCCTTCGCAACTTCTGCAGATCTGACGGTTGTCGGTCTTTCGAGAAATTTGAATGGAATCCAATGGTCACTGGATCTCTGTCTTCCTTCTTCTCTGTAATCTCTTGCTGCGCGCGTTTTCTTCAATGCTGTACCTCCTGAGCTCTTACGTCCGAATCCCCCAAGGGGTTTTATCCTTCATATACTTCCATCTCCGTTGTTGCCATCAATGACAACAACCATCATCGTTGCTTGTTCAATATTTGCCAACACCTGTGGAATACATAGCTTGCCAAGATGATACAAAATCTTATCATGCACATGGCAATCCAATTCCTCAACTTGGTTAGAATGACACAAAGTTGGATAAACCTCTTTAAAATCAACATCTAAAGCATACTTTTCAACATAGCTCTCATGCATGGTAGAATTATGCTTAAGAATAACTGAAGCACTAACAATAGGCCTAGAAAGCATATCAACAACTTTGTTATAAATTCCTTTCTTATACCTGATAACCAAGTGGAATTGTTGTAGGAAACCCATCCATCTGAAGTGTCTTGCTTGTTGTAGCTTTGTTTGTGATTGTAAGCATTGTACTGGTTGATGATTTGTGTGAATAATAGTTTCTTTTCCCAACAAATAACGTTTCCATTTTTTCACACTTTGCACCAATGCATACAAATCCTTATCACATGTAAGATAATTAATCACACCACCATTAAAAGGTTCAGAATGAAAACAAATGGTCTTACCATGTTGCAACAAGACTGCTCCCATGGCATAGTTACTTGCATATGTTTGTATCTCAAATGGTTGTCTCAAATTAGGAAGTGCAAGAACTGGACATGAACTAATCTTCTCCTTCAATGCAACAAAATCTTTTTGTTGCTTGCCTCCCCATTGGAAAACTTGCTTGATGCTTGTCACTGCATGTAATGGAGCTGCAATTGAAGAAAAGTTAGCAATAAACTTTCTCCAATATTGGAATGCTCCCAAAAAGCTTCTTATCTCTGTTACATTGTTGGGCCTGGGCCAATCCAAAATGACTTTGACCTTTGAAGGATCTATTTTCAGTTCTCCTTCTCCAACAATACGCCCCAAGTAAACAAGTGAGGTCTTTCCAAACTCACATTTAGACATATTTAAAAACAAATTTTCTTTCTTCAAGACATCTAAAACTTGCTTTACATGCCTAATATTCTCTTCACGAGATTTGCTAAATATCAAGATGTCATCCAAGTAGACAATCACACAATCATCAAGAAAAGGCCTTAAAACATCATTCACAACTCTCATGAATGTAGCAGGAGCATTACAAAGCCCAAAATGGCATAACCATCCATTCAAATAAACCTTGCTTTGTTTTAATAGCTATCTTCCATGTGTCTCCTTCAACAATCCTAATCTGATGATATCCACTTCTCAAATCCAACTTGGTAAAATACTTAGCATCTTTCAATTGATCAAGCAAATCATCAATTCTAGGAAGAGGGTAATGATTCTTTATCGTAATCTTGTTCAAGGCTCTGAAATCTACACACATGAGCCATGTACCATATTTCTTTGGTACTAAAACAATTGGTGACCTGCATGGTGATGTGCTTGGCATGATAACCCCTTTGTCAAGAAAATCTTGGATTTGTTTTTTAATTTCAGCATTCTCCATGATTGGCATCTTGTACATACCAATGCTTGGAAGAGGACAATCTTGCTACAATTGAATCTCATGTTGGATACATCTTTTAGGAGGCAATCCTTTTAGTTCTTGAAACATCTCATCATATTGGTTAACAACCTGATATAAATTAGATTTTAACTTTGCATCACAACCTTGGAAAGTTTCTTTCTCAACATTATCTTTGGGTTTGATCATCAAGAGTACAAAGTTCTTACTAACATTGACTAATCTCTTCATTTGTCCAACATTTACAAGTGACAAATTCAACTTCTTTGTATGTGCTCTAACAATGTACTCAACTCCATTTTTAAACAAATGATATTTGTTCTCATGACGATGAAGTATGGCTCTCCTATCATATAAATATGGGCTTCCCAACACAATACCACAAATATCCAATGGATCAACATCAACCTCTACCTCATCTATAAAGTTTGCAGTGATGGCAAATCTAAGTTTACATCTTTTTGTCACATGCAATTTGGCATTGTCACATATCCAACCTAGAGGATATGGTTTAGGATGATGAGTAGTTTCCAAATGCAATTTCTTGACTGTGTCTTCAGAAATGAGGTTTGCTTGAGATCCAATATCAAATAAAGTATCTATCTTGGTATGCTTTGAAATTACCCTTATGTAGAAAATCTCTATTCTTTCTTTTTCATGTTGAGTTTCATTGAGGCTACTACTTGAAGAACTAGTACTTGCAATAGAGTCCTTACCTTGAAAACCCATGGCTATGATTTTTGTTTCATCTCACGAATCAGATCCTAAATCATGTTGTGTAGTTGTAGCAGTCTTTGGTTTCCCTTTGTTGTTGAAATTTTTGGGTCTCATTTCAGGATGAAGTTTCCAACGATGGTCTTCATCATGGCCATCTTTTGAAAAGTGTTTACATGTGACTTTTTCTCCCTCTTTCTTAACTAAAGCATTCTTCTTTCCATTTCCTTTGAATTTCCTCTTTCCTTTGTCTCCATTATAAAATGGATTCTTGCTACCCTATTGACGAGTATTCTTCCCTCTTGCTTCCAAATGAGTTGCTTGTACACAAACTTCATCTAGATTTGTAGGGTTAAACATGAGAATTGTGTGTCTCCAATAGCTATGAAATCCTCCAATATATTTGAGTAAAGTTTCTTGAGAAGATAAATCTATACCCAAAATCAAAGCTCTTCTTCTAAATTCTTGAGTGTAGCTTTGCACACTTTTCCCCTTAGCTTGCCTAAAATTTTACCAATCCATGATAGATTTCTGCATGTATGCTAATGGATAAAATTGCCTTTTAATTGCAATAATAAAATCATTCCAAGAGGATAAAACTTTACCATGTTTTTTCATGTCCTCTTGAGTTTTGGCTTCCCACCAAATGAGTGATCCACTTTCCAATCTAAGAGAAGCAAGCTGAATCTTAGTTTCATCATCTTTGATTCTTTGTATCCTACAATACACTTCAATTTGACGAATCCAATTATCCAAGTTCTCAACATTTACCTCTCCATTGTACACATGCAATTCAAACTTAATATCACACTTAAGCAAAGGAGTTTGTGGAGGAATTTTACCATGTTCTTTTTGATAATTTGGAGGTGGTTGTGAAATGGTAGAAGAAGTGGAAGATGGAGGTGAAGGAGGTGGAGTATCACCATTCCTTCCATTTCCTTTTGGAGTTTTATCACCACTATATTCATTACCTCTTGGAGGATCTCAACTTTCACCTTGCAACCTTGCATTCCTTTCTTCAAATAAAAATTTCACCATTTTTGTCATATCATATAAGGCTTTTCTAAAAGTTTCATCTTCTGAAGTAGGAGTTTCATGACTCTCCTCATGAGCCATACTTGGTGAATGCCTCCTTGAAGCTTGAGGTGAATGTATGGTTATCCTTATTGAAAGTTGAGAACTTGGCTCTACAAGTTGACCTTCTCCTCTTGTGAGCTTCAACCTTGTAAGCATCATAAAACAAAACACTTGCAAACAATCAAACCTTCAAAAACCTTTTCTTTGATACCAAGTTGATTTGAAAATGAAAAAGGTTTGTGTATCCAAATTTGCAAGTGAAATATGTATGTGACTTGGAAAATTGGATCAAGTTGCAAGCACACAACTTAATGAGTTGTTTTACTTAAAATGAATATCATAAACAGTGATAAACATCCATCAAAAGTAAGCACATAACACAACAAAATGATAAAGAAGTTCACCCCTCTCTTGGGCTACATCTCCTGGTCCAACTTCCAATGGATAATTTTCATTATATGCTCACAGTATAAAAAACAATGCTTTACAATGCTCATAATGAAAAATAGATGGCTTCAATGGCTCCATAATGTCCAAAAACCCCTAGCTGGGCTCTTCCTGCACCTAGTTTGGCCGAAAATTGAGAAAAATACACTTCCTGGAAGTTTTTCCCAATAACTTGTTGTACCTACTCACCAAAACAAACCTCTATGTGCATGAACCCGACCTCTGTGTGTTTACTGTGCCAAAACCCAACACGCATGTCATTATGCAATTTAGGAAAATTTTTCGCATGGTTAGGGACGTTAGCACCTTGTCTGACAGAGATCTCGGTCGCATGGCCCCCATGTGGCCTTTTTCTGACCTAACACCTGTACCCGTCGACTTAAACTCCTCCACGTCCACCGTGCTTTGGTCATATGGTAAGTTTTAGTGTAGTGACCATGGGCTAGGGCTAAGCCTTAGCTCATACTCCACTGGAATAAACCATAAAGAAAATTTAAATACAAGGTTTAATGTATAAGGTTAAGAACTACCATTAGGCGGGCTGGTAGCCCGGCTTTTGCAAAGTCTTGCCCACGCCCAAAGGTCGTGGGTTCGATGCCCGTGGAGCCCATAAAATTTTTTACACCACAACAAGGGGGTTCCATGTGGTGGCCCCTGGCTGGGCCATGTGGCACCCTTCCATTCGCCACGTGTTAGACCAGGATTGGTCCACGTCTTAACTTGCCAACTCAGCTGTCAAATCACATGCCACGTCACCTATTCACGTCAGCCACTTTCCACGTCACCTTACCACATCAACACCTACCTAGTCATATTTCCATGTTAGGACCTACCTAATCAACTTGCCACATCAGCCGTATGGTCATACATTCAGTTGACATGTGGACTGTACAGAATGTACAGATTACATAGTCAACATTTTTTTTCCTGTTTGGGAAAACTGATAGAATGCGATATCTCTCGCATACGAACTTCGTTTGAGCCCATTCAAGTTGCGTTGAGATCATGAGGATGAGATCTACGTAATGAATCCATTTTCGAGCAATTTCAAGCACTTTTATTTTTGAGCATTTTTTTGATCCCCTAGATCAATGTGCAAGGTCAGAAACATGTGCATACATACATATAACTAGAATAGTCTAAATTGTATTTCTGCATACGTTAATATCTCAACAATCTAAGGACTTAAATACATTTGAAAGAGTAATCAAAACTGTAGAATAACATAGAATACGTAAGATCAATCTATAAGTAAATAAGCATTCTTATAGTCCATGTGGCTAGCATACATCCCACTTGAAATAGTTCAAAGTAAAGACAACTTCACACATAAATTCTTCTTTCTTTCAAAAACTGGCCGTGAGGGATTCTCAATATTCATTAACAAAGTATAATTCCTTGAATGAGTTCTTGAGTCTATATAGTGCTTGAATATGTTACACACCTATTTGTCGCACTTAAGCATTGCACTTTATCAAGTGTCACAATTTCATCACTATGTGGAAGTGTTTGTCATAATCCCTAGACATGTTGAAGAAGAAACCGATCATTTGGAGGTCAAAGTACTATATTTTACCTTGAGTTTTTGGCCCTTTTTAAGCTTCATCGCCCCCATGCCCACATGCAGAGGGGGATGAACCCCCTTCATCACTCCTTGCTTGGTTTTAGGGGAGAGATACTATCGCTCCCTGCTCAGTTCTAGGGGGGAGTTGAAGTGGTTGCAACCATTATGCCTTATTTTGAGAGGTTGTTTCCGAGAGATTTCAATTGGTTAAGGGGTTGGTTCAAGCTACCCTATATTCAAGGTATGATCAATCTTGTTTGTTTAACCAAATCCTCACTTGATCAGATCCTATCCTCAAAATTATCATATGGTTGTTATGCCTCAATTCCTATATAATGGAAGTCATTCTTGGGTGAAGGAGGAGGATAACTTAGAGCACCATACTTATGACTTTGTGACATTCAAAGGGCTGGAAAGGAGAGCTTAGGGCAGCTACTGCAACATCAACATCAAGGTTGTAAATGCTTCACTATTTATTTCTTTCCATATAATATATAACTTGGCATATTCCCCTTATGCTTATGATGTTCACTATATGCATGTCTATTTTGTCTAATTCGATATAGATAGATCTTTTCTGCTTAACAATATATTGGAAGAAGGAGATATTACTTTGTTCCTTACATGACTTCTTTTGCACCAAGAGCTTGGACATCAAGATCAAGGGTTGGAGCAACGAGGACAACCGATGGAAAAGAGGTAAGTCATCTATGCTTCTCTTCTCATTCTGATTGTTGACATGTAGAATAAATTTAAGGGGAAATTAGTAAACCATTTGTTATCTTCTGTCTTGGATCAAAGGAGTCTTGATCCAAGGGGGGTTTCACCTGTCTATAGGGGAAACTTTTCCACAATAGAAACTTGGCGACTTCGTTGGGGAAAAGTTTTTTTTTACCTTTCCTTAGTGTTTTCTAGCATTTTGAATTTTGGATTATTGCTTGATATTTTTCATTTGGATGCATCTTGTTTTAATTATCCCCTTCCCTCATCATCATTGGGAAGCTTACTGAGTCAAACATTTGACCCTTTCTCAGATCTGGGCAAAGTTTGTGTTTTTTCACCACTTTCCAAACTTCATCCCCCTATAAGGGAGTATAGAGCGATGAAACCCTTATTATTCCTCTCTCTTAGTGTATTGGGGAGTGATGAAACCCTTATTATTCCTCTCTCTTAGTGTATTGGGGAGCGATGAAACCCTAATCATCTCCCTATCTATAGTGTTACAGGGGTGATGATACTCTTTCTGAGTGGATTTTGACCCTACTTTGCCTCTTTTCTGTTAGTATTTTGTCTCATACTTGTACATCTGAGTCTTTGTTGCTTCATTAAGATTTAGATTACTTTTTAAATTGAGCGATTGCTATTATTTTTTATTCCTTTTAAAATTTTCCTTCTCCTATCAATTTCTGCAAGTACAAGACCACTTTAGGTTAACTTGATCCTTTTGTTGAGTCTATGTCATTGTCGGTCTAATTCCTATTACCTTTAGGCATTCATACCTTTATCATTTTGATTATGAAACTTTTCACACTTCTTTGATTGCTTGATCCTTTTGTTGAGTCTATGTCATTGTTGGTCTAATTCCTATTACCTTTAGGCATTCATACCTTTATCATTTTGATTCTAAAACTTTTCAAACTTCTTTGATTTACTTTCAAATCTATTTTATCGATTTAGGAATTGTGATATGTTGTTTTATTCCTCCTTTGATTGAGTTCTTATTTCTCTTTGTTTTGGCTAAACATCAATCTTTCACAAGATTTAGGCATTCATTGGACTTATCATAGCTCTTTCATTGATATCAATCTTTATTTGATCGGATTTAAAAGGTTTCAAAAGAGGCTTTCTCTTGATTTCCATTTTATTGGTTTTTTGCGAGCATTGAAAGCTTGAGTTATTTGTTTGCAAGTAACAAGTGTTGAAGGCACCATTGTGATTGTATTCTTTTACTTCTTGTTATCTTAGTTGAGTGCTTTTTTCCTTCATCTTCTTTAGCTTTGGGATCCTTTTCAAGTGTCATTGAGCTCTTTCATTCTGATTGAAAGTGAAAGAAAAAGAAGGTTAAATTTTGAGTTTTTGATGTAATTTGAAAATAAGGAAACAAAACTTTGTTGCATTCTATTTTCATAGGTTGAGTTTTTTGGTACACATTTTAAAGAGCTTGTCTTGTATTCTTTGGGATTTCAAGGACATTTATTTGATATTTTGGCATTTTTGTTCTCTCCATTTGTTAAAGGAAAACCAAAAGTTGCATGGTATTGGGAATTTATTTGCATTAAGAAGAAAAATAGCTCCTCTCCTTTCCTTAGATAGAATTCATCGAAAAAATATCTTTGCATTTCATTATTTCTGCATGGTTTTGGAGTCAAGTCAGAACAACATCAGTTTCATCTTCGTGCACCATATTGAGTAAGGAACATCCATTAAAAATTAACCAAGGTGATTAATAAAATCAATTAAACATCTTTTGTTTTATAGCACACCAACAATAGTATAAGAATATGGCCTTTGGATTAGGGAGAAGTGAGTAAACTATCCAAGGCTACTAAACGAGACCATAGACTACTAGAGAGATAAAAATCCAATAGTAACAATTAATGTTAGTCGAGAAATCTCCTCTCACATAGGAGTCAAACATGAGGTCAAGCGAAGCGATTGGTTGAGATTTCCCCTCTTCCGTTCGCCTAGTGTAACTATTGCAAGTTTGGGATTTTGAAGAGTGGAAAGTCCTTGGGGTGACACCACTTCTTCTTAGTTTTGGGTCGAGAATTTGTGTCTGGCATTCCCATGCCAATTTTATAGTCTTGAATGTTGACTCTACCTCCTAACCATTCATTGTGAATTGGTAAACATAGTAATCTCTCCTAGGATTCCACACAAGTGACTGCAAGGGGGATTCCTTCTGCAAGGAAGGTTCCTTGTGGTACTTGCAAAAAATGTTCAATCTTTGCTTCAATGAAATGAGAGGGTATTTTCCTGTGGGATCTTACTTGTACCTTGGGGGATTGTTGCTTGAATGATATTGTAACTGTTACTCGTTTCTTTGTTGACGACCTCATCTATCGTCTCCGAAAGATCCTTACTTCTTTTCTCTTTGTCATAATAGAGTTGTTATCTTGCTCTTATCTTGTAGGGACTTTGGTAGTGTGTTCTCTTTGATGTTTAGCAGAACCTAGGTTGAATCCGCATCCATGGAAATAGTTCTTGAGGCTACCAACCAAGGGACCCCTTTTCACAGGGAAAATTATGCTTTTCCTTGTATTGGAAACGTTGGTCCTCCCTACATCTCTACATTGACTCTTCCCGATTTCACTGTGGGGTTACTAGTATGGTTGTTTTTCACTCCCATGGTCCCAAATGCCCCTGGTGCTTCCCAAGCAAGCTCTCCACCTCAAGAACATCAACCTCCTATTGACCGTTTGCCTTCTTCACCCATCACATCTTCTTCCCTTTCTTCTTCCTCACCCGGTGAAAGCCTTGATGATAGTAACAAGGAGGAAAAGGAAGAACAAGAAGAAGAAAAATAAGCAAGGGGGCAATCAACCAACCACTGTCGCGAGTGTTGATAATGTTGAAAATCCTACCAACATAGGTAGCAAGCCCAAATTCCCTTGCAGGATTTGTAAGGGTGACCACCTTCTTAAACATTTCCATGGTATTCCCAAGGTCTTAGAAGTGTGGTCCATGGGTTCTCAACAACTCGCGTCGCCATCTGCCACAAGTCCCGCCGGTGACAACTCATCGACTAGTGATCCTAAGGTTGGGAAAAAAAGGGTAAAGTTAGGATTCCTTGCTGGTTATGTAGGGAAATTCACCTCACTTACCTTTTCCCTCATATGGATGAAGCTTCACAATTGTTGGAAGACATTTCTTTTTCTCAGAAACAACCTCCAACTACTTCCCATGAGTCCTCTCCCAACCAACCTTTGGTTTATGAAGTGGTCAGTATGATTCAATCCTCTGTTGATCCCACTCTTCCCTTGGAGAGTGAAATGGATACCACTTAGGTTTTTCTTGTCACTTCATATTCCTCCAGACAAGGGGGAATTTCACCCATTTCAATGAAACCCCCTCAAAGTACTGAGGTCATTTACTTTGATTGGAATAAGTTGGTGGAGCCTAGTATTCCTTCCTGCATGCCTTTCCAAATCATTGTGTAGGTTTGTGATAATATCATACATCAAACTATTATTAATGAAGGCGTTTCTATTAGCATTCTATCCTCAACCGCTTGGAAATATTTGGTTTCCCCCTAGCTTGTGCTAGTTACCCATCATCTGTTGGATTTTAATAGAACATCCAAGGAGCCTTTAGGGATCCTTCCTCAAATTCCCATCACCTTAGGAGGGAAAACTGTATGTATCAATGTTATGGTAGTCCAAGGTTCCTTGGAATTTAATTTACTCCTTGGGCGAGACTCTGCCTATCTATGAAAGTTGTCATGTTCATACTCTTTCGAGTGATGCATTTCCCTCATAATGGAAACATTATGACCATTGAACAAGTTTTGTTTGTTAGTCCTGATCTGACTGTCAACCATCCTACTTCCATGAATCTTCCTTATATGAAAGTGATATCCCTCCCACCACATGTTAATTATGTGTTATTATGTCCCATGCCTTCAACTGCTAATGAGAAGGATCCTCTCATTGAATGCTTGACTTTTTTAGACTCAGATCTGGTAGTTGACATGGTGAACCCTTCAATGGGGGATTTGGAGCATGATATTTCCCCCATTACCATTATTGAGTCTTTTGGCATACATTCTTTCCAGAGCATTGCTCTTCCATCCGATGAAGACCTCTTGGAAGCCACGGTCAAGACACATGAGCATAGTTCGCTTTTTTTGTCAAGCTCGTTAAAAAATGAAACAAATAACCATGATCATAGTTCACTTTCTGTGTCAAGATCGTTAAAAAATGAAACAAATAACTATGAGCATAGTTTGCTTTCTATGTCAATCTCATTAAAAAATGAAACAAATAACCACGAGCATAATTCATTGTCCATGTCAAGATCGTTAAAAAATGAAACAGACCCCCCTCTAATTGAGTCGAGTCTTCCACTAGATCTAGCACCTGGAGCTTCATTTCCTTTGTCTGTGTCATTTGATCCTCTTTCTTCCTTCCTCTCTGGTGAACCTATTCCTATTAGTAGCCAGGAATCTAATTGGGTGTAGAAGAAGAGTTGATGGATGAAACGAATCTCGGGGGGCATGTCTCCAACCTCTAGACATCATGCTAGAGTTAAGCCACTAGCTTTTGCTGATCACGCTGAGGGAAAAGTACCAACCTCTGTACATCATGTTGGGAAAAAACCCACCAATGGGTATCAATCAAAGTACCAACCTCTGGACATCATGTTGGGAATAAACCCATCAATGGATATCATTATGAGCATAGTTCATTTTCGGTTTCAAGCTCGTTAAAAAATTAAATGAACTCTGATCATAGTTCATTTTCGGTTTCAAACTCGTTTAAAAATGAAAACAACCCCAAGAAAAGTTTCATTCTCTATTTCAAGCTCGTTAAAAAATGAAGCAGACACTCGAGTATAGTTCATTCTCTGTTTCAAGCTCGTTAAAAAATGAAGCAGACATCTAGACGAGCTAAGTCTTTTTTCTTTTTCATGCTCATAAATACATGAGAATAATTTACTGAGTATACTTTTATTAATTTTTCGATCTCGTAAAAAATATAAAAAAATGAACTCTTTGGAGTCTCCTTTAAGCTCTTTTCAGACTCTTTAAACATGAAAATATTGCCGAGCGAGTTTGTTTCCTTTCACACTCATTAAAAGGATTTGAAAGGGAGTCTATTTGGTGCAAGTTTACCCTTTTTCGAACCAAACGGTCTAAGTACAAAAAATGAATACTCTAGTCAACTTTGGCTAGAAGAGTTCAACCTTGTATTGTTTTATACTTTTTCGGGCTCGGGGGACTAAATTTACGAAAAAGAACAATGCTAGAGTCTTCTTTAAGTTCTTTTAAGACTCTCTAAACATGAAAAGATCTTTGATTTTATCTTCTATGGGCTCGTAAAATTATACATTGAAGGACCCATATGGGACCGAACCTCTTCTTCTTCAGGTTTGTTAAACATGTGATGAGGGACTTATCGAAGATGAGCTATATCGACCATTTTTTATCCTCCTCAAGCTCGTTAAAAAAAAGAGGTACTTTCCATTCATGGTGAGGGAAAATTTGAGGGAAGTGGGTCATTTTTTTGAAAAGCATTATGGCAGTTGTTTGTTGTTTCCCTTGAACATGGCACCCATTTGCGTCTTGTCTTACATTTGGGTAAATTGCTTGTCTCTGAGTCATACCAATCCTATGAGTCATTATACTCCTTCGACCCACCCGAAGAGTGCCCCAGTTATCGTCACACTATGTTTTGGTCTATATCTCATCCAGTCAATGCTGCCAAGTCATTTGTCATGCCTCACAATGTTCAATGGAACTTTAAGCCCAAATTAACCACTCTGCAATATTACCAACTTTCATCCTCGTGTTAGTTTATGCTCATTTGATCTATCATCTTACAACACTTTTCTGTGTCAATTTCATGCCGATGAGGGGGACACATCATGGCCTTCCTTCGATGAGTCTGTTCCTATGGACTTCAACACATTATCCAAGAAATAGACTTAGAAACCAATAAGTACCTTGGAACCTGCACACCCCAATGGAAGGTCTTCTCACTTTCGAGGATAGGTTCACATCATTGGTCTATGATCGAATGATTACATGAATGTTTGACTTCAACCCATTTATTCACATTCGTTGGAATGTACTAGGGTACCTTGGGAGTCATTTTCATCATTGGTGATTTCCCTCGCACTTGTTTATGGTATACATCAATGAATGGTAATCAAGTGGTTTATACCATGTTCGACATCAACACATCTATTCACGTGGCTAAAATTGTACCATTTTGGGATCGGGATGAAGGCCCTGGGAACCCCTTAGGCACCTACCACTGTTATGTGCCTCACCTAGGTTGCGATGGAGATTATTTGAGTACTTAAAAAGATTCCAGTATGACCATCATGATGGCGATCTCATTGATGTCAATGATATCACATAGATCCACTTTGTATTGGTTAGTGGCTATGTTTTTGTCATATCTTAGCTCCAATGTGTATTATTTTGTGGCTATCACTTGATTGCATCATGGAAGGTATGTATCCACATTGTATCTTTGGTGGCCATATCCTTAGTTAATGCTTTCATGGATCGACAATGTATTGGTCGATGGCCATGCTTTGAGTCAGTTTATTCTGAGAATGGGTATGCCTACCTCGGGGATGATATATATATACTGTTTAATGTTTGTTTGCAGCTTATGCCCAACTCTCCTATTCCAACACCCTTACATACATGTTTTTGTAAAGTGTTTCAGCCATTAACTTTTATTCTGACCTCACACTTTAGGGGGAATTTGTTACATACCTATTTGTCGTACTACCAAGTGTTACACTTAAGCATTGCACTTTATCAAGTATCACAATTTTATCACCATGTGGAAGTGTTTATCATAATCCCTAGACATGTTGAAGAAGAAACCTATCATTTGGAGGTCGAAGTACTACCTTTTACCTTGAGTTTTTGGCCCTTTTTGAGCTCCATCTTTCCCCTGCCCACATGTAGAGGGGGATGAACCCTCTTCATTGCTACCCTACCCACATGAAAGGGGGGATGAACCATCTTCATCAATCCTTTCTTTCTTTTAGGAGAGAGATACTATCACCCCTTCCTCAGTTATGGGGGGGGCAATGAAGTGGTTACAACCATTATGCCTTATTTTGAGAGGTTGTTTCCGAGAGATTTCAGTTGGTTAAGGGATCGGTTCGAGATACCCTCTATTCAAGGCAAGGTCAATCTTGTCTAGTCATCCGAAACATCACTTGATCAAATTCTCTCAAAATTATCATATGGTTGTTATGTCTCAATTCCTATATAATGGAGGCCATTCTTGGGTGAAGGAAGAGGAGTACTTAGAGCACCATACTTACTATTTTGTGACATCAACATCAAGGTTGTAAATGATTTACTATTTATTGCTTTCCAGATAATATATAACGTGTCCTATTCCCCTTATGATTATGATGTTCACTATATGCATGTATATTTTGTCTAATTCAATATAGATAGATCTTTTCTGCTTAACAATATATTGGAAGAAGGAGGCATTTCTTTGTTCCTTGCCCGACTTCTCTTTCATCGAGATCTTGGACATCAAGATCAAGGGCTGGAGTAGTGAGGACAACCAACGAAAAAGAGTCATCTATCCTTATCTTCTCATTCTGATTGTTAACATGTAGAATAGATTTAAGGGGAAAATAACAAACCATTTGTTATCTTTTGTCTTGGATCAAAGGAGTCTTGATCCAAGGGGGGTTTCACCTATCTTCAAGGGAAAATTTTACACAACATAAGATCCCCTTACAAAATGGGCATCTTCCCTCTTTTATACAATAATTTGTAACTGATGAGTGACTCTTTGTATTCCTCTAAAAGAAGATATTACAAAACTATCCAATTTCCTTTTTCCTAGTGACAAGTGTACAATAAAAACAAAATTGAAGTTGGTTGAGAAAAAGAAAAAATAAGAGATAGGTAATAACAGTTTTTGATTGTTATTTTGTCTCTATTCAAGAACTCTTATCCCTGAGGTATTCTATCCACACCTTTAGCTGATCATACAAATATCTGATTCTTTAGTAAGCTAGTTTTTATAGTGCTACATTATGCATAGATATGCTATCTTCGAGTTTGCTCATATATTTTACCAATGTTTCCATGAAATCTTGTATCATGGTATGCAATTTGATAAGTTGTAGGAGATGCTTCTCTATCAGATTGATAGTAATTATGGTGGCTGTTTCAACAACTGATCTTCTATGATTTGTACTATCTTGCACCTTGTCTACTAGTTATTCCATGACCGTATTTTAATCAAGCTCGTCTAATTGAGGTAGTCGATTACCTTTAATTAACTCCTTCACAACCTTGTGTATTTTTTAGCATACTGCCATTGATTTGACGACCTCTTTATGTTATCTTTACACGGATTGTTGGAAATGGTCTAGTGAATACATATATGTCTTTCTCTCTGAGGCTGATGGTCGATATAACTCAGCTAGTGCATCAAGATTCTCTGCAATCCATTTGTCAATACCACTGATGCCTTCTCGGATCGTGTTGAATTGAGTGAATTTTCTTGTATTTGAGTATATTTATCCATGATTGTGGTAGCTTCTTGTTGGAAGATGTGTAAGTGAGCATACATATCTATAATGGCCTCTTCCAGTTATTTCCTAACTTTCTCAGCACTGGCTTTGAAATTCTACATACTACTTTCTTCGAATTTTGCTTGCTAGAGTCTTTCTTCCAGTTCCCTGATTCTTTCTTCTTTCTCTTGATTTTGATGGCACAATGTAAGAAACCCAAACCACTAAGTGATAGAATATAGAATATTGTGTGCTTGTTTTACCATTGACAATACCCTCGTCACCCAACCATAGGCCTAAGCCACCCTCTGAGCACCTTAACCTTGACTGAGAATTACTCCGGAAGCAAACCCTAGGCTAGATAGCCAAACAAGGTGTAGCACATCTTACTCCAAGGATAGTGCACCAACAATAGATGATCAGATAGTCCAAACCCTAGCCAAGAGATAGTCCAAGCCAATACTGAAAACTAGCTGCTGCTACAGCTGCACCTGCAACTCTCCTCCACATGTGCGCACCAACTGGGAACTGCAGTGTGCACCAACTGGGAACTGCAATTCTGAGATATGTCAAAATGAGAATTGGCACCCTGTATTTATACTGGTTCTGCCAGATTTGCTGGGGCCGACTTCTCCTTCTAGATATGTGTCTGTTCAGTATATTATTATTATTTATGGCCGACTTCTTCTCTTGGAGGCTAATAACCTAATATAAATTATCTTCTTGAGCCGACAAGGCTTCTAAGGTTATTACCCAACTCATTGGGGTTTTCTCTTTCTTTTTAGAGTCTTCTATTCTCGTCAGGTTCACACGTGGAGGTAAATACCTCCCGCAACTACCATAATATTAACACTAAGTACCTTTTTAAGGGATGGGGTATTAAATTTTTTCTTTTCCTCAATCATCTCAAAATATCTTCTTGAGGGCACCATCCTCTTCTGCTCATCAAGAGCTTTCGAACGACTATGCTTAGGCTCCAATCCGAGCTCTGGATCAAGAATTACATCCTTTCAAAGTTTCAGGGTTATCTTCTACCATTCCACCTCAATTCCATGTGGCATCCACATGTCTTCTTGTCACACATGCCTCCTGATGTGGCATTGACGTAGCACAAATGTGGCAGCTGATGTGACAACTACCACCTATCTCAATGATTACTGTCCAAATTTTCTCCTAGGCCAATGAACCTGATCTGTTTAGCGTTATGCATTATTAGAGTCTCCCCCTCGGAGTGTGTTCTATTTTGGATTTTCTGCACACTCTGATGGCCTTAGTCTGATGACATAGAGTTGACCAAATATAACGGTCATGCGTCTCAGTAATCGATGACACAGACAGTGTCAGAGTCGTTAACCTGCTCGATGGTTAACATGCCTTCCTTATATATTTCAGACTCACGCCAATGGATCCCACGACAGATCAGACAATTGTCCTATGTCATGACCACATCCGATCAATGACCCAGATCCATCCTTGGGTTTCCCCAATGGATGTATGAGAGTTACCATTTTCTTGCTCTATTCAAAGGCTAGGATTAGATCCTACTCTCTCGCATATATATGGCCCAAAACTCCTGCGACCAATATCAAACACGGGGCACAACATCCACATGACATGTGGATCTATTCACGACATGACATGTGAACTGACGTGGTTGTATACATTATCACTGAGTAAAAAGGTTCATCCATCTGGGTACTAACACGTGTCTACTTCTAACGTCATCCTTACTCCTTCATCCATCAAGACCTATCAAAATCTACGGTTGAGATTTAATCTTGCTGGTTCCCAAATCAATGACCCTCAATCACTCTCAAAAGCTTCCATTGGAGTGTAACTTTTGTCGGTACCACGACTCTCTCTGAATGGTAACCCTCCAATGGACGGCTGAGATCTATCATCTAATAGATCCAGGGGTTGGGAATTAGCCACTTGTACCAAAGAATAACACCGTCAGGACCCATGCTTGATCCTGTCTACAATTACGGGCTACCACATGTTCTTTATTAGACACACTGACATCCCTCGTCATTATGACATCACTCCCCTTAACCTCGCATAAGTGGAGTCCCACTTGGAAGTCGAGATGGTACCTAGGACACGTGGCCCTACCACTTCCTGCCACCTGGCGAGACACGTGGAACTCATACTGTATCATGAACCCTCCTCTCAAAGGCCCCAAATTCCATGACATGTGGCACAACCATCACATGACACGTGAACCAACCACCAAATGACACATCATCAACGAGCCTAAGGTTCTCCACTCAGACATTGACACCTGTTTACTATGCATTGGCTAGGATTACGTCCTCAACACATGTCCTCTTCTGCTTGTAGGCTTACCACCAAAATCAACGACTAGGATTAGGTCTTTCCTTCCCACCGATAGAGCATCTAGATCGTCACTTAGAGTGCCTCCCGCAGGAGTTCGACCACCTTGGTTCGAATGGCCAAGGTCACTCTCCGACTAAATCAATGAGCCTGGTTTACTCTCGGAGTTCCTCCTTTCAGAGTGCATCCTTTTAGAGATACTCCAAATAGTACCACTCCGAAGAAAGGTCAAGATGTTTCAACCCTTCAGATTTGACGACTAAGATTTAAGGGCCTTCATCCCTTACAAGGCCCATTCTCATCCGTTAACCAATTATATATCGACACGTGTCTGCTTTTGTGACATGCTAGTAGCTGCGTTGACACTCTTTGCCAACATGACGTCACATTCCCTCCTTATCCCACTTACACAGACTCTCAATGATCAACATTAGAGGTTTCTGCAGATATTATACCGATCAACGGACTGGATCATTGCTCGGAGTCTCCTCCGTGGAGTCACACTGCAACCCAGTGTTGAAACACTCCAATGGCTCATTCTCGATTGATGTATAGGATCTCATGTATCTTCCTCCGATAGATCCAATGCTCGATAATGTCCTTGATCCTCGGTAATCCCTAGAGCATGAGGGACTCCGATTAATGACTGCCATGACTTTGGGTCTTCTAAGTTGTCGGACTTTGACGTTAACCACCACTAAGGATCAGATGGTCCAAAATCTACCTTTGTTGACCTCCGATAAATCAATGGTCCTCGTTGGTTCTAGGTGCATTCTCTCCAAGAATATTAGTCTACCCCAATGGAGGGTCAGGATTTACTTGCCTCGCCGATCCAATGAATGCGATTCCTTAGAGATTAAAACAAGGGTTAATGCAGGTTAATAGTCTGAATATGGACAAAGACATTTTTCGAGGATTTCTTTGAGGTTTTTCCTTGACTACTAGCCCAAAGTAGAGATTCTCTACTCAGGGATCCTTCCATTTAGGTCCACGCTTACATTAGTGCAAAGGCCTATAGGTGCATCAAGATGTCATTCCACTAAACAAGATTACATAAGTTAATAGACTTGCGAATAACAAAAGGATTTATCTCAGCTACACAAACATATTTATCCATGAAAGAATTCACAAGAAACAAACATTCTTATTGTCCCAAAACTACTCAAGTACACAGACTTTCCGAGAAATAACCAGTCCATACATCAAGAAAACATACACATCCATGGATATAATCATAGGCACCATTCTATTCATTTTACTCAGTACCAGGAGGACAAAGATTACTTATTTGTTCAATGACGAAATTAACCA
Organism: Picea sitchensis; assembly: GCA_010110895.2. NCBI lineage: Eukaryota > Viridiplantae > Streptophyta > Pinopsida > Pinales > Pinaceae > Picea > Picea sitchensis. Next base: position 190,725 of record SNQJ01S0000004.1, on the reverse strand, counting down.
ACTAACTGGATATGGGTGTTTGCCTTTCCACCCAACCATAGGCTCATAATGCTCAGTCACTTCGGTAGTAGACCACCCTGTGCCAAGACATGATACCACCAAGGAATTCTTCCTCATGCTTAAAAGGTAATAAGGTAAGGATTACCTCATACCCACCTAGCTTAGGTCTCATTGAGGTTTATCATATGCCCTCCCAACGTCAAGATCACAACCTCTCAATTCAGATTGGGGACCTCGACTCTTAGACCAATCCTGCAACCCAAAATATCTAGTTCTGAGAATTGCATCCCTTTCCTGCTTGGGCTTTCTCTCTCTCTTTTCTTTGTTGTCCTCATCTGTTTTCCTACATGCATTCCCCACACAGGAAGGTTCTTGATTGTCCTCTTCGTTCGGTTAGAAGGAACCCATGGGGTCAAACTGGGTTTGCAGATATTGATACCATATTGTACCTGTGTGTGACAATTTCTGCTATCCTTACCTGATCCCCCATACCTGGATTCATTTGGGGTAGTTGGTTGTTCAACTACCATCCTCCCTTATTAATTGATTTGCCTCAAAATCAAGATAGAAGGGAAATTAACTTATTATTTCTAATTCAAATATTTTAGCAAGGAAACTTGAGTCATCTTAGCATTATGAATCACCCTTCTAGGTTTCTTCACTCTTCCCTGTAGTGGTATTGTGGCCAATACTCAAGTATTCATCCCCCACAATCAACTATTGGAAGTCATAATTAAACAATAATACAATTACATTGTTTGCATGCCATGGCATGGAAATCGTTAAACATGATTAATTACAAGCTGGGGGAAACAAGGGTATTACACACAACCTCCTAATATTGTCTTCGTTGGCGCTCATGAATGAGGTGCCAGTTGTAGCGATAGCTATGGAACTTTCACTAACATCCCCTGTTATGGGAACTTGTGTAAGGACCAAGATTGGAATCCCTTGAGTTGTTGGCACTTTCTTTATTTTTTCTTGCACGATCTTTCTAGTCTTGTTGTTATAAGTGAAGCTTCTCAATTTTGGAACCTCACTTGGCTGAAATGGAGCCCAAAAATCCATTCCTAGACTATTGAATGGTGCCTCCGTGTTGGTGTTTGTTGTTGGCACTTCTAGGATATCGATATCCATTGTGTAGAATTCATGTAGAAACCCCGATAGATCTAGAATTCTAGTTAAATTGAACACAAGCAATTTGCTGATATTCAAGAGATGAGAGAAAGTTTTTGCTCCATAAATCAGAGAATTATATTAATAAAAAATGAATATACATGAGCAACCATCCTAAAAAAGAAGAGAGGAGGCGAATATATAGAATTTCCAACATAGAAATTCTAGTCAAAAAAATCTAGAAATAGCTAAAATAGGTGTCATAAGCTAAGGGAGACCAAATAGTTCGACCTAGACCACTAAAGATACATGTCACACACTCATTAATGTCCACAAGAATTAAGTGATACGCATTAGCTCACTTAAGCTCACTTAACTGACAAGAGAAGCAGTTCCAACTCACTTAACTGACCCGAAATAGTAGTTACTAATAATAATAACGACAAAAATCATTAATTAAGGAATAAATCTCTCACTCAAAGAGGAGGTGTGCATTCCCCAATAATAGATGAGTTTTTGCATGGGGGATTTGGAATAAATCATGAATAAATCAAGAAAATCAAGAATACATCGAGAAAATCAAGAACCGAGAGTTGAGTCTTGATCTAAAATTAATAGTTTTCCCTAAAATCTAGGGATGAGGCACCCTTCTTCTCTATGTGGCCAAATTAGGTGAAATAAAGTGTAAATGAATGTATTAACCAAGATCTAGGAGTCTAAGCTAGGTATAAACTAATGTAAGTTAGGGTTATTCTCCAACACATTGGTCAAGTGTCATCATTTCTTATCTCAACATCTTTCCTATGCCTTTCTTCTTCAACTATATTATCAATTGCCTCCTTGGCTGTTGCCTTTTCTGCTACTTCTCTTACTTCTGCCGCTACCTTTTCTGCTGCCTATTTTGTCTCAACATCCTTTTGTGTTGCTGCTTTTGCTTCTACCTCAGCCTTCGCTTTCTCTTCTTCAAGCTTTCACTTTTTCTTGGCAACATCATTCTTTTTCTCGTAAACTTTTTCTTTGCCTCTTCTTTCCTTATCTGCTAATGTTTCTTCTTCTCCTTCTGCCGATTGTGAGTGTACATAGGCAGAGGTGGGGGATAAAATTCGTGATGCTCCTTCTTCTGCTTTTTTTTAGGCTTCTTCTTTTTCTCTTTCTTCATCTGCAATCCTCCCTATAGGCTAACCTCATCTTTAGAAGATAACATCATCGTAGGTTCATGCATTTCGATGCACTTGTTCTTCATCCCAGATATTTTTCGTGTATTCCCAAGGCAACCCTACTTTATTGAAATGGTCTTTTACGACTCCTTTAGGTTCGTTGCTTCTAAATATTTCCTCTCCAAAATGATGGATAGAAATATATTTACTTCATCCCGTGCTTGCTTGGTGTTGGAGAATGAGTAGAGCACAATATATAGCAGAAGTGGTGGCCATATTGGTTTATTTTCTCGGTAGAACATTCCTCCTACCCCACATGTTATTGTCTGATATGCTACTTCTTGGAGTACTAGTTTATTTGGTATGAACCGGGGGAGAAGATGGGGGGGTTTAGTGGCACTATACACTCTAATATAGGTACCATTCTCCATAAGGTACCAATCCCCAATCCTCTTTATGACCATGATTGATTTGTTAGTAATACATGGGGTTGTTGTGCATAATATAAGTTCATACAATGGTGCTAGAAAATGTTCACAGATCTTCTGATATTCTATTCTATATTTTTTCTCCCAAAGAAATTTATAGTAAACATGAATGGGCTCGTGTGAGGGTTTCCATTTCCATCCCATGTTTAGGTACTAGTGGGTGATGCACATGATATCTAAGAGGTAGGAAGACATGTGGAAACTTGGAAAAATTCCCAATTGATATTTTACCACTGCAGGTATGGCGACCGTTAGGTTGGCTAACATGATGTCATCCAAATTGAAGGATAATATTTCATCTACGCAGTAATAAATTAGTGGCATGTAAGACAAGGGGAAATGAGTAGCATATAGTTCCCCACATAACCTACACAACATTTCCACCATATATTGATAAGGCTTCCCTAAAACGCTTGTGGGGTAGCCTCCCTTGCGTTTATGATTGAACTCCTTGTCTTCCTTGTACCATCCAGGGAACAAGTCTTTGGGTGTGTATTCAAACTCATCAAGGAGTTTATTTTCCAGTTTTTTAATCCCCTTCATAATCTGATAACATCTTTTCTAGGTATTCCGGTTGAAACGATGCTATGGGTTCTTTCTCGCTGTTAAAGACGTATCTATCTTTCAAATCTATATTTTTTAGGATTCGGGTGATGGAATCTGCACAAGGAAATATAGTTGCACGGGATGCTACCCTGAATATTCCATATTTTCGGATGTTCATGGATATTTTTAATTCATCCCAATCCTCGGTGTTAGTGGAGAAGTTTTTCTTTTCGAACATCTGGTATACATTTCCCCATCTAAGTGTTTCCCCTTCCTTCTCTAGAAGTCCAAAGGTGTCATCGTACATAGCTCCAACCACTTCTGGTTCATCTTTAGCTTGTTGGGCACTGGTAGAGGCCTTGGTGTTTGGCACTTTACCTGTTGCCCTTTTCTTAGGAGACATGTCTGAACCTGTCAAGACAACATAGGATCGGTATAAATGCAAGATCATAATGACATCAAAACTTATCTAGTCTACTTAAGTATAGGAAGATTCACTCGAGATGATGCTGGGTGGAAGGTCATCCTCTGAAGAGGATAAGATAATAGCATGCATGGTGATAAATCTCGTGAAGATCGAGGAGGAAAATGAATCAAAACATGCTTAGAAGGTAAAATCAGAGGGTTTGATGTTAACTCCTCCGATGTAAATTGAAGGAGTTATTAAGAGGTGCTCTGATAACTATCAATGTATTTAACGTTAAATACTCCGATGACCATCGACACATTTGGATTGTTTATCTGTGAGGATGATATTAAATCCTCCGACCGTGTCAGAGGAGTTTTCATGAAATACTCCGATGACTTATGTAAATCAGGGAAGTTGAGTCCATATTTCCCGCAGTTAATCAGAGATGTTAATCCTAAATCTTCCGATGGTCAAAAAGGGAGGTTTTTGATTGGGGAGAAATGTTTATGTGACAACCCTTTGAAGACATGGAAATTGTTTCACACTAAGTTTCATTGTGAGGTTTAACTCAAGTCGAAATCAAAATATTCAGTCAAGGGGATTTGGAACTTGAGATTATAGATGATCTTTGATTTATTTTGTGACAAAGCTCCAGAGTTTGTGAAAAAATGGTTTAGGGCTATGGCAATGGAGGCATCGTTGGTGTCTTTTGGCATCACAATGTCATGGCAGGATATGGTTGTTAGAAGGAGATGTATTAGGGAGAAAAGGGACACTAGAAAGGACTGAAAGCGTTTGTGGGATAACAAGCAAAGGGGAACAAGGTTTTAGGGGGTTTTTCAATAATGTTCAATTATTTAAAAACAACACGAAAACCCTAACCCTAGAAAAATTAGAGATTGAGCGCTAGGGAATACCTGTTACTTTTGCTTGACACATGGAATAAGGAGGTTGGTTGAGAGAAAGGGGTGAAGAACCTTGATTGCTTTTGCATTGGATTACTTCCTTATCCTTAGTATTTCATAAAATGATGAGGACTGAGGATGAGGGTTATTTATAAATTTAGGAGGTTTTGCAATAAATGTGGTTAGGTGAATCTTTGAAGTTGGAAAAGTTGGAGGTAAGTATTTTGATGCACATTGGGGGACTTAGTGGAAATTCCTCCAATTTTCATTGGAGGAATTAGAATGAAAGGTGCCAAAGTGAAATCAGGGAAGACAGAGACAACTCCTTCGATGTAATTGGAGGAGTTGATGCTAAATCCTTCGATTCCATCGAATAATTTGTAAGCAATTCAGGCGATGCAATTTTACTTGGAGGAAAAAACAAGAACTCTCTAAAGCCTATCGACAGAGTTGGGAGGAACTCCTTTGAAGTACATCGAAGGAGTTGAAGATAACTCCTCCGATGTACATCGGAGGAGTTTCGATCAACTTTGCTGAAATCCAGAACACACAAACTTAAAAATAAATTCTAAGTGCTTCAATTATGAGGGATGTGAACTTAGGGAAGGTAAGACTCGAGGAACATAATTTTTAAGATCAAGATGAGGAAACTTCTGCAAAAGTTTCTTGAAATAGGAAAACACAAGGGTCCCCATTTTCTTGAGAGGATTTTACACATAAATTACAAGGAAATGGAGGGTTGTAGTGCTTGGCACAAAAAACATTGACACACTAGGTGAAGCCTTGAATCTCTGTAATATGGTATCCACACATATTTCTAGGGAAGTGTGTGTTATCATGCACATCCCAAGAGAGAAAGAATAGGTCCCATAACCCATATTTTAATGAGAAAAAGTTTGGACGATACAAAGAAGATATTAGGACCATACCTCAGACTAGATTACGTTTCATTTATTTCTTGTTCATATAATAAATGATCATAAGGAAAGGCATAAGGAGTATTACGGAGAAAGAAACATCAGGAATGATGAAAATGCAAGTTATGGTGCATTTCTTTGGTCTTTCCATGTTGCTAGCAAGCATCCATAGCCCCAATGGAGTCACCTTGGTGTCACAAGCCTTGCTTCACTTCCAACGAGTGTCCATAGCCCCAACAAAGATACTTGCATGTCCCATGTGATCTAGAATGCCTTTCCCAAATCATTTAACTTTTTATAAATTTTGATTCTCTTGTGTTTAGATAGAGGTGGATGGGGGGATTCCAATTCTCCTTTAAAGGCACTAGGGATGAAACATGTGATAGTGAGATTTGCTAACTTGATTATAGATGAGTGAACTCCATGAGTAACGGTATCTGGAATATTACAGATGTCTCTCCCAAATCATTTCATTTTAGTCTGCACAATACAAATATTTGTTCTTAGATAAGGTCCTTGGTTCCTTGCTTCATTGCACTGTTCTTGCATTATGATGAGGTATGTTCCTCTACTAGATCTGACTTGGGGTAGTGCATGAAACAACTATGTGATTAAGATGGGATGTGTTTGGAAGATAGGTCATAGAGTTATTAGGCTATTGACACAAAATGTGATACGATCTAGAAGAATAACCGAGACTCAGTTACCAAAGATTTGAGAAACTCAAGGGGGTAGTTTTTTAAAGAAGGAAAACAAAATATCTGAAAATTGAACAAGCTAGAAAATGATGAAAAATAAACAGAAAACAAAGTGGAAGCTGAGTAGGAAATAAAAAGTGAAAATCATACTTTTATTTATGTACAAAGGAGGAGCTTCCACAAAGGATAGATGATGTAGTGCTTCAGAATCTGGCCATTAACGGGGAGGGGGTCAACTTCCCCTTGAAGATTTTATAGCCGATAAGTATCTTGGCCAATCTTCTCCTTGGTAACATAGGTACCAAGCCATAATTGTTGGAATTTTGAATGCTTCCCTTTGTCTTCATGTGGCTTGTCCCACTTGAAGACTAAATCCCCAACTTGGAATTCTTTCTCACTAGTGGATTTCTTATCAAACCAACATATAACGATCTATTGAAGAGTCTCAAGCTTTCCTTTAGCTTTGACACATTTTTCTTCTAATTTCAACAAGGTATTGATATGTCGTTGAATGATGGGACTTTCTCTTCCTCGAGACTGTTGGGTGAATTGAAGGGAAGGAAGGTAGATATTTGAGGGAAAAACAACTTCTTTCCCACAAACAAGGAAATACGGGGAAGTCCCTATAGAGGCCTTAGGAGTCACGTGATCATCCCAAAGGGCGTTTGATAGAGCATTGTGCCAATTTATTTGGTGATCAACTACAACTAGTTTGAGAATCCATATTAGGTTCTTGTTTGTAGATTCAGCCAAGCCCTTACCCTGAGGATAATAGTTGGTTGAGTACTTCAAAATAATTCCCTTTTCCAAGGAAAACTCATATAAATTCAAAGATGAAAAATAAGTTGTGTTATCAAACACCAGAGAGTTAGGAACTCCAAACCTCGTAATAATGTATTGTTCAAGAAAATTAATCACTACCTGTTCATTCAATTTGACGAACAATATTTCTTCAATCCTACATGTAAAATAATCGGTAGCGGTTAGTATATACTTGTGTTTCTTGGAGGAATGGGGATTAATCTCACCAATGATGTCTAATCCCCACTGTTCGAAGGGTTCTTCAACAACAATAGGATGGAACAAGATATCAACTTTATACTCTCTTCCTGCAACTTTATGGCATGCTTCACAGCTTCGTGAATATGAATGGGCATCTATGAACAATGTGGGCCAGTAGTATCCAACTCTTAATACCCTATGAGCTGTCATGTCTCCTAAAAAATGGCCTCCTGCTGGTCCATCATGCATGTCATTAAGGAATTTATGACCGTCTTGTTTTTTGAGGCAAATGAGTAGCACTCCATCATAATTCTTTTGAAACAAAATGCCATGTACCAGTTGATATTGTAGAGATTTCAATATGAGTGCTCTTTTCATGCCATGTACCCTTCGACAACTAGGATGTAAGGGACCCGTTGTGTATACATCATTGGTTCTTCTTTCCATCCGTCCTCTTGTTGATCTTCATCATTGGTATCCTGCGTCACCAATTTACAAAGGCCTTGACCTTTAAAAATGTTGGCTAGTTTAAAATCCAAGTGTTAGGACCACATATTCTACCCTTTTTGCCCATACTTTTTGCCATTGTTATACCCTTCATCACTAGTGTTTAGACTCATAATATCACTACATCTGATCATTCCAAGGTATATAAGGTCCTTTCTCATTATTACATGCTTAATCTGTTTTGCATAATACTT
>SNQJ01S0000004.1:172471-182776 GCA_010110895.2 Picea sitchensis | reverse complement strand
TACTACAACACTAAGTGCTTTTGGAATTGAGCATATATAGTGCGTAGCTATCTTTGAAACAAAAGACTTCCCTGGGTTGATAATTTATGTTTCACTTGGTTGTTTGAAATTAATTAAGCAATTATAGTGACCAACACCAAGTCATATTATTGTAAGGCTATCATCCAATTACCTCGTCTCTCTCCCAACTCTCTTTGGATGAAAAGAGATATGACCTCTAGGCGAGGGACAATAAATTTTGTGTGACTCTTCAAAATGTAAGGTCTAAACAGCTTGATTGCTTTATGGATAACAAAATATTTCTTATCCACCGGTGGATAGTTCAACTCAACACCTTGTAGTCCAGTGCTCATAAATGCAATGTGATATTTGTTTCCTTTATCATCCTTTTGTGTGAGCATTGCTGCACGGGAATGACTAGACACAAAGGCGTAGAGTAAGAAGTCCTTGGTGAAATATGGACATTGTAGAGATGGGGCAACAACTATGGCATCTTTGATATTATTGAATGCTTCCATCTCCACTGGTGTCCATTTAAACTGAACATCCTTCTTAATCATTTTTTGAAGTGGTTTAGCAATTTCAACAAATTCTGGAAAAAATCTCCTTACAAAATTGATTTTTCAAAAAAAAAAATTACATTGATTTCTTACTGTGTGGTGGAGGGATTTGCAGAATGGCTCTTGTCCTTTCTGGGTCCACTGAAATTCCATATTTGGAAATTACATTCCCTAGTAGTATTCCTTTTGAAACAAAAAAACAAAGTCTTCTTCGGATTCAATGAGATGCCATATTTTCTTCATCATTCAAATATCTGTTCAAATGTCTTGGGTGATCTTTCCTCTTCTTCAAATAAACAGTGACATCATTGAGATAAACCACCACTGTTTGGTCGATTAACCCTTTGAAAGTGGTATCCATTCCCCTTTTAAAGGTAGCATATGCATTAATTAAATCGAAGGGAATTCTCGTGTATGCGTACATCCCCACTTGGTTCAGAACATGGTTTTCAATCGGTCAGGTTCTTCCATGAGAACTTGCTTGTATCCTGAGAACCTGTCTAGTAAAGAAAATAGCTCAGAGCCAGAGATGAGTTGCAAGATATGCTCCATAGGGGGGACAAGATATTTGTCTTTGCCTAAATCTCTATTTAGGCTCCATAAATCTATACATATTTTGATTTCTCCCGACATCTTCCTAACGGGCACCATGTTAGATACCCAAGTTGAATGTGAACTTTAAAAACGATTCATGCATCTAGCAATTTCTTCAATTCCTTCTGGATAAGAGGTTCGAGAGTTGGGTGTATCTTTTTGAGCTTTTGTTGGAATGGATTGAAACCCTCTTTAATGGGAATCACATGTTGTATTATCTGGGTATCATAAGTTTTCAAATCATCATAAGTACAATAAAAAACATCTCGATATCTCTTAAACAACTATCGGAATATGTGTTTTCTTGCCTTTGAACAATAGGTGCCCAGATTGACGTACTTGGGTTGTTTATATGTTCCTAGATTGACTAGAAAGTGCATCATGGTCAAACTATTGGTTTTCAGGTTGGAAAGCCTTCTGAAATTAGATTGCAGATTGAATAATTTCTCAAGAGTTAGAACATTCTTCATGACATAGTTTTCTTTTAATTTGTTTGCCTCATTCTGATAAATATGTAATTCTTGCTTATGGGATTCATCATCAATCACTGCATCTTGGAAAGTGTCTGAATTGGTGAGAAAGTTGATAATTTGAATATCATTATTGAATACTTGCGAGTTGGTGATGTTGTTTGGTATTGAGGGTTTGACAATCATTTCAACCAAAAAACCATCATCAGGAGGTATGAACCGAGATGTTGCGTTGGCCAATATATCCACATCTCTATTTTGATTAAGAGGTATAGACATGATGTTAAATTTGTTGAAAGAGTAGAGAATATTCCATACCTCTTGCTGATATACTTTGAGATGCAGTGACAAACAATGAATGGTATTTCTTACCTGTCAGACGATTATTTATGAATCACCAAACACCTTGAGGTATTTCACCTTGAGATCAATGGCCCTTTTCAAATCTTGGACTAAGGCTTCATATTATATAGTGTTATTGGTGAATTCAAATTCTAAGTGGTAGGATATGAGTGTCTTTCACTGTTTAGGATCAATAAATACACATTCTGCTCTGACTCCTTCTTGTGTCTTAGAGCCATCAAAGGACATAGACAACATGTAAGAAATTTTTGTTTTGTTAATTGAGCTAAAACCTAAGTTATTTAATATGTTACAAGCACTATTATTTGTTCGCAGAAAGAGTTCAAATTGTAAATATGGTTGTACTTCATATGTCTGTGCTTCATAACAACCATCAGTCTCAAAGAAATAATTACCCAAGAAAAAATGTGCAAAACTAATAGGTTCATTCTAACCTTCCAATTCTGTCACTGTGTGTTTCATGTGAGCTTCACTGTTTACCTGAATTTGATTTTCTTTACCATTATACGGAAGCCACAAGTGGGACCAATCGATAGAAAAGTAACCTTGAATTTTGGCCGACCAATCCCTGCTCAATAACAAACCATAACTTTTTGGTATGTCAAAAAAAACTATATCTATAGTTTGATGCACTCTAGGATCAAATGAAATCCTAATTAAGATGTGTAATACCCCAAGGATGAGGCCCCACTAAATCGTAATTGTGTTTATAGGATGGTGAGCCAAGTGTTTATAAGATGGGAGTATTATGTGAATATTAGGTCGGAGAGCCTAGATGCTAAGGCGAGTAAGTCTATTTTTGTATATGTAAATACTCAAATCATTAATATAAATACATCACTGCGTGTAGATCGACCACGAAGAAAGAGTTATGGGGGACTAATATCCACTAGGTAGGGAAAGGGAAGGGACTAAGAGGCTAGGAAAAGGGATAAGATAGATGGCTTATCTCTAAGGAATAATATTATATTATTATTTTCTAAAGACTAAGGTTTGGAAAATAACTGAAGCTATCCTAAGTTTTCGTGGGAAGGGGAACAAATGATAAGTGGAGCTCATGCAACTTCATGAAGACATGTGTCCAATTTGGGACATGCATTTTTATGTGGGGAAATCAGTTTGTTGGGGGTTGTCTCTACCATTCTTTCCACGATCCCCATTCACACATGCACTGGGTCTTTCTCTCCATGTTTGAACCTCCTCCATCATTGACCTTTGTAGCTTGCACGCTCCTGTACTTGCTTGAGTCGTACCCTACCGTAACGGTTGGCTGTTTCTTCCATCATCTGTGCCATACCCAAGTTTTGTTGCTGCCATCATCTTTGACATACCGAACTTCTGTTGCTGCCATCACCCTTACCTTTTTGACTTAGGAGAAGAACAAAAGAAGCAGGTTTTCAAGCCTGTGGGTTTGAATAAGGAGGTTGTCAGGCCTATGAGAAACTCTCTCCAGGTGAGAGAGGTTGTTGGGGAAGTGATTTTCCCAGAGGGAGCCTCACAAAAGTTGTACTGATCTGAGACTTCCTGTCCGACCTGTTGCTGAAGCCCTAGAAGGGGAGTGGGGCAACTGAAGGAATGTCGAGCAGAGAAAAGGCACACTCCATGTGGTGGGACATGCATGTGGGGAATGAGGGACTATAAGATGTGGATGTGAGTGGAATTTTCAGGACATAATCCTTTCTGGAGACTTTGTAACCTCAGCCTAGCCTAAGATTCCCTTTACCCTGGGTGGAGTTTAGTCCCAGCTCAGGGGTGACCCACCGTTGATATCTTGGACCTGTATAGTCTAAGGTTGGGAGGTTCATGGAAGGTCTGTACACAGTTGGTGGCCTTCATAAAAAGATAAGTACCATTTCTATGTTATGCTGTGTATCATGTGGATGTCTTGATATTTATAATATTACCTGTGTAAGCTATTTGTAGAAGATTGATGTGATTTTTGCATTAATTTGTGTATTAGTAGAATGCATATTATCTATTTAAGTTTATATGTATGATGTTCACAAAGAGCTCTGTGTGCCATAGCCCAACAGGTCTATGCCTGGGTATGGACAATTTTGACTATAAGAAACAAAGTGAGAATACATTTTATTTCAAGTGACATTAACCAACAGATGGATGGGGGTGTTACAAATTGGTATCAGAGCCCAGGTTTCAACACTGAACCTGGATGGGCCACGAATGTGGATTTTGGAGTAAAAATTTCTCAGGTATTTGATGTACAGAGTGCTAGAGGGGCACTGAGAGAGCTCCTGGGTGGTAATGGAAATCTTAGGATGTATATTGGTTCAATAAAGTCAACAGAGAAAAGAGACCACGATAATCGTGGGTTTGGAACCACAAAATTTAAATTTGGGCCGTTGTATTTGTTCGGGAAGGGACATAACCCTCACAACCATTGGATTCGGAGAAGGTGCACGAATTTTAAGCACTGAATTCCTTTGGAATTTGCCCTTCGACTGTTTTAAAATTGTAGTAGTGAAAAACTGCTGAAGCCCGGAGCTCCGATGTCCCAGAGTTATGAAGTCCCAAAGTTTGAAACCAATCTAGACTGTCCATTTCCAGGGACGCGTGTCCGCAGATTAAGAAATGTTCATAATTTCGACAGTTTCCTGGTCCATCATGCATGTCCTTAAGGAATTTATGACCATCTTTTTTTTTTCAGGCACCAGAGTAGCACTCCATCATAGTTCTTTTGAAACAAAATGCCATGTACTAGTTGATATTGCATAGTTTTCAATATGAGTGCTCTTTTTCGCTTGGCGTTGAGGTGATATAGAGTTGTACTGTGCTAAATGTAATACTTTAGTTCATTGTAATATGACCCTTCGACAAATGGGATGTAAGGGACCTATTGTGTATACATCATTGGTTTTTCTTTCCATACGTCCTCTTCTTGATCTTCATCATTGGTATCCCGCGTCACCAATTTACAAAGGCCTTGGCCTTTAACAATGTTGGCTAGTTTAAACTCCATGTCATATTCTTGTAAGCCCATCATCCAATTACCTTGCCTCTCTCCCAACTCTCTTTGGATGAAAAGAGATATGACCTTTGGGTGGGGGACGATAACTTTTGTGTGATTCTTCAAAATGTAAGATCTAAACTGTTTGATTGCTTTATGGATAACCAAATCTTTCTTATCCACCAGTGTATAGTTCAACTCAACACCTTGTAGTCCAATTCTCATGAATGCAACATGATATTCGTTTCCTTTCTCATCCTTTTGTGTGAGAACTATTGCAAGGGAATGACCAGACACAAAGGTGTAGAGTAAGAAATCCTTGGTGAGATCTGGACTTCACAAAGATGAGGCAAAAACTATGGCAACTTTGATATTATTGAATGCTTCCTTCTCCACTGGTGTCCATTTAAAATGGACATCCTTCTTAATCATTCTTTGAAGTGGTTTAGCAATTTCAACAAAGTTTGGAACAAATCTCCTTACAAAATTGATTTTTCCAAAAAAGAATTACATTGATTTCTTACTGTGTGGTGGAGGGATTTACAGAATGGCTCTTGTCCTTTCTGGGTCCATCGAAATTCCATATTTGGAAATTAAATGCCCCAATAGTATTCCTTCTGAAACAAAAAACACATTCTTCTTGGGATTCAATGAGATCCCATATTTTCTTCATCATTCAAATATCTATTTTAGATGTCTTGGGTGATCTTCCCTCTTCTTCAAATAAACAATGACTTCATTGAGATAAACCACCACTCTTTGTTCGATTAACCCTTTGAAAGCGATATCCATTGCCCTTTGAAATGTAGTACCTGCATTAATCAAATCAAAGGGAATTCTTATGTATGCGTACATACCCCACTTGTTTTAGAACGTGGTTTTCAATCGATCAGGTTCTGCCATGAGAACTTGGTTGTATCCTAAGAACCTATCTAGTAAAGAAAACAGCTCGGAGTTGGAGATGAGTTGCAAGATATGCTCCATAGTGGGGACATGATAGTTGTCTTTGTTGGAAGCTCGATTCAGGTTCTAGAAAACAATACATATTTTGATTTCTCTGAACTTCTTCCTAACAAACACCATGTTAGATACCCAAGTTGAATGTCGAACTTTAAAAATGATTCAGGCATCTAATTGTTTCTTCAATTCCTTCTGGATAAGAGTTTCGAGAGTTGGGTGTTTCTTTTTGAGATTTTGCTGGAATGGCTTGACACCCTCTTTAATGGGAATCACATGTTGTATTATCTGGGTATCATAAGTTTTCAGATCCTCATAAGTCCAAGCAAAAACATCTCGATATCTCCTAAACAACTATGTGAATGTGTGTTTTCCTGCCTGTGAACAACAGGTGCCCAGATTGATGTACTCGGGTTGTTCAGATGTTCCTAGATTGAAAAGAAAGTGCATCATGGTTGAACTGTTGGTTTTTAGGTTGGAAATCCTTTTGAACTTAGATTGTATATTGAATAGTTTCTCAAGAATTAGAACATTTGTCGTGACATAGTTTTCTTTTACTTTGTTTTCCTCATTCCGATAAGTCTGCAGTTCTTGCTTATGGGCTTCATCATCGATCAATGCATCTTGGAAAGTGTATGAACTGGTGAGAAAGTTGATAATTTGAATATCATTATTGAATACTTGGGAGTTGATGATGTTGTTTGGTATTGAGGGTCTGAAAATCATTTCAATCGAAAAACCATCATCATGAGGTATGGACCTAGATGTTGCGTTGGCCAATATATCCACATATATATTTTGATTATGAGGTATAAATGTGATGCTAAATGTGTCTAAAGAGTAGAGAAGATTCCATACCTCTTTCTAATATGATTTGAGATGTGGTGACAGACAATGAATGATATTTCTTACCTGTCAGACGATTATTTATGAATCACCAAACACCTTGAGGTATTTCACCTTGAGATCAATTGCCCTTTTCAGATCTTGGACTAAGGCTTCATATTCTACAATTTTATTGGTGCATTCAAATTCTAAGTGGAAGGATATGAGTGTCTTGCGCTATTCAAGAACAATCAACACGCATCTGGCTCCGACTCCTTCTTGTGTCTAAGAGCCATCAAAGAACATAGACCATATGTCAGGAATTTTCGTTTTGTTAATTGAGGTAAAACCTAAGTTATTTAATATGTTACAAGCATTACTATGTTTTCATGGAAGGAGTTCAGATTGTAAATATGGTTGTACTTCAAATGTCTATGCTTCATAACAACCGTCAGTCGCAAAGAAATAATTACCCAAGAAAAAATGTGCAAAACTGATAGGTTCATTCTAACCTTCCAATTCCGTCACCTTGTGTTTCATGTGAGCTTTGATATTTACCTGAATTTGATTTTCTTTACCTTTATACAAAAGCCATAGGTGGGACCAATCGATAGAAAAGTAACCTTTAATTTTGGCTGACCAATCCATGCTCAATAAAAAAACATAACTTTTTGGTATGTCAACAAGAACAATATCTATCACTCTAGGATCAGATGAAAACCTAATTAATATGTGTAATACCCCAAGGCTGAGCCCTTGCTGAATTGTGATTGTGTTTTTAGGCTGGTGAGCCAAGTGTTTATAACCTGGGAGGCTTATGTGAATATTAGGATGGAGAGCCTAGATGCTAAGGCTAGTGAGCCTATTTTTGTATATGTAAATACTTAAATCATTAATATAAATACATCATTGCATGTAGACTAACCACGAAGAAAGAGTTACGAGGGACTAAGATCCACTAGGTAGGGAAAGGGAAGGGGCTAAGAGGTTAGTTAAAGGGATAAGCTAGAGGGATTATCTATAAGGAACAATATTATATTATTATTTCCTAAATACTAAGGTTTGGAAAATAACTGAAGTTATCCTAAGTTCCTGTGGGAAGGGGAACAAATGATAAGTGGAGCTCATGCAACTTCATGAAGACATGTGTCTGATTTGGGACATGCAGTTTTATGTGGGGAAATCTGTTTGTTGGGGGTTCGCTCTACCATTCTTTTCATACTCCCCATTCATGCACACACTGGATATTTCTCTCCATGCTTGAACCTCCTCCATCACTGAAATTTGTAACTTACACGCACCTGTACTTGCTTGAGACATAACCCACCGTAACGGTTGGCTGTTGCGGCCATCATCTATGCTATACCTGAGTTCTATTGCTGCCATCGCCCTTACTCGTTTGACTTATGAGATGGACAGAAGAAGCAGGTTTTCAGGCCTGTGAGAAACTCTCTCTAGGTGAGAGAGGTTGTTGGGGAAGTAATTTTCCCAGAGGGAGCCTCATGACAGTTGTAGTGCTCTGATATTTCCTGTCCGACCTGTTGCTGAAGGCCTGGAAGGGGAGTGGGGAAGAAAAATCACTGTCAAGCAGAGAAGGGGCACACTCCTTGGGGTGGGACATGCATGTGGGGAATGAGGGACTATAAGATGTGAACATGAGTGGACTCCTAGGGACATAATCCTTATTGGAGACTTTGTAACCTCAACCTATCCTAGGATTCCCTTTAACCTGGGTGTGTAACACCCCCCATCCTTCTGTTGGGAAATGTCACGTGAAATAAATACAAAACAAAACTTCTCACTCTGTTTTGATAATCAAACTGTGTAAGGTAGCAAGAGAGGTAGTGGGGGGGCCCAGAGGGCCCATAGTGATAATAGTGGAGGCCATTCAATGTAAGGTGGACTAGGTCCACTATATTATTAAATAGTGCCCACTATGGTAGTTAGATATAATAAATGGGTAGTTAGATATAATAAATGTAAGAGGACTTCTTAGAAGGTTCTACTTCTAGAAGATTCCTCCTCTAGAGTGTTCTTAGGTGATGGTAGCACTATATAAAGAGGTTCAAGAAATATAATGGGACATGAAGAAAAGTATTGTATTTGGAGCTAAATCTCATTAGGAGGAAGCCCCCTCGAAGAGGCAAGTGAACATGAGAGGATCCCTTCCATAATAGGATCCATTGTATGGTGTTGCCCTACCTCAAGGGTTTGATAGTAATAGAGGAGATTTTTCATATTGTTCTTGTATATATGTTGTGTTGTTTTTTCATTCAGTATTTGGTGCTTAAAAATTGGTATCAGAGCACTTTCCTTGGCAGATATTATGGACAAATCTTTTTTATTTTTGCAGATTTTTTTCAGAGAAAAAAAAAAGAAGGCCGCGACATTCCAGACATTTTAGGTATATTTTTGTGCAAAATTTGCAGAAACAAGTTGTATATCTGAGTTTCTCTCAGAAAAAACACCCAAGTTGAAAAAAAAATCATCCAAAACGTAGTTCGGTAAGTCAAGATATTGAAGTTTTAAAATTTGCAATTTTCCAGGGTTTTTTCCGCGGACGACGACACATTTTTTTTTTTTTTTTTAATTTCTGTAGGAGTTAGAGCCCGAATATTTCAAAAAAAAAAACAAATCTGAGTTCTTCTCACAATTTCACCCAATTAAAAAAATAAAATCAGCCGAAACGAAGTCCGAGAAGTGAATTTATGAACATTTTAAATTCAATTGTTTTTTAGAGTTTTTTCGGAAAAAACTGCAATTTTCTGCCGTAACTTATTGTTCTATTTTTTGGGTTTTTTCGTGACGGCTGCAGGACTGAAGAGTTCATAGGGTTCTCACATGGATATTTCTTCTCAAACCCTCAAATAAATTCTACAGATTACTGAAGCATTCAAATCCCAATTGTTTGACATATTGGATGACTTTGTAGATGGCCTCAATGATAGTTTTCGTAGTATTCAAAATTCATTGGATAACATGCAGGAGAGATTTCTTATGGCGGATCTCAGCGATGAATATAATCAAGAAATATATGTTTGGTATGATTTTGAGGCCGATTGCGATGATTTGTATATTGATAGTTGTCATTTCTAGGATGACAACCACTTCCATATTTTATTTGATGACTCTACTCCACCTTCTGTAGAGAACATCAATGTCCCACATCAGGAGCTAGTTACCAACGTCCAACCTGCATATTCTACAATGGTATTGTCCCTTCTAGATTCATCTTTGATCATCTCCCACTATGTAGATGAATATTCTTATTTGGATCTACATGATAGGTGTCAGTATTGGGAGCATCATTTTCAGTTGGTTATTGGGTGCCGATATCTTCCATGTGGGGTTCACAGGAGCAATTGGACATGAGACCCTGGTTTACAATGACGATTGGACTACTTCAACATGGTGACTTCCATTTCTCAATGGGACCCTGGTTCTCTAGTCTACTTCAACACTAGGGTCCAGACTTATCCATGGGACCCTAGTATATGGTTGTACATCAAGCGTTGAGGACAACACTTTCATAAGGGGGATGGAATATAAGGTAGCTAGAGAGGTAGTGGGG
>SNQJ01S0000004.1:150779-172420 GCA_010110895.2 Picea sitchensis | reverse complement strand
CTAGAGAGGTAGTGGGGGGGGGGCAGAGGGCCCATAGTGATAATAGTGGAGGTCATTCAATGTAAGATGGACTAGGTCCACTATATTATTAAATAAGGTCCACTATGGTAGTTAGATATAATAAATGGGTAGTTAGATATAATAAATGTAAGAGGACTTTTTAGAAGGTTCTACTTGTAGAAGATTCCTCCTCTAGAATGTTCTTAGGTGATGGTAGCACTATATAAAGAGGTTCAAGCAATGTAATGGGACATGAAGAGAAGTATTTTATTTGGAGTTGAAGATCATTAGGAGGAATCCCCCTCGAAGAGGCAAGTGAACAGGAGAGGATCCCTTCCATAATAGGATCCATTGTATGGTGTTGCCCTACCTTAAGGGTTTGATAGTAATAGAGGATATTTTTCATATTGTTCTTGTATATCTGTTGTGGTTCTTTTGTATTCAGTCTTTGGTGCTTAACAAACTGTCCATACCCAGGCATAAACCTGCTGGTCTATGGCTGACATAACTATTTGTGGAACATCATACATATAAACTTAAACAACTAATATGGATTCTACTAATACACAAATTAATGCGGAAATCACAGAAATCTGCTACAACAACTTATATAGGTAATATTATAAATATCATGGCATGTACATAATACACAACATAAAAATTAACATAGAGAGGGTAATTATCTTTTTATGAAAGTCACCAACTGCGCACAGAACTTCCACGAACCTCCCATCCTTAGACCATGCTGCTCCAAGCTATCAACAGTGGGTCACCCCCGAGCTGGGACTAAACTCCACCTAGGGTAAAGGGAATCCTAGGCTAGGATGAGACTACGGAAAGCTCCACAATGCAACATGAAGGATTCCCTCCTAGGAACCTACTTACACCCACCACTCACAGACTCTCATTCCCCACATGCATGTACCACCCTAGGAATATACACCTTCATTGTTCCACAGTCCATCGACTGCTCCACTTCCCTTCTAGAGATTCAACAATAAGCCAGATCAAGAATTCTCAAAGCTCTATAGCTACTGCTGGACTCCCTCCAGGAGAAATCACTTCCCCAACAATCTCTCTCACTTGGAGAGAGTTTCTCACAGGACTGACAACCTGCTTCTTCAATCCACAGGCTTGAAAAACCGCCCCTTCAAAACCACAGGCATGACAACCTGCTTCTTCTGTCCAGCTCCTAAGTCAAACAAGTAACCACATTAGAGAAATCGAGTATGGGTTCTAGTAATGACATCAAGGCACACCAATCCAGAGAAAAACATGGGTAGAAACAACAAAATGGCTAGGGCGCGATATGGTTCATGCACTGCGCAGTCGTGTTGCGACTCATAGGAAAAATGAGTTAGCTTTACATGTTTGTAGGTTTCAGAGGTTGCAGAGGTCCATGATGGAGGAAATGGCTTGCTGCATGAATGCTCAGTCTGAGTGTGCACATGAATGCGAGGAAATGGCAACATGGAGATGTTTTGTTTCGTCTTCTTCATGTATTCTATTACATTATAGTCTAGGGAATGTGTGTTTGGTTTGCTCACTGTTTGGATTGATTTTGGCTCACATGTTTTTCTATTGTTTACTATTGTGTTAAGTTTGGTGTTGTTCCCAACTGAGTTAGATGTACTTGGTTTGTCTGTGTTGGATGGGACAATTTCTCCTAATTTTCCATTATTTTTCCTCTAGGTTAGGTCATTTTTTGTTGGGGTAGAAGGGAGAGGAGTAATCTTCCTGAGAGGGATCTTGTCGTCTTTGGAAGAAGGGATGTTAGGAGATGGAACTTTTCTACGTAAATTGTAATTCCTTTGAGTAACAACCTTGGTTACTGGTGTATCTTCTACGAAGATCTCTTCTATCTCCTCATCATCCGAGTTTAGACACCAGTCCCAAAAAGGCATAGAGGACTTTGGAGGAACCTCTTCAGTAGTGTCCGTTTGAGCTTCTACAAGGTGTTTATCGCTTAAAATCTGCAGATCCAACAACTGGTTGATCACTAGGGTCATGAAGTTAGCCCATTGAGGGCAAGTTCGTTCCGGGTGATTTTGTTGGTGATAAGAGTAGAAATTATCATTGATGAAGCTGTCTAAGTTTAAGGCCATATGAGAGGGTTTGGGTGGTCTTGGTGGATTGTCTTGTCTCTTAAAGAATGGGCAAAAGGTTCAAGGCTTTGATAATCCTTCGCCAACATTCTTCTTGATATCTACAACTTTCTTTTGATAACTTTTTAACTAATTTCACCACATTGTCAATATCTTTTGGCTCCTTTTCGGGTGGATTTGCTAGCAACAAAGGTTTCTTTCTAGCTGATTTGATTTCCTCAGGATGTGAGTGATGATCATAAGAGGATAATTCTATTTCCACCATTTCGGCTTCATCAAAATTAAGGGCCAAAGTTTTCTTATTAGTCCGTTTGACAAACATACCCATAGAAGGGATGAAGGATGCCATATAATATTCAATGGCTAAGGATTGAGAAGGAGCTGTATCATTAGTGAACTTAGTTAAGACATTGAGAAATATCTGGTTGAAATATTTTACTTTTTTTCTTTTATCCATCTTAATGGCTCCTAACTCATTATACAAAGATGCAATTATTTTTCTTTCCCTGAATTTTCTGATAAAAACCCTCTCAAAATTGTCCCAACTGGTTATAGAACTGGGTGATAGACTGAAATACCATGTAGATGCTCTACCCGATAAGGTGTAAGGAAATAGTCTACAGACCATGTCTTCATGCTGGACATTCAACATGTGAGTAGCTAGAAAGAAGTTGTTTAAATGGTCTCCTGGCGACCCAGATATTTCTGGATCAAATTTGGGAAGGATATTGTCTGATTTCCTAGGCATTTCATGTAAGGGTCCAACTAAATTTAAGGCACCTTGGGAAATACACCAGAGGACCATTATCCTTTGATATCTATGTTCACCCATGATATGTTCTAAATTAATTTCTAGGTTTTCACTTTCAAGGTTATCCTCAGGTTCGACAAGGGTACGCGTTACTTGACTCAAGGGTACTTAGACTTTTTGTAAAGCAGTTTCAATAAGATCGTCTACAAAGTCAACATGGATATCATGATGTGTATTAGGTCTTTGCACATAGGTTTCTTTCCTTCTTAGAAGTTCAGAGGCTATTGGAAACTTACCCAGTAGCTTTGCGTAAGCACGTGTAATATGACAGGTTTCAGAGAACCCTTCTTATGGTACTCGGAACCAAGTCTTGGAATATGTTTCAGGACCACTCGAGGCACTTATGAAATTGGGATTCGAGTCTTCGTAGGTAATTTATTGTTCATAATCAATAGCTAAAATAAATGTGCAAGGTCATAAACATGTGCATACATACATATAACTAGAATAGTCTAAATTATATTTCTACATAAGTTAACATCTCAAAAATCTCAGGACTTAAAGATATTTGAAAGAGCAATCAAAACTGTAGAATAACATAGAATACATAAGATCCGTCTATAAGTAAACAAACATTCTTATAGTCCATGTGGCTAGCATACATCCCACTTGAAATGGTTCACAATAAAGAACTTCAAACATAAATTCTTCTTTATTGCAAAAACTAGCCATGAGGGCTTCTCAATATTCATTAATAGAGTATAATTCCTTGAATCAGTTCTTGAGTCTATACAGTGCTTGAAGAGCCCCATGCAAAATTGGAATCATCCCTCTTTTATACAATAATTTGTAACTGATGAGTGACTCTTTGTATTCCTCTCAAACAAGTTGTTACAAAACTATTCAGTTTCCTTTTTTCTAGTGACAAGTGCACAATAAAGACAAAATTGAAGTTGGTTGAGAAAAATAAAAAATAAGAGATAGATAATAGCAGTTTTTGATTGCTATGATTTTCTTTATTCAATAACTCTTATCCCTGACCTATGCTATCCACACCTTTAGATGATCATACAAAGATCTGATTCTACGATAAGCTAGTTCTTCCAGTGATGGATTATGCATATCTATGCTATCTTCAAGGTTGCTCATATCTTTTAACAATGTTTCCATGAAATCGTGTATCATGGTATGCAATTTGACAGGTTGTACGAGATGCTGCTCTATCATATTGGTAGTAATTGTGGTGGTTGTTTCAAAAACTAATCTTTTATGATTTATACTATCTTGCACCTTGTCTACTAGTTCTTCCAAGACCATATTTTTACCAAGCTCGTCTAATTGAGGTAGTCGGCTGTCTTTAATTAAATCATGTGCAACCATGTGTATTTTTGAGCATACTCCCATTGATTTGGTGACCTCTTTATCTTCTCTTTGCCTGACTTGTTGGTAACGGTCTAGTGAATACAAATCTGCCTTCCTTTATGAGCCTGATGGTCTATATAGCTCAACTGGTGGATCATGATTCTCTACAATCCATTTTTCAATATCACTTATGCCTTCTCATATCACGTTGAATTGTGGCAACTACTTTTTGGAAGAGGTGTAAGTGAGCATACATATCTATGATGGCATATTCCAGTTCTTTCGTAACTTTATCAACACTGGCTTCGAAATTATGCATACTTCTTTCATCAAATTTATTCGTTGGAGTCTTTCTTCTAGTTCCCTGATTCTTTCCTCTTTCTCTTGATTTTGCTGGCACAACCTCCTAATATTGTATTCATTGGAATTCATGAATGAAGTTCCAGCTATAGCGGTAGCTATGGAATTTTCCCTAACATCCCCTGTTATGGGAACTTGTGTAAGGACCAAGATTGGCATCCCTTGAGTTGTTGGCACTTTCTTTATTTGTTCTTACATGATCTTCCCAGTCTTGCTGTCATAAGTGAAGCTTCTCAATTTTGGGACCTCACTTGGCTGAAATGGAACCCAAAACCCCAGTCCTAGACTGTTGATTGGTGCCTCTGTGCTAGTGTCTGTTGTTGACACTTTTGGGATATCGGTATCCATTGGTCGAGTCTCATCATTTCTTATTTCTACATCTTTCCTCTGCCTTTATTCTTCAACTATCTTATCAACTGCCTCCTTGGATACCTTTTCTTCTGCCTCTTTCCGCTCGATCTCCTTTTGTACTGCTACTTTTGCTTCTGCCTCAGCCTTGTCTTTATCTGCTTCAAACTTTCTCTTTTTTTTTGAAACATCATTCTTTTTTTCATGAAATTTTTCTTTACCTCTTATTTTCGTATCTGCTGGTGTTTCTTATTCTCCTTCTACCGATCCTGAGTGTATAGAGGTAGAGGTAGGGGATGGTCTTTTTGATGCTCCTTCTGCTATTTTTTTCCCAGATGATTCTTTTTCTCTTTCTTCATCTACAATCCTCCCTATAGCATGACCTCATCTTCATAAGATAACATCATCTTATGTTCATGCATTTTGATACACTTCTTCATCCCATATCTCTGTCATGCATTCCTAAGGCAATCCTACTTTATTGAAATGGTCTTTTACGACTCCTTTAGGGTCATGTCTTCTAAATATTTCCTCTCCAAAATGATATGAGAGAAAGATATTTACTTCATCTAGTGCTTTCTTGGAGTTGGAGAATGAGTAGAGCCCAATATATAGTGCAAGTGGTGGACATATTACTTTCTTTCCTCGGTAGATAATTCCTCCTACCCATATATTATTGTATGATATTCTACTTCTCGGAGTACTAGTTTATTTGGTACAAACCGAGGGACGAGATGGGGGGTTTAATGGCATTGTACACTCTGATATAGGTACCATGCTATATAAGGTACCAATCCCCAGTCCTCGTTATGACTGTGATTTCTTTCTTAGTCATACATGGGGTTATCGTGTAGAATATAAGTTCATACAGAGTGTAACACCCTAGGTTTTGAACCCCCATTTTAAATAATGTATTGTTACAATGCTGAGAGGCCAGCATGCCAAAACAATTATTAAAAGGCCAGTGTGCCCAAGACATGTAATGTTTTCTATCATTATTAATAATAAATACATGGCTGTTTGTTAGATGAATAAGGACTAGAGTTATAGGGGGATATGATTCCACAAGAGAGGGGGCTTGAGGGGCTAAGTGTTTATTCCTATGTTAATTACCCTTTTGCCTAAGGGAGGGATCAATTACATGAGATTCTTGGGGAAGTCCAGGAGGTTCTTTATTCCCCATGAAGTTACTTAAACCTGCCTCTAGTATGATGGTGGGGTTCAACGGATGGCTTGTTCGCTGATTTCCTGTACGTCCATTCATTTTCGTCACATACTTTCATGCACCCACTTAACCATTCATTGATCCATCCTCATCCCCATTTGGCTTGGGAAAGGGGAACCAAACTGCTTAGGAATTCGACATGGTATGGTGGGATGTAGTGGTCGTTGATGTGATCCAGCCATGACTGGAGGCCTACATGTCTGAGATGCGTTGGCCTATGCCCTGTTTTTCTCACAACTGTGAGTCCTGAGAGTTCCAACATTGAGATTCTAGACCAGCTGTGCTGGAGTCCCTAGAAAAAGGAGAAGGACTGCCTCAGGGACTGCGTGGCAGAGAAGGGTGGAGGTATGTTCTCTTGGGATGGTATAGGCTGGGTGGAAGAGAGCTGGGTACTTGGATTGTTATGGGTGCTAGGAAACCCGTGAGAGCTTGAGAGTTGACTAGTTTGGGAACCCAAGTACACTCTGGAACTGTCCTTGTGGATTCATAGCTTTGGCTCGCGGGTGACACTGCTGTTGATATTTGGAGCAATGGTGTCTACGGTTGGGTGGAACATCCTTGGTCTATAGCCAGTTGGTGTCGCCTTTTTATAAAGATAAGTGATCTCTGTTGTGATATTATTATATGTGTATGAATGTATTCTGCTGTGTATTTTAATTATCGTTTAACTAAATCTTAGATTATGCATGCTTGCTGGATATTTCTATGCGTGTCGTTAAAGTCTTTTCTTTTATGCATCCTTAAATTTTTAAAAAGGTATCAACAAGAGAAAGAAGTCCAAGTTCAGGTTTGAAGGTAGCGTACCCTGACCTGTGGGTGGCTAGGTATGTTACATTTTGGTATCATAGCTTCTGGTTGAAACACCGGGCCGATATGAGATGGGTCTATTGGTCAGAGTCTCGTGGTCAAGATCCAACTCTGACCGTGAAGTTGAAAAGATCAGGAGGAATGGTGTTGCAAAATCTACGCAAGAGTTAGATCATCAGAGATCCATTGTAAGGGGTTCGAAGGATAATGACCGTCCCCCTTCGAATTCGGGAGCGATCGCCACTGTAGGATCAGGAGAGATCCGGGATCGTTGGATCGGAGGATAGGTGAATAAGGGTCATTTGATGAAAAATAAGCAATGGCTAAGGTCACAACCATCATATCACATTGGAGAGTGAGATGAACAGATAGGAGGCATTGCGGGGAACTAAGCTGCATGGGAAATAATTTCCCAAGGTGGTCCCGCAATCCAAACCACGGTTTCACCGAGGGGTTACATGTCAGTGTCAGGAGAATTGTGGGGTGAAAAGTGGGTTACTCCAAACTGCCAATGTGTGCCCTTGCAAATTGAAAGGCATGCAGTGATGTGACATGTTAGTACTTGAGCGGCGAACCTTTGAAGAAAAGAAGTAGTTAGGGACCGTCGATCTGTAGGAGGACACGCGTCAACCGATCGTGTGCTCCGGGTGAAATCACTCTGGGAAAAGGCGAGTAAGGAGAAGTTGAGAATTGAGATTTCTGGACCCTGGAGATCCGAAGTGAATTGCATCCATCCGATCCAGGACGACATGCGGAAAAAATCCATGCACTTCGGGGAAAAGAGAGGGTTGAGAGTTGAGTTCTCTGAAATATGGAGACCTGAAGAAATCATAGCTGTCGATCCATGGGAGACACATGTCAACAGATCACGATATTTGGATAAAAACATTTAAGAAAAAGTTGAAGTTTGAGTTTTTCGAAGTTCGAAGGCTCGAAGGAATTGTAGCCATTGTTCCTTGCAACAATAACTTCTAAAGTCTCCAAGTCTAGGGTTAATATGGGTTGTCCGATAAGGGAGACACATGGAAACAATTTGGCCGGTTTGGGAAATCAGAGTTCGGGAGAATTGGAAGTCTGCTAGTGTGGAAACTCCCGAAGTCGTGAAGCTCGAAGAGCCAAAGGGGTGGGGCATGATGACGTCACTAGGAGGTGATGTGGACCCCATAATTTTTGAAGTGACGTGGCTTGGGGATGTCACTGGGGATGACGTGGACACATGGGATATGTGCCACATGTCAGTAAGTTTCGAGCATGCAGATGATTAAAATGTCAGCTAGGACGTGACACGCGTCACCTGCATGATTGGACCACGTGTCCGCTTCCAATATTTTGCCACGTGGTGACAGATCATGCAGTTTAGAGACTAGGCACTCCAGTGGGGAAATATGTGATAGGTTGCGTTGGTTCGAAAACTCCCAAAGGCCAGAGTACATATCGACCGTTGATTCCAGAAGACACACGTCAAAGGATCGTCGACTTCGGGTGAAGGCACTCCGAGAGAAAGTGCAGGAGGAAAGTTTGAAACTTTCGAAGCTAGAAGAGACGAAGCGATTCACATTCATTGATCCATGGGAGGATACTCATCGGTAGATCATGAACTCCAGGTAAAAGAGTTCTGGAAGGAGGCAAGCGAGGAAAGTTGAGATTCCAGAAGCGCAGAGTCCCGAAGTGGATCTCAATCATTAATTGTGAAAGAGGACGAGGACCATTGATCTGGTCTTGGTTGAAAGTTCCAAAGTCCCGAAGCTCTGGAAAAATTCTTTTTTCAGCTAAGCGCAGGGTCATGACCATGGTCATATGTAGATTGAGAGTCGAGGGAAGGAGGGCTAAGGGTTGAATTGGTGGTCTTCAAGACAAAAAAGTGCTAAGGAAGGATTTAGCCACGGTTTCTAGTCATTGTCACCTGGGAAGGTGGTTTGAAGGAAATGGCTGTGTAGGATGAAATTCTATATCAGCCAAGGATAACATGACATTGTTATTTTTGGAGAATGGGGATGTGATCTCCATGAAAAAAAAAAAAAAGAGACCTGTAGCATGGTTTGGCAATTTTTTTTATCGTATGCATAATTCTAACAAAATGGTCGCTTGCACATTTTGCAGAATTAAGGGGTTTAAACACATCAACTCATGATGCGTATTGAGGATATGGAAGAAGGCGAGGGAGCCTCTAGTCATGATAAGGAGGTCGAAGGCTAGAATACCAGAGTTGGTGATGCAGAGACAGAGCCTAATGGATGCAAGGGAAAAGGAGAACATGAAACGTTAATAGAAGTAGTAAGAAGCCTGAAGATGGAAGTGCAAAGCTACAAAGTAGACAATGAGAGACCGATGAGAGAGAAAAGTCAGATTAATGCTTGAGTGTTGCAGAGCTTAAATCATTTGTAGAGACAAATGAAGAAGGGATCAAACTCAAGACAAGAGGAAGAAGGTAGGTGTCATGAAAAAAGGGATGATCGTGGAAGAGATGGTTATTCCAGAAGTGCTAGCAGAGCTCATGGACATCACTCACCTCCTTAATCAGAAATAAAGTTTTATGCATCAGATGATCCTGTAAGTAGTCCAGAGGTGTCTCCTGTTAGACACCAAAGAAGGAAACAAGAGGTAGATAGTTTGCAAGGAGAGTTGAGGAAGCTCAAGCCACCTTCCTTTGAGGGTGAAAGAGAAAGGGAAGATGATGCCGAAGCATGTTTGCTTGGGCTCATGAGATATTTTCAATTCTATAACTATTCATCCAACCTGGAAGCCAAGATTGCCACCTACCATTTACACGGGAAAGCTTCAATGTGGTGGGACCAACTGAAGAAAGTGGAACACGTTAATGAGAGTAGGATCACTTGGAAGAAGTTCAAGAAGTAATTTGAGAAGGAGTACCTCTCAGAGAATTTCTATGAAAAGAAAATGCAAGAGTTCTTTGAAATCAGATTGGGAAGCATGACTATGGTAGAGTACGAGAAGAAGTTCTTGGGATTGTTAAAGTATGTCGGGTTCATTGGTGATGAGAAAGTGAAAATACAAAGATTTATAAGTGGACTGCCAACCTTTTATAAGGAAAATATCAAGTATGATGAGCCCAAGACCTTGACTGAAGCCATCGAGAAGGATAAATACATGTATGAGCAAGGCCAGGGAAGAGAATCTCTCCAGAAATCTTGGAAGGAAAAGAAAAATGCAAAGTCCAATCAGAGGAGGAAAGGATTCAAACCTTCCTTCAATAGGAATGAACCTAATAGAAATCATCAAGATCAATATGCTAAGGGAGATTTCAAGAAGGAAGATTTCTTGGGAAAAAGGGGAAGACCGCCAATCCAATGTTGGGGATGCAAGGAAGATCACATGTACAAGGATTTCCCACACATAAAGGACATAGTGAAGACTGTGCACAACATCCAAGAAGATACAACAATAGAAGATATGGGAATAATAGATGCATCTTTAAATGATCGGAAAGCAGAGTACCCATCCAATATGATCGAGGTGGAAGGTAAGATCATAAATCAACCTGTTGCTATTTTGATTGATTCAGGAGCAAGTCATTGTTACATTGATCCTAAGATAGTGGATAGATTACATTTGGATACAAGTAAACTTGGAAAAGCAATTTTGGTTGAGTTAGCCACTGGAACCAAAAGAAGAATCCATGATATGGTCAGAAGTTGTTCCATAAGTATTAATGGTGTGAATACTAGTATTGATCTAGATATCATACCATTGGGGTCTTATGATATTCTAATTGGAATGAATTGGTTGGAAAAGCATCATGATTTCCTAGATTGTCATAACAAGACATTTACATGTCTTGATGGAAATGGAAAACACAACACTGTGAAATGAATCCCAAGACCCATCTCTATAAGGGAGATTTTGGCCTTACAACTGAAAATATGTTTTAGGAAAGGATGTCAACTATATGCAACTCATGTGGAAGAGCCAAATAATACAAAGGGGCCAAGCCTCAAAGATTTCTCGGTACTACAGGAATTTGAGGATGTATTCCAAGAAATAACCAGATTGCCACCAAGAAGGGAGATAGATTTCTCAATTGATTTAGTGCCAGGAGCTGCCTCGGTGTCAAAAACACCTTACAGAATGAGCACACTAGAGTTAAAAGAATTATAAATGCAGTTGGAGGAATTTTTGAAGAAAGGGTACATACGTCCAAGTGTTTCACCTCGGGAAGCACCAGTAATTTTTGTCAAAAGGAAGGATGGAACCTTGAGGCTGTGTATTGACTTCTGACAGTTGAACAAGTACACTATAAAGAACAAGTATCCTCTACCCTGAATTGATGACCTCTTTGATTAGCTAAGAGGAGAAAAGATATGCTCAAATATTGACTCGAGGGAAGGATACCATTAGGTAAGAATCAAGGAAGAAGACATCCATAAGACAACCTTTAGGACTAGGTATGGGCATTATGAGCTCATAGTGGTGCCATTTGGATTGACCAATGTACCAAATGTCTTCATGTGCTTAATGAATGACATATTCAGAAATTATTTGGATAAGTTTGTCATAGTAATCCTGGATGACATACTTATCTATTCTAAGTCCGAAGAGGAGCATGAATATCACTTAAGACTAGTGTTGCAAGTATTAAGAGAACATCAGTTGTATGCCAAGTTGAGTAAGTGTTCTTTTTATAAAAAACAAATCCATTACTTGGGACACATTATTTCAGAGTAGGGCATAACACTGGATCTAGAGAAGATCGAAGCCATTAGAGGATGGCCAACACCCATAAATGTGTCAGACTTCATATCTTTTATGGGATTAGATGGCTACTATAGAAGGTTCATAGTAGGGTTCTCTAAGATTTCTCATCCCATCACTTCTTTGCAAAAGAAGGGAACTGAATTTGAATGGACACTCACGTGTGAAAATAACTTTAATCTGTTGATGGAATTACTTACTAGTGCACCTGTGTTAAATATTGCTGACCCAAATGAAATTTTTGTGGTATGTACAGACTCATGTAAGGAAGGAATTTGGGGAGTCCTCACACAAAATGGGCATGTTATTGGATATGAGTCCAGAAAGCTTAAGGAACATGAGAGGAACTATGCCACACATGACTTGGAACTTGCTACCATTGTTCATGCCTTGAGGATGTGGAGGCATTATCTCATGGGGAAGAAATTTGAATTAAGGATAGACCACATTGGCCTGAAGTATCTTTTTGAACAACCAACATTGAATGCCAGTCAAACAAGATGGATGGAATTTTTAAGTGAATATGACTTCGATATCAAGCATATCAAGGGAAAGGAGAATAACATTGCCGATGCACTTAGTAGAAGAGTGCATCTCATGCATACTACTGCTATTAGTATGTGTCAATTAGATTTGAAGAGCAGAATTTTAGATGGTCTTGTTACAGACCAACATTACCTACATGTAAAGGAAAGCTTATAGTAAGGAGAAGCACAACACAAATTAAAGGAGTATGAGATAAAGGAAGACATATTACTCATGCATAAAAATAGAATCTATGTTCCTAGTTCTGGAGGACTGAGGAATTTGGTACTAAAGAAAATACATGATGTTCCTTATGATGGACATCCCGGTTACCAGAAAACAATTACAACAGTAAGAAACCAGTTCTTTTGGCCAGGAATGAAGAAGGATGTTGCTGATTTCATCGCTCAATGTGTGGAATGTCAGAAGGTAAAGGTTGAGCATAGGCACCCAACAGGTTTGCTGCAACCATTGCCAATTCCAAAGAAGAAATGGGAAGTGATTGTTGATATTATGGTAGCTACGAGAGGTATTTACCTTCATGTGTAAACCTGACGAGAATAGAATATTCCGGGAAGCAAGAAGAAACCCTAATTAGTTGGATAATAACCCTAGAAGACAAGTCGACTCAAGAGGATAACTTGTATTAGGTTATTAGCCTCCAAGAGAAGAAGTCAGCTAAAGAAAATATTATATACTAAGTAAATAGGCACCCAGAATGAGAAGTCGACCCAGACAGTTTGTCAAATTTAGTATAAATACAGGAGGCTAGTCTTCATTCTGGCAGGCATTCTCAGAACTATAGAAGCAACACATGTGCGCACTACAGTTGGAGGAGAGTTTTCGTTGCAACTGCTGCAGCTAGTAGATTTTGGTTTTGGCTTTGACTGTCTCTTGGTTATGGTTTGGACTCTCTGATCAACTCTTGCTTGGTGCATTGTCTTTGGAGAAAGGTGCGCCACCCTTTGTTTGGCTATCTAGCCTAGGGTTTGCTTCCAGAATGATTCTCTGTCAAGGTTAATATGCTCGGGGGTGGCTTCGGCCTATGTTTGGGTGAAAATAGTGATATTGTCTATTGTTAAATGAGCACATCCATCATATTCTAACAATGATCACCATGGATTTCATCATAGGATTACCCAGAATGAATAAGAAACATGATTCAATCATGGTGGTGGTTGAAAAATTAAAAAAGGCTGCTCATTTTGTGCCTGTGAAGACAACACATACATTGGCTAATATTGCAAAAATTTTCATGAAGGAAATTGCTAGGTTGCATGGGATACCTAGGACAATTGTCTCGAACATAGATACAAAGTTTACCTCCAATTTTTGGAGGGGATTGTTTAAATAATTTGGCACAAATATAAACTTTAGCACAACATATCATCCCCAGACAAATGGGAAAACAGAGAGAGTCAATCGAATAATTGAAGATATGCTGAGAATGTATGTGATGGATAATCCATCTAAGTGGGAAGATTACTTACACTTGGTTGAGTTTTCATATAATAATGGGTATCAAGCTTCATTGAGAATGAGCCCATTTGAAGCCTTGTACTGTAGGAAATGCGATACTCCACTAAGCTGGGACAACCCAACAGATAGAGTGGTACTTGGTACCAGGTGGTCAAGATCAAGCAAAATTTAAAGGCAGTTCAGGATAGACATAAATTTTATGCAGACAAGAACAATAAAACTAGAGAATTTAAAGTAGGGGAGCATGTACTTTTGAAAGTGAAGCCCAAGAAAATCTCATTGAAATTGGGTAGTTGTACAAAGCTGGCAACCAGATTCTATGGTCCATTTGAAATATTGGATAGAATAGGGCCAGTTGCATACATACTTGCATTGCCTGCTTCCATGAATGTATATAATGTATTTCATGTATCTTTACTAAATAAATATGTACATGACCCTAACCATATTATTGATTGGCATCTGATTCAGGTAGAGACGGAGGGAGACTTTCAGGTTCAACCAGTACGGGTATTGGATAGAAAGGTAAAAATGCTTCGAAATCGAGTTATAGAGATGGTAAAATTTTAGTGGACCTGCTACGGTCCTAAAGATGCTACCTGGGAGCATGAAGATGCCATGTGAGCAGAGTACCTGCATATTTTTGAATACATTTGAGATTTTTATCTCTATTTTGTATATGCACTGAGGACAGTGCCAAAATAAGGGGGAGGGGATGTAACACCCTAGGTTTTGAACCCCCATTTTAAATAATGTATTGTTATAATGATGAGAGTTCAGGGTGCCCAAACAATTATTAAAAGGCCAGTGTTCCCAAGACATGTAATGTTTTCTATCATTATTAATAATAATTACATGGCTGGCTACTAGATGGACAAGGACTAGAGTTATAGGGGGCTATGATTCCACACGAGAGGGGGCTTGAGGGGATAAATGTTTATTCCTATGTTAATTACCCTTTTTCTTAAGGGAGGGGATTGGTTACGAGAAAGAAGTCCAAGGGTGGTCTTGAAGGTAGCGTACCTCGACCTGTGGGTGGATGGGTATGTTACACAAAGGGGCTAGAAAAATGTTCACTGTGCTCCCATAATACTTTGCAGTAAACATGAATGGGCTTGTCCAAGGTTTCCATTTCCATCGTTTGTTTGGCTACTAGTGGGCGATGCACATGATATCCAAGAGGTAGGAAGACATGTGGAAACTTGGAAAAGTTCCCAACTGAGCTTCTACCACTGTAGTTATGGAAACCATCAGGTTGACTGATAGAATGTCATCCAAATTTAATGACAATCCTTCATCCATGCAATAATAAATTAGCAATATGTAAGACAAGGGGAACTGAGAAGCATCTAGTTCCCCATATAACCTACATAACATAGCCACCATATATTAATAAGGATTCCTTAAAGCACTCGTGGGGTACCATACCTTGGGTCTATGATTGAACTAATTTTCTACCTTGTACCATCTGGGGAACAATTCTTTGGGTGTGTATTCAAAATCATTGAGGAGTTTGTTGTCCAAATTTTTAATCCCCTTCTTAATGTGGTAACATATTTCTAGGTATTCCGATCAAAATGATGCTATGGGTTCTTTCCTAGTGTTACAAATGTATTTGTCTTTCATATATATATAAATTTAGGATCCAGGTGATGGAATTTACACAAGGAAATACACCTACGCAGACTTCTACCCTAAATATTCTGGATTTTCTGATGTTCTTGAAGATTTTTAATTCATCCCGATCCTCAACGTCGGTGGATATTTTTTTCTTTTTGAACATCTGGTATATATTTCCCCATATGAATATTTCTCCTTCCTTCTCTAGAAGTCCAGAGGTGTCATCGTACATAGCTCCAACCACTTCTGGTTCATCTTCATATTGTTGGCTACTAGCAGAGGCCTTGTTGTTTGGTGCTTTACTCGTTGCCCTTTTCTTAGGAAACATGCTTGAACCTTTCAAGACAACATAGGATCAATATAAATGCAAAATCATAATGGCATAAGAACTTATCTAGTATACTTAAGTACACGAGGATTCACTCAAGTTGATGTTGGGTGGAAGGTCGCCATCTGAAGACAATAAGATAATAATAGGCATGGTGAGCAATTTGGTGAAGATTAGGGAAGAAAATGACTCAAAACATGTTCAGCAGGTAAGGGTTTGATGTTAACTCCTCCGATATAAATCATAGGAGTTGTTAACAGGTGCTCCGATAACTATCGACATATTTGACGTTAAAGACTTTGATGATCATCGACGCATTTGGCATGAAAAGCTATGATGTGTGGCTTGTTAATCGATGTTGATGATCTTAAATCTTCCGACTGTGTTAGAGGAGTTTTCATGAAGTGCTTTGATGACTTATGTAAAATGGGGAATTTGATTCTGTCTTTCCCACATTTAATTGGAGGCATTAATCCTAAATATTCCGATGGTCAAAAAGGGAAGTTTCCGATTGGGAAGAAAAGTTTATGTGACAAACCTCCGAAGACAGGGAAATTGTTTCATACTAAGTTTCACTTTGAGGTTTAACTCAAGCCGGAATCAAAATATTTAGTCAAGGGGATTTAGAACTTGAGATTATATATGACCTATTTTTTTTTTTTTTGATAGAGCTTTAGAGTTTGGGAAAAAAATGGTTTAGGGCTATGGAAATGGAGGCATCATTGGTGTCTTTTGGCATCACAATGCCATGGAGGGATATGGTTGTTAGAAGGAGATGTATTAGGGAGAAAAGATACTCTAGAAAGGACTGAAAGCATTTGTGGGACAACAGGAAAAGGGGAACAAGGTTTTACGGGTAGTTCACTAATGCTCAATCATTTAAAAACAACATGAAATCCCTAACCCTAGAAAAATTAGAGATTGAGTGCTAGGGAATACCTATTATTTTTGCTTGACATGTGGAATAAGGAGGTTGATTGAGAACGATAGGTGAAGAACCTTGATTTATTTTGTGTTGGATTACTTCCGTATCCTCAGTTTTTGATAAAATGATGCGGGCTGAGGGTGAGGGTTATTTATAAATTTAGGAGTTTTTGCAATAAATGTGGGTAGGTGAAGCTTTGAAGTTGGCGAAGTTGGAGCTAAGTATTTTGATGCACATCAATAAATTTAGTGGAAAGTCCTCCGATTTGAATTAGAGGACTTAGCACGAAAGGTAAGGAATTCAAATTGGGGAAGACATAGACAAATTCTCCAATGCAATCAAAGGAGTTGACGCTAACTCCTCCAATTCCATCGAAGAAGTTGCAGGCAATTCATGCGATGAAAGGTTACTTGTGTAAATTATAACCTTGTACAATATCTACTGCAAACTGATATTCAGAAAAGAATACAAAAGATGCAATGGCAAATACAAACATTACACAGAGATTTTTCACCTGGAAACCCAAACCGGGAAAACCAGCATATATTATATTGATACACATTGTGTTACATTGTTTACAATACAATATACATATAGGAGCCAGCGGCATCCACATTGTGTTACATTGTTTACAATACAATACATATAGGAGCCGCCAGATCCAAACCCCAACCCAATGACCTGGATTAGTCCAAAACCCTAATTCCTTAACCGGAAATAGAAAACCATCGGCAAAAACCATGTGCCGAAAACCACCTAATATCATGTGGTCCCGGAAATATGTCGGCCCGGCGATAATATGTCGGCCCAAAATTTTTTTTTCGGGGGCGCTGCCCCTGAACCCCCGCGCGGGGGGCTCCGCCCCCCTTCTCCCCCCGAGGGGGGGCCTAGCGGCCCCCCCTCTTATCCCCCTGCGCGCTCGGCGCAGGCGCTCAGACACTACTACTCGTGCAAAGAATATAACACATACCCAACAACTTGGAGGTAAAAAAGAGAACTCTCTAAATTCTATCAAAAGAGTTGGGAAGAAATCCTCCAAAGTACATTGAAGGAGTTGAAGGTAACTCCTTTGATGTACATTAGAGGAGTTTCGATCAATTTTGTTGAAAATCCAAAAGACACAAACTTAATTTTTTTTTCTAAGTGCTTCAATTTTAAGGGATGTGAACTTAGGGCAGGTAAGACTTGAAGATTTTTTTTTTTAAGAGCAAGATGAGGAACCTTCTAGGGAAGCTTCTCAAAATCATAAAACACAACGAGCCCCATTTTCTTAAGAGGATTTTACACATAAATTACAAGAAAATGGAGGGTTCTAGTGCCTGGAACAACAAACATTTGAGTAGATAACAACGTTAGAACTTTCAAGTACACGAGTCATCAATGCAAAGCTGACATGTTAATTTTGAATTCAAGTTTTTCATCTTGAGGTGATATCACCGACATCAGGTCCAAAAACTTCAATGGTCTTGGCAGCCCAACGGGGTAGACAAGAAAGTGGTGAACTGGTGTTCACTATAGAAGGTCGATCAAAAGTCAAAATAATTTCAGTCAACAAAGATGGTGGACTAGTCGAAACATACATCGACAGACCAATCGACTCAGAGGTCGATGGTCTATT
The DNA here is from genome assembly GCA_010110895.2 of Picea sitchensis. NCBI lineage: Eukaryota > Viridiplantae > Streptophyta > Pinopsida > Pinales > Pinaceae > Picea > Picea sitchensis. Next base: position 154,257 of record SNQJ01S0000004.1, on the reverse strand, counting down.
CAAAATAGAAACAAAGTTTGATTGTCCACTCAAAGAACTGAAAAAATTAACCGGAGAACCAGAGTTAGAAACAACATCAAGGTGGTAATCCTGTAACAATCTAGAGGAGGCATTCAAGAACTTGATGCCAGAATACTTCTCATCAAACTGTACATTTCATCTCATAATAATTTTTCGTTTGACATGATCAAATAGTCGATAGGATTCATAATCTTCATAGTAGCCCATCATGATGCAAGCATGACTCTTTGGATCCAACTTCTTTTTGCAATCATCTGAAATATGAGCTATTGTAAGGTCTAGTCGGGCCTACCGACTAGACCCGTTAATTGACCAAATAAGTCAACTTCCTAGGTTGAGTATAAGATTTGGTTGAATAGATAGTTAAGGTCAAATGACTGAAGAATTTAAGAAGTTGTAACTTCTAGGTAACTGTATATACAAGTATATATATGTGACTATGTAACAGAGGAAAGGTTGGCTATTCTTGTACATAATAAAGTGCATATTGCTAGTTCTCCCACTACTTTGTGTATGTTCCATATATGTCTATGTGTGTGTGTATATAGGTTTTATCATATATGCTTCTCTATGTAACGAACTATTGGTAACACTCTTGTACTTTCCCTTAGATTACAACACTAGTTCTGTTGCCAGAAGTTATGAACTTGGGCATGTGAAGTAAAGAGCACATAGATGTTAAGATTGGAAGATATACATGAATGGTGGGAGTGGAAAATCAATAACTACATAAAAAACTACACAAGGAGGAACTGACTGACATTAGCAGTAGCTCACACACAATTCTTCATAGAAACAGACAAATGATCCCTAGAAGCCATTCCAAACGAATTATTTGAATATTTTAACCAATTATCTAATGCACAAGCTCACTCCATATGAAAAGTGAATGTTAAAAATAACAAACAGAGGTTGAAAAATTAAAAAAAAGTGGTTCGAAAGAATCATTTGTGACTACATTGAAAAACAAGTAATTGAGGATAGATCGTCGGTCAAAACTGTAAAAGACAAATTGCATACCGACTTGCACGACAATTTTCTTTGTTGTGTTCCATCCCTGTTGCACAAATTTTTGATAGACAAAGGAGTGGGACACATTGTCGAATATCAACCTCTCTTGGGAACACCTCCACCAAATTTAAATTGGCAATAAAAGCAAGATGAGTGGAAATAATCCTTAGAAACTAGTTGCAAAGATACATGTGAAGCCTAGGATTAATTCATGAAGAAATGAGAACATAGAGAATGGATAACACCATCGAATTCGAGTAATTTGGGTTGAAAATGGAGGGATGGATGATCTGTGAGATTCTATAAGTCGAGTTGACTATACCAAAGTAGATAATGTCTGAAGTAAGGAGGAAGATAACTGAAACTAAAGACACATCAAAATCAAGAGGGAAGACTTCACGACATATGCAAATCCATAAACCCTCAACCAACATCTTGAAATTGGAGTGGGATAAAAGGAAAACGAGGCATGAAGAGATGCGAAATGTGAGGGATCCCCAAATTTTGAGCTATAAACAACCCCATGAGTGACATATCGGTGGAGCGCGTAGGTAGTTTGATTTGAGTGGAATTCGACTAGACTTGGCAATAGTAGTAGCCCCGATGATTCCTAGGAGGAATGCAAGTTTACAGTTGAATGAGGCAGTTATAGGTTCCCATCAACAAATCACTATAGTCAATAGTATGGAAATTGATGACTCAAGACCCGTGGTTCGACATTCTCCTACTAGAAACCCTAACCCACATATTACATACTTTCTCTGCCAAAAGCTTCATATTGATACTCGATATATGAAAGTATGGTGCGAAACTAATAGAGATGGTCACAGAAGAGAAAAAATTCTGATTGAAGCACAAGAAACTAATAAAAATCCAGTAGATGACATATTCCTCCACATAAAAGATCTCGCAGACTCTGCCCCCTTACCAAATTTAATTATTGAGGAGGAATTAAAATTAACAAACAACGAAAACGAATCGAAACAACCCTCTAGAGGAAAATTCGTCGAGTATATATACAAGTGATATAAAACATATGACATAATCCCAGTAGGAGAACAAATTCAATTAGCATTGGAATACGGTCCAACTGAAGATTAATAGCAGATCGTACCATTTGATCCAAACACTAATATTTCAACCCCCCAAAACAAAATTATATTGATGTCCAAGTCTACTCCTATAACAAATCAACAAAATCAAACTCTTTCAATAATCCCAGTTTTTAACCCCCTAAGAAAACCACGATGGGTCTCAATCACATACCCATATATGAAGGAGATGAAGATCCCAAATGACACTGGTTCATTTGTGAGAAATTCTAGGACGCGGTCGACATCATAGATGTAGCTAAGAAAATGGCATAGTTCGGTGTCGCTCTTCGAGCTAGGTATCTCACTTGGTTCATGAACTTTACATAGAATCAAACAAGGTCAAAAGTGGATATAAAGGAAAATTTCCTCACATTTTTCAATACACAAGGCATTAGCTATCTGGCTAGGTATACACTAAAATAAATTAAACAAAGTCTGGATGAAATAATTCGAGAATATGATAAGATATTCAAAGATTTACTTAGTCAAATTCCCTATATCATAGAAGAAAAACTCCTCATACAATGGTATGTATCAAGAATACTACAAAAAATTAGAGCTCCACTATGGATATATGACATTCAAACATGTGAGGATGCTCTGAAAACAAAACAACATATAGAAATAGATGATGAAGGACCTTCAACTTCATCAATTATGGAGTGTTCGGCAACACATGTATTCCAACAGAGGACGAACACCTTCAGTAACCACTCACATAACCGGATCAAATATCAATACACCGATGTTTTCATGTGGTAAAACCCCTATGGGGAAACATCCACGGCCCCAGCCAACGCGACCACTTGGAGCAGTTTATTAATGAAAAAGAAAAATATTACAGAGAGATTTTACAAGAGAGTTTCTCACAATCGATCATAGGAAAATGACCCTCCATGCTCTTTAAATAGAGATCATGGACCAATCGGGTGTTAGGCCATAGATCAATGTCTGTTAAGATTGAGGAGAGTATGAACCATCGGATCACTCTATGTCGAGAACATATTGTGACTGTTGGATTTCCTAACTACAAATGCATACTAATGCATACCAAACAAACACACTAAGAAACACACTTTTACCTAACAACACATTAGACCAAGTAGATCTTAACTAACTTCTAAGTGTATAAATATCCTAACATCCCCCCTTAAGAACAACTTGGGATAGGTGTAACACCTTGTTTCCCCCAGATTGTAAATATAACTAAACTGGCCAAGGACTATGGCAAAACTCATAAGTATGAATATGTGATGTAAATGGACCTGCAGGAAGAGGTCAATGAATGTAAATGATAGTTTGAATTTATTGCAGAACTGCTGAGAGGGGATGTGCGAAAAAGAGACCACGAT
>SNQJ01S0000004.1:122456-150769 GCA_010110895.2 Picea sitchensis | reverse complement strand
TATTGGATTTGATTTGATTTAAAAGATTATTTTTATTAAATCATTTGATTGTTAAAAGAGGATTGGATTCGATATGATTTGATTTGATCTGGTCTTGTTTACTATTCTAGACCAACTACAGAATCAGGTGATTCTGTAGCTGAGTCTATAGAGTCATTTTGTCGTTATTATTTTCTAAATAAAATACTCCTAACTTGATCTTTGTGTCTAATACAGGAAAATTTGAATTGGTGATGGACATGAGGAGCAGTTGGAAGATATCTCAAGGATTTCTACTTGTATTTCATTTTCTTAGTTTAGGAGATTTTGGGATTATTCCCAGATTGTGTAAAACTGTTTACTATTATTCACAAGGATGTTTTACCTTGTGAGAAACTTATATAAACCTATGGTTTTGTAATAATCAATCATCTTCAGTTGGTGAGAACAAGGATATGGAGTTCTAATTCAAACTGGAGCAGAATTGGTGTTTTGTCGTAGCTTTCCTCTTTTCAATATATCAACACTTTGTTCTATGTTTTGTATATCAGTTTCTTTATGGTTTAGTATTGCGTTAGCTATCTGAATCACACGCAGATGATATAATCTTATTGTTGTTATCTATATCTTGTTTCTTCCTAAATTGATAAAAGGCATAACAATTATCCATTCTTTTTAGTGAATGATAGCTTAGTCTTCTTCATAATTTGAATTGTAATATATAAGTTTGTTGCACAATAGGTTTCCCCTTTTGCAGGAATTTATAATCAAAAAATTGTTATGATAATCTTTTATGTCTTGTTTGTCCTATAATAATACTTCAGGAAGCATTATAGCTGATCGTTTCCGAGAAGCTTAGGGGCTTAACTGGTGTGAGTTTCCCTCCTCCAATCAGCTTACAAGTCATCTCACACAGGACAGACTTGGAGCGTTTCCAGGTCAAATAGTTAGATATTTATTGCTTTGATTAATTAGTAGTTTAGTTAGATTTAGATTAGATTATTTAATTTCAGTTAATGTTCTTTCTATTTCATAAATACAAAAATCAAAAAATTTATCCTTCGCTGTCTCAGGGCAGCAAATACAATAGTTTCGCAGGTTTTAATCAAATCTGTAATTTGTCCATAATGTTTATTTGTGAATAAAGAATGACCATAGCTGATAATTAAGTAGTTGATTTGAGTTATTATAACCATAGTTAGTATTGTGTATATATAAGTAGTTAGTAACTTGTAGTTAGATTAGTATAGTGAATTCAGCTTATTTTATTAGTTTCTAGTTTCTTTAGTTTTAGTTTAATTTCTTTCATTTAGTTAGTTAGTTCGTTTCAGTTTGTTTTATTAGTTTCTAGTTTCCTTAGTTTAGATTACTTAGCTCAGATCAACTTTTCTCTTTGGTTTCCTTTTCCTTAGTTTAGATTACTTAGCTCAGATCAACTTTTCTTTTTGGTTTCTTTAGGAGACCTTAGAGAGGCTAACGGAGCCGTTAAACCCGTCCAGGTGGTTCATTCCAAACGGCTTGCTTTATTTAGACAAATCCCTGACTGTTCCACTTCTCAGCTGGATCTGGATGGATCAAGCTGCTCACAACAAATGGCTAGAAGGAGGGCTCTGCTTAATTAATGGCACGAGGTGGTCGAAAGACTCCTTCACCCCTAATCGCAAACCCATAGTGACTAGAAGCCGCTCACAAGATAATATCCCCTCGAACAACAACTACTTCAACCTAAGATCTGCAGATCACAGTTGAACCAAAGTAACCCCTAATCCTACATGTGGTGATATTCAAGAAATTTTAGACAATCTCTTATTAAATCAAACAAAACCTTTATAATTTTAGGCAACCACATCGCCCGTGGAGCCTACCTTTAGACTTCTCCGAAGTCGAGAACAATTAGGTGATATAGATCCAACTATGAATCCTACGGATTCAAACACAGATCCTGCTGTAGGAGGATCTGGTATACCTCCTTCTCCTCCTCCTTCACCACCTCCTCATCTCCTTCCTCTTTAGAGGAGAGATTCTTCTTCGGATGAAGGCAATCCACCTTCACGCCCTCCTACACCCACTACCCCAAATGGAAAATCAGAACAACTCCCTAGGACTGTTAGACCAAGATGTCAGAGTCAGACTGGACTCCTCAAAGATCCTTTGCCTAAGCATCCGCAAAAATGGCTTACTAAGTTTGATCCAGACTCTAAACAACTAGCTTAAAGACCATATCAAGAAATTTATGTTAGACATCGACTCCACAACGCTGAGCATGAAGATGAGTTCAGAGTTTTCTGTTCCCTACACCTTGAGGGTAGGGGCAAGGGCTCCACTTTGGTATTTTCCAACAACTTCAAAGACTATAGCATCTTGGGAAAAATTTGAGTCAATTTTTCTTAGAAAAGTTCGGAGATGGCAAACCTAAGTCTTAGCTATGGATCTTTCAAAACTTAAAATGAATGCTAAAGAAAAAAGTCAAGGATTTTAATCAAAGATTCTTGACCCTTAAAAATATAATCCCTGCAGACTCTATTCCTGCAGAAAGCCTTGTAATAGCTTACTACACCAAAGCCCTACATCAAAGTATAGCCATTTGAGTAAAACGATCTAAGAAAGCAACGTTGTTAGAGGCCTTTTAAGAGTCTAGTCAAATTGAAAAAGATATACTTAGCCTTAAAGATTTCTCTAGCAACGAGGCCGAGACTGTTTCTTCTTCCAAGAAAAGGATTGAAATTCTTCCCTGTGCATACACAAACAAAACACAACCCAAAACTCGATTTGGAAAACTTAACTAAAGTTGTACAAAGTTATCTAATCAAGTCAGATTTAAAAAGGTCAACTGAAGAGGCTTCTTTGAGTAAAGGACCCTAAAAACCCCCTTTTCCCAAACCCTTTCAAATAAACCGGCCTAATCCTAACCCTCAAGGCATGAACCTAGAAAGTTTGCAATATGCTTTCCAATCAATTCTAGGAGCCCGTGATGATTCTATCCCTCCTGATTCTCAAGGAGGAATTGGAGCAGGTGTGTGAAACTACCCAAGAAGAAGAGTCTTCTCCTAATACCTTTGGTCACCTCTCCGATAGTATTTCCCAAGCTAACTTTGAGACCGTGAACCCTTACAATACTAGGAGCAAAACAACAAACAAACCTCCCCTCAACAAAACACTACAACTTTAATTCTTAAACCATCTAAATCAAGAGAAACAGAGTAATGCTAGCCTAAATTAGATTATGATGTTGTAGAAGACCTTAAGAGAACACTAGCTAACATTTCTATTTATGAGTTGTTGAAATTCCATTCTTGTTACAAAAGATATTGCAGAATATTTTAGATAATGGAAATAATGGTAATTCAAATGGTAGTAGGTTGTACAAAGCAAAGTGCCATGAAGGCTTCCTTTTTCATGAATACCATGATTATCTTTTGTGGAAGACTTCTGTACCAAATGTAAATAATGTAAATAACAATGTAAGTAGTGTAAATAATTCGTGATAAAGAAAGTAGCATTAGAAAATGAAAGTAAGAAACCACAAGCAACAACTCTAAGTACTCCCAAGAATGTACCTCCTTTTCTTTTAACTTCTTCAAAATCTTAATCAGAATGTACATAATTGCATGGTTGACCGAGATCACTAAATGTGATGTCTTGGTCACCACCAAAAGATTATTGCTGAAGTAGAACCATCTTCCTGAAAATAATACAACTTGATCGAACTGATGTAGCATGGGCTTAATCAAAATGTTTTGATTTAGATTATCATCTAAATTCCAAAAAGTTCACCGGGCTTATCGATATAATTGTGGTAGTATCTGAAGTATATGGCATGTTTTTAATTAGAGATTGGTCAGAACAACTACAAGGTTATTTCACAATAGATTGGTCCCATCTATGGCTTCCATAGAATGGTAAGCTCAACAAGATCAGAGTGAATCATGCTACCTCGTTACCTGTGAATAATTTGAATGACCCCAATGAGCCATACACACCTCTAATAGAGATTCAATTCAAGTCCAAGGGATGGACACCTCATTTCTAAACTTCATATTAACGCTTCACCTATCAACGTATCTTGTCAACAAGCCGAGATCAACGACATAATGCAACCAACAACTTCTATTCAACAATCTTGCGAATCCAACGCAAATCAAATTTGTCTTTACTTTGATTTGTCCTAAATCGAAGAAGGAGTCAGCAGTCGTATCATCATTGATCCCGTGTAACAAACATATTTTTGATTAGAGTTTGAATGTACTAACAATATTGCGTATTTATGAGGCTTTGTTACAAGGTCTCGTAAAAGCCTTAGACATGCACATTCAAAATCTAATTATCTGTGACTGTAGATAGTGGTCTTACGGTGTGAGAAATTTATACATTGTCTTACCACGATCTCAAGTGTTACCAATCCGAGGTATGGAGCTTGATAAACAAATTTTCCGCTTTCAATATAAACTCCTTCTTAGATCAAGTAACACAGCGCATCTACTTGCTAATGTTGCCTCCAAACTTCTTCCTAGATGGTTTATCCTACGCATTCGGTGGAGCTATTGTTTCAATTTCATCTATTCCAGACAATATTACTAATTGGAGAGTGTTTGATGGTGATCAACAGATCATCAACTTCAAGTGTTACGAAGAAACCTTTCACAGCCTTGATAGATGAACAAACCCATGATGACAATTCACGTGACTTTATGGTAATACCTAATACGAAATCTCCGGAAGCTCTATCAGACATGGTAAACTCTCAGACTCCAAATCCGTTGTTAGATCTTAGAAAGTTTTTATGATTTTGAAGATAATTCAAAAAGATAAATAACCCAGAAACAAATAGTTCCTCATTGTCCTATGAGAAAGTTAATCTTAGGAACTAGTGAAAATCCTCAATGTATCAATTTAGGGCTTGGGATGTAGTAAACAAGAAAAGATGCTTCTACTCACCATTTAAAGAATTCAAGGATGTTTGCTTGGACTTATGACGATCTTAAAACGCTCGACCTCATTATTATTCCTAAGATGTCCCATGAAGCCCCAAACCTTGCCTTCCAAATGTAAATTGAGGAGAATGTATCCTAAGTTAGAACCCATCGTGACAAAAAGAACCAAATAAACCCTTAGTAAGCAAATAATTTTTCCTCATAGACATACTCAATGGGTATCCAACCTCGGCCCAGTACGGAAGAAAAACGGGAAAATTCAAATTTGTGTCGATTTCCTAACCTCAACAACAAAGCTGCCCTCGATAAAAGATAATGATCCTGTTTCCTCTCTCCTATGGAACATATACTACAACAAGTATCTAGTTCCAAGAGGTCACCCCATCGGATGGTTTCTCCGGATACAAACCAAGTCTTAATGTCTCCCCCAGACCAGCTAAAAAATACTTTCCGTATTCCGTAAGCAATTGTATTCTTATCAGCAAAATGCCCTTTGGATTGATTTCACCGTGCTACCTTCGAGAGAAATGGATATTGCTTTAGAGGCTTGATCAATCACTCCGTAGTAGTCTACCTAGATGATGTGACCAGTTATTCTAAAAACAAAGACGATAATATAGCTCACTCCACGAAGTCATACTCGCTACTTTATGTCAGTAAATACGGCATCTCTTTGAACCCGAAGAAGTCCATTTTGCGGTAGAACAGGGTAAACTGCTGGGTTTTATTGTGTCTAGCGATGTAATGGTTATTGATCCTGAGAGGACCTGTGTCATTGCCAAACTTCCCCACCAACCACCAAGCAGTCCATGCGCCTCTTTGGTCGTGATTAATTTCGGGTGAGAAGATTTGTCCCCGCCCTCAAATGGTCGACTCCGCAAAACTCGATTAAGAAGGACACCCAATATAACTGGGGACCTATTGAAAACCAATATTTCACCGATATAAAGAAGAGGCCATAATTGACGCTCCGTCCCTCATGAGCCCCGATTTCTCTCTCAAGATTTCACACTTTATACTTGCCTCTGATCGTTTCTATGCCGCGGTCCTTACTCAAAAGAACTCAAAACAACGGCGCTCCATCGCCTTTTTATGAGCTCGGCCAAATGGGGCCGAACTTTAACTAATGCAAGTTATTGATCGCAAGCTCTATCGCCGGCTCAAGGCAGTTAAGCATTTCCTTTCTTATCTTTTGAAGTCAAGGACTAAGATCATTGTTCCCTACCCTGACGTAAGGAACTTGTTAGTACAAAAGGAGTTAGTGAGAAAGAGCCAACTGGGTCAAATTTCCTTGCGTGAGTATGACTCAGATCACTCCACCGTGATCAGAGCCAAGGGTTATGTAAATTGGTAGTTGATCTTAAACTGAACAACAAGAAGCTAGTGACTCGTCAGACCTAGAAAAAAATGATCAGAATATGACGGTTGTACACAACTCCACGAAGCCCCCTCGGTAATGGCATATATTAGACATTGTCTTCAACATGGATAAGCACCTTGTCACCTTGACCCTGTCGAGAGGAGATATTTGAGACTAAAGTCCGCTTCCTTTCATCTAATCAACGATATATTGTTTCGTCAAAACTTTGATGGCGTAATGATGCGCTGTCTTGAGAAAGATGATGCATAAAAGGTCTTATTGGAATTACACACATGAGAAGTTGGTGGGTATTTTGGTGGTGACACTACTGCCCATAAGTTTTTTGAGAGCCGGTTATTACTGGCTTACACTCTTTAGAGACGCCCATGTTTTATGCCGAAAATGCATTATATGCATTATAGCATCAGGGCGTTTGCAAAAAAACCAGCCTTCCCTTGCAACCCGTTACAGTCGATTCTTCTTTCCAAAGAATGGGGCCTTGATATCATCGGTCCTATTAACCCTCCATCCTCATAGCAACACAAGTATATTGTAACAGCCCATCGATTACTTTACTCGATGGTCCTAAGCCTCCGCGACTAAAATGGTTAACACAAGTCGTGATCACTTTTCTCAATAATGGTAATATAATTACTCGCTTCGCATCCCCTCGATTGTCTAGTCTTTTATCAACGCCTATACTTACTTTTCCTCTCTTGATGAGCGAGTTCTCTTTTTAGAAAAAGGACAATTCAAGTATTCGCTAGTTACTACCCCTGTGGAATGGCATAATCAACTAACAAGAACTTGATCAAGATTATCAAGAGAACTGTAACTGAAAATCACAAGAATTGGCACAACACCATCAACGCGACCGTGGGCTGATAGGGTAACACCTAAAGCTATAACTCTCCTTTTTCCCTTTGTTTATGGCAGAGAGTCATTTGAGCCACCACATTCTTTTCTTCCGGCTTCGCCCAATTGTCGCAAAGGTTCAAGAAGAAGAATGCTCCCTTTAGAAAGCCGCATTAATACTTCCCATAAAGCTAGAAGAAGTGAGAACTCAAGCCAAGAATAAACTAAACCAACATCAACAACCAATTAAAAGCTGGTTCGATTATAGTTCTCCAAGCTTCGGATAGGAATTTTGAAATAGGTGATCTCGCTCTAAAGTGGGACAAACCGCATGAAGGAAGGGTGAACACACTAAATTACAAAATTCAGGCCCGGGCCATTTCGACACAAAGTTGGTCCTAGTTCGCTTCTCGCGTAGTCTTAAGGAGTTTGGAGACTCAATTCCTGAATGGCCATGCCCTCAAGATACTTTGCCCGATTTACTTTTTTGTATTTACAGAATATTTCCTTATTTTGCTTTTGCTTTCATTTTATGATTTTGATTTGATTTATCAGTTTTGTGTGTTTGTGAGTTTTCAGCGATACATGCTTTATACTCGAGCTATCTGTATTGATAGGCTTTCATAAGAATATCTCTTCGCTGAAATAACTTTCGGAAGATTGTACATACATCAATATTTCAAAATGATATTGGAAAATGTTTACTAATTTCAATCTCTAAGTAAAGTTCATCGTGATTATCTTTATCTTTTACACTGTCCCTTTTCTCAGAAGGAATGACTCAACAAGGATGAATCCCTGTTGTTGTTTTAGAAATAAACATCGGATTTTGAATCAAGGACAAGAGGAAAAAATTCTAATGGAGGTCTGAAAAATTAAGAAAATATACCGATTTTTCAATACCCGCCAACTATTCACAAAAGAAAATAAAAATAAAAATATTAATAAGAGTTGTGGAAGTGTTTGTAACCCGCCGATATCGAATAAAATCACTGGAGGCCATCACGCGAGCATGACGCCAAGACAATCTCACGGGTAATCAACCGTGTTCGGCAAAACAAGCGATGTCGGGTAAAGGAAAATCTGTTAAATTGTAAGAAACCTCTTTAAAAAGTCCTTTTTGCTAATCTAGAGCTTTTTGATAGGATAAAGACGTCCGAAAGGGTTAAATGGCAACCCCGTTGAGGCTATGGATCATTGGCGCTAGCGGCTATGCCAATAAGATTAAGATTTTATCATAAAAATCGCGACTTACTGATCTTTAAGACTGTTACTGGATTGCATCTTTTAAAACTTCAATCGAAAATATAGTTGATAAATGATGTATAATGCATTTTTGTTGTTCTTTCAAGTTGAATTTTTCCTTGTCGTCTGCTTTCTCGACCATTTCTTTGATGGGATAACTGGGCTTCAAATATGGTCACCATTGTTGGCGTACCAACTCATTTTTTTAATTAATAGAAAATGCTTACAATTCCTTGTCTTCTAAACGACAAATCATCATCACATTGTGCAACTAGACATTTGCTTCCTTTTGCGACAATTGCAGTTTGATTTCGATTTGATTTTCACAACCGAAAGTGTGAAAACACTTCTCTCAGTTGTCTCCGACTATCGTCAGCCTTTATTGATTTATTGAAATACGCTTGACCATTGGTTTATTACATCACTGCACAAGGTTCTTTTGAACCATATCCATTCACTTTAATTGCACACCATTTATTGGGAATGCCATCATGAGTTACGCTTAATGTCTTAGGTGACATAATTCATTTTTGTTGAGACTCAATTCTTATTACTTTGAATTCTTAACTTATCAATTTCATATGATTATTGGTTGCAATGTTTTGACACTTCGATCATGCTAAAAGCACATTGGCAATATCATGAGTTTGATTTCGTATAAAGTGGTAAGAGTTTGAAGTTTTGCAAAAGCGCTTGATCGACCTATTGGCATTTCGATTTTTGTGATTTAAACCCTTATTCGATACATTGGTTTTCCGAGTTGATGTTTGAAAGATCATATAGTTTCGAACTATGCATGGGCATGAATGTATTACCAGCGGTATGAAGCATTAAAATGACGCGACTGATCGATGGTTAGTGCTTGGTACTATGTTGATTGAACTGCACACTTGGCACTTGAATGTAACGAGTGGTGTTAGTTCTGTTTCGGGTATAGTGGCACGTCAACATGATTACACACCGATTTCCTCGGGCCGATATGCATGGTATAAACGCTCATGTTTTTGATAACACTGTACTCAGCTAATTAATGTAATGCTGGCGGTGTGGTAATCCCACCACCTTCGCGACGCATGGAGTTATTTTCCGGCCTCATCGGGCATTCAACTGGTTAAACTTCCTTTTCCACTCATGTGTTGTTTTCATTCACTTGGAACTTACCATGTAATGTGAACTATGGCTCCGCTAGAGAGTTTTATCAACGGGTCCCAAGTAATCAGTTGACTTTTGATGGTGTGTATGGCGATTTAGAAGAGTTTGGGTGGATTCCATTTATCGGGAAATTTGATGGTTACGACATCACCGTGTCTCATTAGCCATTTTATCACTGGATGGCTATAGAGCCAAAGTTGCAGATGTTCAACTTGAAGTCAATCAACAATCCTCAGCCTTCCGCGATCACCACTACGAGGGACAAAATGGCCTAAAAGTCAGAAGGTTGGTTGATGTACCGTGGATTATTACTATTTCCAATCTCACATGCTGAATCTTAGCATCGCGGGCTTACCTAAGATGTTGAAACCTCATTGGTATGATATCTTGATGTGATTATCAAACAATTTGTAACTTGTGAAGGCAGCTAATGGTTCGTGTTCCTATTTCACTCCACGCTGTTATCGATTTTTATGGTTTTAATAGTATGCCATTAATTATCCTCAAGACCGTCCGTCTAAAATGTATTAAGAGATAAGCGAAGCCATGTCGACACTAGCCTTTTCATGTTGTTAATTAAGATGATTTTGTTTATGAATTGGGGTTACGTCAAGACTCATGGCGTGATTTTCTCAGCCGCAATGGTTTTGAAGGATCACATCCTCCACAGGCGGATACGCTTCTATGATTGGCCGAGGAACAAATCACCCTCGTGTCTCTATGATGTTCTCCCTACCCAAACCTTAACCCTACTCATTTCTTAATTCACCTCCTGGATATGACTGAAAGGTAATCGGTTACAAAGCTACAACCCATAAGACTAGAGCAAAGTCTGGTGCTAACACTAGATGCAAGAAGAATGCTAGACTGATCTCTCGCCTGGAGAGGAACAGACCCAAAACCCCTATGCAGTTAGAGCCTATCGCAGTCAACGAAGACTCGGATTCTGAAGTTGAACGATTTCTTGCCGAGGAGTACCCTTACTCCAAGGGTTTGTGGACAAACTTCCCACGATTTTGTTAAAACCTACCTCCTCACTCCCTTGATGATCATGAATTCCTCTCAGACGAACCATCGGAAACCCTCGAATCATCGTAACCCTCCCCGTTTCAGCCGTTACACCACCTTGCGATCGCTGTGGACTCGGTTAGAGAGTTACTATTTGATGTCCCAACATTGCAATCCAAAATTCACGATTTGAAAAACCAAGTGGCAAAACTCATCGGGTCGAATGCAACGGCAACCCTAACGACAAGAATCAACGAATCACTGGGACACACATCCCGTCTGGGTAATGTTGATCAAGTATACCATTAAGTCAATTCAAGATTGACATAATGCAAAGACCCGGTGATGGTATATCTCTCGATCATTTATATGACACCCCGCTCTCTTACATAAGTGTGTTTCACTGTATATGATTTTGGTTTGATTTATTATGGTTTAAAGATCCGACTGGATTTGATTGTGATTTAATGAATCATCAAATAGATATGATTGTCCATCTTTAGTTCGATGCCCTGATTAAATTTGGTATATTTTAAAATAGACTGCTGGTTTATGATGCAATTTTTCGATGGTGTGATTTGAATCAGTTATGGGTAAAAATGATTTGAATTAGTTAGTTATGTATGTCATTTGAACCACAGGAATTAATTCTTCTCGCTGATGCATAAATCGACATGGCTCATTTTATCTTCACACGCTTGAATTGGATTCTCGCTTTGGGGTGTTTCGGTTTTACTTCTATAATTGATTTAGTGAAGATTCGTATGGATTTATGAATCATGTCGATTTTATCGCACTTCTGTTGATCAGATGACGCATCGATCAACACGCAAAGATTTTGAGTTGATACGAATGATGCTATTTCATACCTTTTTTTTAATTGATTGGCATCATCTTGCTATAATTAGTTTATACGGCTATGCCTATGAAACCGCTTTGAAGCTCCGCAAATGAGATCTATGGTTGGATTCTATGGATATGATTACGCATAAAATTGTTATAGTTTTCTATATTGGCAAAGGTCGAACAGTATGCTAATCGATAATCATTGTTTGCAATTCCATACATTATGGGTTACCATTGATGGCATTCATGAAACATTTTTGTTATGATTCGATTCGGTTTTGTATTTATTGCAAACATAGTATTCATACTCTGTCCCGATTGTACCCTATTGGATTTGATTTGATTTAAAAGATTACTTTATTAAATCATTGATTGTTAAAAGAGGATTGGAATTATGATTTGATTTGATCCGGCTTTGTTTACTATTTAGACCAAATACGAATCGTGTGATTCTCAGAAATGAGTCTATAGAGTCATTTTGCTCTGCTATTATTCTTCTAACTTGATATTTGTGTCTAATACAGGCAAAGTCGAGTTGGTAATGGATATGGGGAGCAGTTGGAAGACATCTTAAGGATTTCTACTTGTATTTCATTTTCCTAGTTTAGGAGATTTTTGGATTATTCCATTGTGTAAACTGCTTACTATTATTCACAAGGATGTTTTAACTTCAGGAGAATCCTATATAAACCTATGGTTTTGTAATAATCAATCATCCTCGGCCAGAGAACAAGGATATAGAGTTCCAACTCAAACTGGAGCAGACCATGTTTTGTCGTAGCTTTCTCCGCTAACATATCAACACTTTGTTCCCATGTTTCAGATATCACTTTAGTTTTATGGTTTAGTATCATGCTAGCTATCCTAATCACACTAATGATATAATCTTTATTGTCATATCTATATCTTGTTTCTTCCTAAATTGATAAAAGGCATAACAATTATCAATTCTTTTCAGTGAATGATAGCTTAGTCTTCATAATTTGAATTGTAATATATAAGCTTGCTGCACAATAGGTTTCCCTTTTGCAGAAGTTTATAATCTAAAAATTGTTATGATAATCTTTATGTCTCGCTTATCCATAATAATACTTCAGAAGCATTATAATGATCGCTTCCCAGTTTAGGGGCCGAACCGTGTGAGTTTCCTCCTCCAATCAGCCTTTAGAAGTCATCTCAAGACAGACGACTTGGAGCCGCCCGTGTCAAATAGTTAGATATTTTATTGCTTCTTGATTAATTAGTAGTTTAGTTAGATTTAGATTACTATTTAATATCGCTAGTGTTCTTCTCATTTCATAAATACAAAAATAAAAGCATCCTTCACCGGCCTCAAAGAACATTAGTTTCACAGGTTTTAACTCAAATCAGAATTTGTCCATAGTGTTTATTTGTGAATAAAGAATGATCATAGCTGATAATTAAGTAGTTGATTTGAGTTATTATAACCATAGTTAGTATTGTGTATATATAAGTAGTTAGTAACTTGTAGTTAGATTAGTATAGTGAATTTAGTTTTTTTTATTAGTTTCTAGTTTCTTTAGTTTTAGTTTAATTTCTTTCATTTAGTTAGTTAGTTTGTTTCAGTTTGTTTTATTAGTTTCTAGTTTCCTTAGTTTAGATTACTTAGCTCAGATCAACTTTTCTCTTTGGTTTCTTTAGGAGACCTTAGAGCGGCCAACGGAGTCGTTAAACTCGTCAGGGTGGTTCATTCCAAATGGCTTGGGTTATTTAGACAACCCCGGACCGGTTCCACTCTCTCAGTTGACGGATGGACTGTTTCGCCCGTCAACAAACCGTTGCAATAGGAAATCGCGATTCGCGATTTCCCGATGGGATCTGAGCCGTCCAAATAGAAGGGACACGTGGCAGAGGATCCCGAAGAGTCGGAGATCGAGAATCGGGGTTCCCGGAGACAAGAGATTTGTGCACAAGGAAATCACGATATGCGATTCTCCGATACAATCAGGACCGTCCATCATTTGAGGGACGCGTGTAAGTGGATCTAACATAGTCGGGGTTCATCATATCGGGGTTTTCGAATGCAAGGAACTCTTGCCATATGAAATCGCGAACCGCGAAACCCCGATGAGTGGGAGCCAGCTATCAAGCCTAGTCGCGGAGGAGGACGAAGCTGTAGGGAGGACGCGCGTCAAGCACCCGAAGAAAGTCAGGAATTGGGATACTGCGGGTCCCATGGACGTGGGTCCTGTAACATGGAAACCCCGTAGCCCCGACGGGGATAAGGTAGTGGTCATGGAGTTGGTCATGTGGACCAGGGGCTAAACCAGTGGGGCTAGCGTGATCAGAAAGGCGCGTCGCGTATCGGGAAATCGTGAATCCCGTGGACATGTGTTTTATGTCATCACAAATGTCGAAATCCCGATGGGAGGTTATACGGCGGTGGTCCCATGGTAAATGGTCACATGGGCTATTGTATAGCCTAGAGGGCTAATGCATTAGGGGCCTATCGGGGATCGGAGAGTCACGAGTTTTGAGGACTCGTGAATTACGACGTCGGAAATCCAGAAACTCCGATAGGAGTAGTCCCGAAAGAAGGTAAGACCACGGTCGTAAAGACAGTGAATCATAGGCTTAGCCTAGGAAGCGAATGCTTAAGGAGCGCTTCGGATTTCGGAGGATCGCGAGTTATGGGGGTGAATGAATTTTAACTTTCGAAACCCCGAATCCCGATATTGAACTAGGGATTGGCACTTCGCTAATGAGGGTTTCTAGAGATTCCCCATTGTGGGAGATTAACCCCAAAATAAAAAAAAATAAAAATAATTATAGTGGGTGTGTTACAATAGGATTAAAGGATTTACAATGTTGACACAATAGGAGAAGGAAGGAGGCATTAGAGCCTATCTCCCCTTAATGACAACTTCCTGAACTCCTAACATAGATTGAAGTTTGGAAAAATTTGCTTTTGTAAGAGACTTTGTGAAAATGTCTGCAACTTGATCTTCTGTAGGGAAAAAGAGCACTTCAATAACTTGATCATGAATGAGATTTCTAATGAAGTGGATGTGTAGCTCAATGTGTTTGCTGTGCTGATGTTGAATTGGGTCTTTGGCGAGCTTTATGGAACTCTGATTGTCGCACCAAAGGCTGGTCAGATGCTGTTGCTCGAATCCAAACTCTGAAAGGATCCGTCAAAGTCACAAGGATTCCTGACTTGCATTTACTGCTACTCGGTACTCTGCTTCTGCTGATCATCAGGGTCGCCGACCCAATCTGAATTAGTGAAACCAACCAATAAAGGAGTCCCCCCTGAACTTTAATGTATCCCGAACTAAATTGTACCACAAACATAACAAAGTATCCTTTTAGCTACTTTCCAATGGATTTCATGGGGTGTTTGCATATAGCGGGCAACAAGACCAACAACAAAGGAAAGATCAGGACGAGTATGATTCAAGTATAAGAGGCTACCAACTAACTGATGGTACAGGGTGGCATCAACTTCAGGAGAAGTACAAGTGGAAGTAAGCTTGACTCCAAATTGGAAGGGAGATGGGGCTGGTTTACGATCATCCATGTGAAAGCGATGAAGAAGGAAAAAAACATACTTAGACTGGGAAAGAAAAATTCCTTCATTGGTTTGCAAAACTTGGAGGCCAAGGAAATAGTGCAAAAACCCTAATTCTGTCATTTCAAATTTCTTCTTAAGGCTAGTTTTCACATGATTTAAAAGTTTTGAGTCACTACCAATAAGGATAAGGTCATCAACATAATGGACAAGGATTATGAGATGGCTTCCTACTTTCTTTTTGTAGACATTAGGATCATAATGACATCTAGAGAATCTGGTGTCAATAAGAAAGCTATCCATTTTGGCACACTAAGCTCGGGGAGCTTGCTTAAGACCATAAAGAGATTTCTTAAGGCGACCAACAAGGCTAGAGTCATTCTGGACATAGCCAATAGGTTTTTCCATGTAGATTTCTTCTTTCAAATCTCCATGCAAGAAGGCATATTTAACATCCATTTGATGGACCTCCCATTTATGTGAGGCAACAAGGGAAAGAACAAGGCAGATGGAATTCATTTTGGCTATAGGGGCAAAGGTTTCATTATAGTCAATTCCTTCAACTTGGGAAAATCCTTTGGAAACTAACCGAGCCTTGTGTCTTTCAAGACTTCCATATGATGCATACTTAGTTCTGTAGAGCCATTTACATCTGACAAGTTTTCTTCCTTTTGGAAGAGGTACAAGATCCAAAGTATTGTTTTCCATTAAAGAACGATACTCTTCATTCATTGCTGTGTCCCAATCTGGATGACCTGAAGCTTCTACAAATGTCTCTGTATCATGAGTGCCTGAAAATTGATCCAAAGAGAAGAGGCTCACTGGAACTGTGAACGTGTTCAACACTGATCTGAAGGATCATTGACAAGACCACCAGCTTCTTATCGTGTTGAACAGACCCCATCTAGGAAGCGGTGGAACTGGTGCTGGTTCAGATTCAAAGGACTCAGCCGAAGGAAGGTGAGCAGGTGGAGGTGGATTTTCATCCTCACTGTCATCATTTGAAGAAGAAACTAGAATAGGAAAAGAAGAAGACACAAACGCCGAAGATGGCTCACAGTCCGAAGAAGGCACAATCACAGTCTGAATTAGGCTCGCAGGCTAAGAGATTTTCATCAAATTTAACATCTCTTCTAATAATAATTTCATTACAATGTGGTTGAAGAAGTCTATAACCTTTGACATCTTTAGAATAACCAACAAATATACACTTCTCAATTTTAGGATGCAATGCTTTCCTTTTCTCATTAGGAATGTGAGCCCATGCTATATTTCCAAATACACGGAAGTGACTTACATCTAGTTTAATTTTAGTCCAAGCTTCTTCCAGTGTTATATTTTTAAGAGCCTTTGTGGGAGTGATATTGACTATGTAATTTTCACAGTTGATTGCTTCCGCCCAATACTTTAGACTTAATCCCTTAGATTGTCTCATACAATTAGCCATTTATTTTAATGTGCGATTCTTTCTCTCAACAACACCATTTTGTTGTGGTGTATATGGAACAATGTGTTTCATTTGGATGCTATGTGTAGTGAAGTAACTTGTAAAATTATTGTTCACATATTATCCTCCATTATCTGTTCTTAACTTTTGAATTTGATGTCCAAATTTCTTTTCTACAAGGGCCTTGTAGGGAAAAAACTTGTCAAAAACTCCGCTCTTAAGTTTTAAGAAGTAAACCCAAGTACGTTTTGAAAAATCATCAATGAAAGTTAAGAAATACTTGCACCCATAAAAATAAGGAGAATAAAATGGACCATGCAAATCACTGTGAATAAGCTGTAAAGGGCTCAAAGCGTGCCAAGAGGCACGTTTGTCAAAACTGTCCCGATGATGTTTGCCGAGAACACAACTGGCACAAACACCATCTCTGCATGAAACGAGAGGAAGACTAGCCACCATATGTTGGTTACATAGTTGCTGTAATGAGAGATACTTTAGATGACCAAACCACTCAGGCCAAAGTTTGCTCAAGTCATCGCTATGAGAAACAAAAACTGATGACCCAAAGTTGTCAAAATTGTACAACCTGGTAATATCATCAACAATTCTAGTTGCAAGAACATGCTTAGGATATTTTAGATCCTTGATTACAACTTGGTGAGGTGAAAACTCTACAGTTTTACCTTCAACTAAATGAGTGATTTGATATACTGATAGAAGGTTACAAGAAAGACTTGGAACACATAATACATCATTGAAATGACCATTATCTACTTGAACTGTTCCAGATCCTACAACACTAAGAGATCTGTCATCACCAACAAATAATTTCTTGGTGTTACATTCATTTAGAGCATAAAATATGGCTTTATCCTTAGCCATATGATAATATGCTCCCGAATAAATAAGCCATTCCATGAGAAGAAGAAGAAGAAGTAGAATCAACACTGATGTTGTGCTTCTTCATCGCTGTTTCTAAAGCTGCCATCTTCTTGAAACATTTAGACTCATCATGACCATCTTTATCACAAACGTTGCAATGTCTGTTAGTCTTCTTATTTTTATGATTTTCTCCTTTGTCACCATTAGGAGCTAAAGCTGTCTGAGCAGGTTTGGGACCCTTATGTTTCTTGTTGTTGTATCGAGGATGTTGCTTCTTGGGATACTTGGGTTTATCTTTCTGCTGGGAAACTAAGGTTTTTTTGGAGGTACCTGTAGTGTTGATCACTCCAAGTTGTACAAGCTTATCTTCCTCTCTAATCAAAGCAACACAAAATGACTCAAGAGTGGGTTTTTGATAAGCTTTCCCTAGAGCCTCTCTCATGGAATAAAATGTAAATACAAACATAGAATGTGCACTACCTAGCTTAGAAAGAATAAGATAGATGAAACACTCTTCCTCCATTGTTATCTTGCATTCTTCACATAAAATTTTGAGTGTTTTAAACTTAAATAGATAGTCTCCAGGGCAAGAAAAATCACTTGGATTCAAGGTCAATACTTTATTTTCTAACTGTTGTGCTCGAATAATATTGATTTTACCAAACACAGATTCAATATTTTCCCATGCTTCTTCGGGGTCATCAATTTCTTTAAGGTGGAACCTTAAATCAAGAGAGATGGAAATTCCAATTAGTCCATGTGCTTTGTCACTCCTATTAGCCCATTTTTCTTTCTTATCATCATCAGTGGGTTCATTTTCTTTTCCCAAGGTAATTAGGTACAAGCCTTTACTTCTTAATAAATCTTCCATATGATATTTCCATTGAAAGTAGTTAGTGCTGGTAAGCAAAACATTACTTGTAGAAGCCATATTAAATATGCAGATAATATGGATTTAAAAACTGAAAATGATGATCTAGATGGAAAGAGCTCGAAAAGTTGTGTGGTTTTAAAAAAACAACACTGAAAATAGACTTCGGATGTGAGAGTTATGCCCTTTTAAAAAAAGGCATAAGCGGTAACCAAATGACCATGTGATAGTGTAAGTTGCTCTATGAAGTGACCCACTTTTATAAAGAGAAGTGGAGATCACTTTTACAATGAAGTTACTTTATAACAAAAAAGCTGCATGAAAAATAAATAACTCTAAAATAAAATATTAAAGCTACTTATAGTGATTCACTTTTATACTTGAAGTGAAATACACTTTACAATTTTAGCATGAACTTTTTCAAAAAAAAGTAACAAAAGAGAGACTTGAACTCAAGAATTCTTACTTAATAAGGCAACTTTTAACCAAATGGTCTAGCAAAACATACTGTAATGTTCATAAGGAGGATTGTTGTTGTTGTTGTTGTTGAGCGTGCTAAAAAAAAACTCTTCTCACACAAGAAATTTTTTTTGCTTCTCAATGACAACAAGGGTTAGATCTCGGTTACCTTACCTGGAAGATGCACCTTTTCCTATTTGTTTCTGATTTTCCGAGATCACATAGGGCGCGGGGAAAAGAGCATACACAGATAAAAAATAGTAGCAACCCGAAAATAAATAAAACAAAACCGAAATAAATCCAAAATACTACTCTGCAAAAATTTAAAAAAATGCGTATTCAAGCTTTATACCTCTAGATCTGACTGTAATGGCCATATCTTGGGAAAACATAAACCTTTTCGAGTGAAAATAAAAGTGTTCCTGACTAAAACAAATGCTCCGGATGT
The DNA here is from genome assembly GCA_010110895.2 of Picea sitchensis. Taxonomy (NCBI): domain Eukaryota; kingdom Viridiplantae; phylum Streptophyta; class Pinopsida; order Pinales; family Pinaceae; genus Picea; species Picea sitchensis. The sequence continues at coordinate 131,754 of SNQJ01S0000004.1, read as the reverse complement.
AATGGAATAGTCCTCTCAGCCCATAAATGTACTAAAATGACATAAAATGGAGATGAGACAACTCGGCTTCACGATCTTGATCTACAACATGATCGGGTCTTCAAACAGGCTTTGATACCATGTTCGAAAACACAGGTATTCCAACAGAGGAAGAACACCTTCAATAACCAATCACATAACCAGATCAAATATCAACACACTGATTTTTTCACGTGGTAAAAAACCTACGGGGAAAAATCCACGGCCCCAGCCAACGCGACCACTTGGAGTAGTTTATTAATGCAAAAGAAAAAGATTGCAAAGAGATTTTACAAGAGAGTTTATCACAATCAATCATTGGCAAATGACCCTCCATGTTATTTAAATAGAGATCATGGACCAATCGGGTGTTAGGCCATGGATCAATGGCCGTTAAGATCGAGGAGAGTATGAACCGTCAAATCACTCTATGTCGAGAACATATCGTGACCGTCGGATTTCCTAACTACAAATGCATACTAATGCATACTAAAGAAACAAACTAAGAAACACACTTTTACCTAATGACACATTATACCAAGTAGATATTAACTAAATCCTAAGTGTCTAAATATCTTAACATGAAGAAAAGGCTAGAAGGAGAACTCAAAGTTCTGCAACAGTCTCTAAAAAACATGGTCATTGTAGAAAATGAACTCTAATGCACCATTTTCTCCAATGAAGGGCACACAAAGGACTACTATAAATTCAATGATGCATTAGATCCAACCGTCTAGTGTATTCAAATAGAAACATTCTGTGATATTTTCTAAGCTATGAAAAATCAAGCAACCAGGGACTACCCGTACAATCTAAAAAATGCCAGGCCAAACTGGTGTCATATTTGCGAAGAGAATAATCATTCTACACAAGAATGTCAACTAAATGGCAGAAACAAAGTAAATATCCATTCAGTATATCACACACATACAAATGACCATAATATCGACCAAGGAGGATGAAATGAATATAGAGGTTGTGGTCGTGGGGGCTGCCAAGGAAGATGATGATATAGAGGTGGACGTGGTCAACTAGGCCAAGGACATGGTTGGGGACAATTCTATTGTTTTAATTGTTGGAAATATGACCATATAAGCCTCGTCCACCCTATTAAGGATATAACCGACCTCAAATTCTACAACATTCGTGGAGTGGGTGATCACTCACTCGAAGACTTCCCAATAGTATTGGAGAAAGTTAGGAACAAAAGAAATGTGAACCTCTTGCACACTATTCCTAAGAAAAAATTATTAAACTCGCAAGAATTATTAAACTCAAAAAATCTCCACGTTGTGACTAGTTAAGGTATGGATGAAGACTTTTATCAAGAATTTCCAACTCGACAAAAGGGATATCAAAACATGTACCCCGACCCATAATAAGAAGAAAGGATAATGTGGGAAGTGCTAGAATTATTCAAAAATATCTACCAAGAAAAAAAAATGGAAGCAGGGGAGGGAAAAAAAACTCTTCATACACTGCCTTAGATGAATTTCGTCGACTACTAAAATAAAATAAGTTGGTTGGCCGCTTGATCGACCTACTGAACATTCTGAGCGAATTTAAAGAGGATCAAAGACCATATAATAATCTTTGACAATTTTCCCAGGATAAACACATGAATGAATACAATTCCCAAGTTGACCTTGAGATTGATGGACATATGATTAAACAAGTCATGGTCGGCTTTGGATCACAAGTAAATATCCTCCTCCAAGAGACATGGAATCGACTTGGAAGACCCCTGTTGACTCCAATGATGAATTTATTAAAACTAGTGGTTCAAAGATTCACCAAGTCAATTGACACACTTAAAAATGTCAAAACATATATAATGGGGATTCCAACGATGGTCGAATTTGAAGTGATCAATCTGGTCGAAGGCATTTCTGCCTACCCTGCATTAGTAGGCAGGCCATGGGGTTAGAACATGAAAGTGACTATCTCTCTGGAAATAGATAGGATCAAATTGAAAGTAAGTGGTTGAAAAATCATCATACCCCTGGATCCAAAAGAAGGAAAACCATGGGTAGAAACATAGGATGAAGACCAGAAGGCTCATTGACTGTAACAGATAATGAATGAGCATAAAGAGAATGTTGAACCAAATGTATAAGGATAAAATTTAGTCAGAACCCCAATGTCTTTGGGACAAAACTCTATAAATGGAAGATAAATAACTATGAATTCAAAACGAAGGAATGCTGGTCGATAGAGGAAATTTCGATAAAGTGATCGAGAACATGTTTTTTGGTACAAACACTCCCTCTCGTTTTTGAGAAAAATATAAAACATATGCCAACTCTTATTCCGAATAACACAAAACAACATCTCCCTTGTGGTTCAATGAAATAAATTTTTCGTCGGTCCATGTGGATGAGGTATAAAAAACAGCTGGAGGACAAGGAAGAGTACAAATCCTAGTAGAGTCCTTCACTAGTCAAGCTACTCGATGGTGGGAAATTCATTCCCCCCACTTTCAAACATGGACTACCGCTACACTATTTTTTGTCAAACGATTTTGTAAACTATCAGCAAGAGTCGACATCCCGACCTTTAAACCTGGGTTCAACCCAGTGGCTCACATTCACCAATGTGAAAATGAATGGAGAAGAGTCAGATACATGGATTAAAGAGTGTGGCCGCATATGTTTCCCAACACATTGGATGACATACCACACAAGTGGTACACAATCGAAGAGGTATGTGGCCATACATTTAATTGTAATAGAGCAAAGGAATTTTTTTAAAGAGATTTCAAATTCATTCTAGAAGAGGCACAACCTGTGAGATGAAACACAAGAAATATAGAATTTTCTTGAGAAACAAAATCCCGATGAAATACAAAAAAGAGGGAAGACAAAAGTTGACATAGGATTGACGTTGACTTGTAGTTTCATGTCGACTCAGGATCAAGATGATATAAGTGCTTTTTGGGTAGACATTGAAAACATAAGTTTTCCAGTACAAAGCTTTAGATGGATAAAAATCCACCCAGGAGTAAACAACTACGTAAAAACAATCTATTCAATATCCACAAAAGATAAGGAAGACTTAGAAAAACCCAATTTTCCTCCAAGCTACAATGAGGTTATAGAAGGTGAATGAAAATTGGACGAATATAAGGTGCCATAATGGATGGATGAGGAAATAAAAATGAGAGAATTTGACATTGCGACAGATGATCGACCAAAAATGGAAAGGATAGGCGACTACTGATCGTATAAGAAAACAACATAAATAATTGACCTATTGCGTGAATACCAATATGTTTTTGCTCACATATACAAGGATATGAAAGGACTTGTACAAGATATGGGGGAGATGAAAATTGATGTCATCCTTGGGTCTAAGCCTATCAAGAAACCACCATACAAATTATCCCACAAGTACAAACCCATCGTACAAAAAGAGATGAAGGCAATGCTAGTTTCTGACATTATTTACCCCATCGAAAAATATGAATAGGCAAGTACAATGGTGGTGCAAACAAAAAAGAATGACCCAAATAAATTAAGAATATGCATCTACTTAATAGGACTAAATAAGCTATCTGTAATCGATTCATTCCCAACATTGTTCACAGATGGAATTATCAATGAAGTCGCTTGACACGAATGTTATTCCTTCACAGATGGCATCTCTGGATATAAACAAGTACCGATTGCAAAAGAGGATGAAGAAAAAAATACTTTTGTATCTGAATTTGGCTTGTTTGCATATAGGGTGATTCCTTTTGGATTGAAAAATGCATCGATAGTATTTTCAAATATAGTGGTAAAAACTTCTCAAGATTACATTTATAAAAAAATGGGTGTCTATTTTGATGATTGGAAAATATACAACTTACTAAAAGAACACATCTAGTGGCTTAGGATGATGTTAGAAAGGCGTCGACAGATTCTTCTTTCCCTGAATATAAAGAAATACATCTTTGTCACTCTAATTGGTATCCTACTCGGACATATTGTATGCAAAGATGACATCAAATTCAATATGGAAAAAATAAAAGTAATCCTCGAATTGAAATCATTGGTAAATCAAAAGAAAATCAAAATATTCCTTAGACATACAAGGTACTATAGAAAATTCATCCGTCACTACTCTGACATTACATTTCCAATTGACGAGCTGCTCAGAAAATAATTTAAATTTTGAGCTAGGAATGCAATGAATCCTTCGAGTTATTAAAAATAAAATTGGTAGAAATGTCGACACTAGGATTTCCAGATTCGACAAGAAAATTTCACGTCCATGTCATTGCATCAAATGTTGATGTGGGATTAGTCTTAGCACAACCATATGATGACATGATTGATCATCCCAATGCATATTCCAATCGAAAGCTTAATAAAGTAGAAAGTAACTATTCAATAACAGAAAGGGAAGGATTAGCCATGATCTCCACCCTACATAATTTTCGACATTACTTACTAGCAAATCCAATCACATTCTTCACAGATCATTAAGCTCTTTATAAATACCTAGTAAACAAACCTATCCACCAAGAAAAAATATTTCTATGGATACTATTGTTTCAAGAATTCGACTTCAACATAGTAGTATGACCAGGAAAAAAGAACATTGGCCTAGATCACCTATCCCAACTTGAAATAGGGGAAGATATGATGGGTATAGATGATGATTTACCTTATACACATTTATTCCGAGTCGAAGCCACTCCCAAAGAGATAGAAGAAATAATAATTTTTTTGGGAGGAAGGGAAGGCTCCCGACGATCTTCCAAAATATAAAAAGAAGATTCTAGCATTAAAAGAAACACCATTTTGCACTGTCATGAATGTATACTTATATAAGTTAGAAAGTGATGATATTTTAAGAATATGTGCCCTGGAACACGAAAGAGAAGACATAATTAATGAGGCTCATGCTAGCCCTGTAGGATGCCACTGTGAAGATGACACAATATCCTAGAAGATACTTTAGGTAGGACTTTGGTGGCCAACTATACACAGAGAATATCGAGAACAAGTGAAGAAATGTGACAAATTATAGAGGATGGGACAAACTCTATGGAAAAACAAAATGCCCCTACACTCGGTAAACCCTAGTTTACCATTTTAAATATGGGATATCAACTTTGTGGGTCCATTCCCAAAGAGAGGCAAGCGAACAGGTGCAAAGTATATCATTACTGTAGTCGAATACCTAAGCAAATGGTAAGAAGTGGAACCATTCGAGACTTGTACAAAAGAAACAACAACGTAATTTATATACAAGAACATAGTAACAATATTTTTTTCCCCCTAACGTTAATCAATGACCAGAGAACACATTTCGTCTATGGGACAATCCAGATCTTACTTAAGAAGTTCATGATCGACCACAGGAAAACAACGACCTATCACCCACAAACTAATGGTGCACTCTAGTCCTTCGATAAAATAATCCACAAAGGCTTAAAATTTTTTTACGGGATCAACATGGACAATTGAGACGATAAAGATCCTATATTACTATGCACATATAAGACTGCTTACAATAGGTCGACTGGTCAAACTCCATTCAAAATTATTTATGGTCAGGAAGCTGTAATTCTATTACACTTCCGGGATAATGTAGAAGGGTGGCATCCGTCCTAAGATATGACCATACTTTAAATACAAAAAAAATTCTTCTATCAATTCATTAAACTAGAGGAAGAAAGAATGCTAGCGCAATAACATCAAGAAGTTGAAAAGCACTAACAAAAAGCCTGGCAGTAACGACACCTAAAGAAAAAAGACATAAAATATAAGATTTGGTATTGATGTATGACTTTTTGATCAAAGGAAAACTACGAAAAACTTGAAACTTCCTGGTTAGGTCCCTATATTTTCAAGGATGTCCAACCAAATGGAGAAATCAAACTAAGAACACTATAAGGGCACCCACTTCAAAAATTGGTCAATGAGCTCTGACTGAAAAATCACAATACATAACAACCTATTGATGTCTAGATTGGTTAAGGTCCAAACAACAACCTCATGAGGATATGAATCCCCTTGTTTTTTTATAGAGGTGGTACTCCTCTTTGGATGAAAGATATATCTTGAATATATTGAATTCGGGAGAATGCTAGACAACAAACCCCAAGTCTTTATTGCTTAGATTTGTACATGGAATGGTTCTTGATTACATGATATGATATTTATGTGCAACAAATAGCTTCTTAACAAATAAAATATTGAAAGAAGGCTTCAATATCATAATGAAAACATACTCAACACCATTTATGCAACCCTATAAATCACATACAAGTAGAGGATACATCCATATCTTCTCAAGAAAAAGGAGGAAATAATTTTGATAATTTCAAAGAACTTTAAATGAGTCCCACATTCATAATTGGAAAGAATTTGATGGGAATACTTCAAAAATATCATCCTCCAAAACCCTAAGATCTGAGAAATCATTAAAGTAAAACCACAAAGTAGTTCTCTGTGGAGTTTTGTTCATAAAATTTATTCAACAATACAAAACATCTCAGCAAAAGAATTGACTAAATATTCAGAAATGAAGCTTGTCAGAAACAAGACTAAATTCCCATTAATTTAATGGATAATCTTGGGTAATATCTGGTAGTCACATACATGGCTGTAAATATTCTATGATCATATAATAAAAGTCTTGGAATATTACAAGAGAAATACTAAAGAACTCAACCTTATGTTCATTTCAAAAATATCAACGAAAGGCCTTGAGAAAGTGGTGTAGAAGAAGAAGAAGAATGGAGAATATGGAGGTCTCTGTTTTTTGATCAGAAGCTTTTCTTCATATTTATGGCTAGACTCTTCTGTTCTGATATTCTACTTTGATAATAAAACCTTCTCTGACCTCTTTGATGAAGCCCTTTCTTTCTTTTTCAAACCATCTCTTCTAACTTCCTGAGTAGTTATGAATTTTTATTTCTTGGAATAACCACTTTAATTAATGTCTCATTAAAGTCTAATTAATAAATTTGTATCATTTGTTAGATAAACATGACCGTGGAACAATAAAATAAAACAAATGCGGAAACAAAAAATAGAAGATACACAAGACAATAGAGACACAGATTTATGTGGTTCACCCAGTGTGGGCTACGTCAACCAGAGAAATTGCCAGGTCCTTCTTTTATTATTATCCAGCATATGAAGGGATACAACCTACAAAAAACCCGCTATATCTTCCTCTTCTTTCTTTCATAGTCTCCTATCTCAGAATACAATATTCGCCATCAACCATAGCCGCAATACATTTCCCTCATAAAAGAGGGTTTCCTTCTAGGGAAAAACACCCTAACATGATCTCTATCGTTAGCTCTATTACCTTATGATGAACGGTCCAGATTTACAATGAAATTACAATATACATTTACAAGGCAATTTTTCCTTCGGGGGACGCTACCCCCGAACCCTCGCTAGGGGCCCACTTGCGCCCACTATCCCCCCAGACCCTGTAGAGGGGGTACCCCACCTTTACACTCCCCTACATGGAAGAGTGTACATACTTCTGGGGTGTAAATACTTCATGGTGTATAAACACGGTTGAAAGCAAAAGACCTCTAAATCAGGAAGATAATCAGGCTCCACAACCAACAATCTCCACTTGGAGACTGATCTCAAAAACTCCACCACTGTTGTATATGATGGACTCTGAACCTTCCTGAACCTGGCAAATTTCTCATCTTCATCTTCATTCTTGAAGACCAACTGAAACTAAGCAGGAACTACGTTTCTCCCTGGTTACTCCCTTTGTTAACATGTCTGCAAGATTATGGCTAGTGTGTATCTTTTCCAACTTCAAATGTCCATCTTCCAAGGCAGATCGTATGAAGTGGTACCTCAAATGTATATGATTAGTCTTCGAATGGAAGACTAAGTTCTTTGCAATATGAATGGCATTCTCACTGTCACAATACAACCTGCTATTCTCTTGCTTCTTTCCCAATTCCTCCATAAACCTCTGCAACCAAATCATCTCTTTACTAGCCTCTATAGCAACGACATACTTTGCCTCTGTTGTTGAAAGTGCAACAACCTTTTGCAGTTTTGAAATCCAACTTACTATTGTTCCACCTATAGTAAACACATACCCTGTGGTACTTTTCTTTCTATCTTTATCACCCGCCATATCTGAATCAACATATCCTTGTGGAACAGTTTCTGAACCTCCAAAACATAATGCATGATTAGCAATACCTCTCAAGTATCTGAGAATCCACTTTATTGCCTCCCAATGTTCTTTACCTGGATTGTTCATATATATGCTCACAACTCCCACTGCATGTGCAATATCTGGTCTTGTGCAAACCATTGCATACATCAAGCTGTCAACTGCTGATGAATATGGGACCCTGGACATGTATTTTATCTCCTCCTGTGTCTTGGAACACATTTCCTTAGTTAATTTGAAATGGCTGGCTAAAGGTGTACTAACTGGTTTTGCATTTTTCATTTTAAACCTCTCCAACACCTTCTCTGTGTACTCACCCTGAGACAATGTCAGTTTGCGATTTTTCCTGTCTCTTGTTATTCTCATACCAAGGATTTTCTTTGTAGCGCCCAAATCCTTCATTGCAAATGAATTGGATAATTTCTTTTTTAGGACATTTATATCCTGCATATTAGACTCTGCAACAAGCATGCCATCTACATACAATAACAAGATAATAAATATTCCATTTTCTAGCTTTTTAAAATAAACACAGTGATCAAAATGACATCTACTATAACCCTGTTCTGTCATAAACCTATCAAACTTCAGATACCACTTCCTTGGAGCTTGCTTTAGGCCATATAAGTTCTTCTTCAACCTGCATACCAAATTCTCCTTCCCTTTGACCTCATACCCATGTGGCTGCTGCATATAAATCTCTTCCTCCAAATCCCCATGGAGAAAAGATGTTTTTACATCTAACTGTTCAAGATGAAAATCTTCTACTACCACAAGACTTAAAATAGTTCTAATTGAAGTCATTTTAATAACATGAGAAAATATTTCATGAAAATCTATACCTTTCTTTTGTGCAAACCCCTTTACAACAAGTCTAGCCTTGTACCGCTTTTCTCCTCCGTCTTCTTCCTTCAACTTGTAAACCCATTTATTCTGCAATGCTCTTTTTCCCGCAGGCAACTGAACCAAGTCCCAAGTATGGTTATTTACCAAGGAATCCATTTCCTCTTTCATGCCTTACTCCAACTTCCTTTTGGTGTCTACCTGCATTGCCTCTTCATAACATTCTGGTTCACCAGAATCAGTCAACAATAAATAATACAATGAAGGAGAGTATCATTCA
>SNQJ01S0000004.1:107081-122177 GCA_010110895.2 Picea sitchensis | reverse complement strand
ACTTCTTGGATTTTGCCTCAAGCTTTGTTCTATTTTCTTTATCAATATGGACAAATGCTTCACAACCGAAAGTTTTCAAAAAAGAATAGTTTAACTTTTTTCCTGTCCATTCCTCCTCTGGAATTCTACCATCCAAAGAGCTTCATGGTCCTTGGTTTATTAAGTAAAAAACAATATCTACAACATCTTCCCAAAATTGTAAGGGCAAACCAACATGCAATCTCATACTCCTTGGACGCTCCATGATTGTCCTGTTCATCCTTTTTGACACACCATTTTCTTGTCGTGTTCTTGGAACTGTCTTCTCTCTACGAATCCCATGGTATGAACAGTAATCATCAAACTCCTTGCTGCAATATTCACCTCCATTATTTGATCTGAGACACTTCAAATTTTTTCCTGTCTCATTCTCAACCAAAGCTTTCCATTTCTTAAAAGTATCAAAAACATCAGATTTTTGTCGAATGCAATAAACCCAAGTTTTTCTAGTTTCATCATCAATAAAAGTAATATAATAATGAGAGCCACCAAGATATGATACCTGAGCTGGTCCCCATACATCTGTATGCACAAGCTCTAACCTTTCACTCTTCTTTTCTTTTTCGACTCTGAGAAATCTGACTCTCTTCTGTTTTCCATAAACACAATTCTCACAGAAGTCCAAATCAATTTGTTTAAGATCTGGCAACAAATTTCTTTTGTGAAGTATCTGCATCCCCTTCTCACTCATGTATCCAAGCCTATGATGCCACAGTGCTGTATCCACTCCTGTATAAGATAAAGAGATAAAAGAGTCAGTATTACCAGTACATAAATACAATGTACCTACCTTCTCTCCTTTCACTATCACCAATGATCCTTTGATGACCTTCCACGTCTTATCTGTAAATATGGATATACAACCTTCACTTGCCAACTACCCTGTTGAAATTAGATTTTTCCTTAAATCTGGAACATGTCTTACCTCTTTCAACAACCATTGGTTTCCATTGTGTTGCTTTATTTTTACCTTTCCCATTCCAAAAATTTTGCATGGTGCATCGTCAGCCAATTGAACCTGTCCAAAATCACCTTGAACACAATCTAGAAAATGTTTCCTATGGGGTGTGGCATGAAATGAAGCCCCTGAATCTACTACCCAAGACTCAGAAATATTATCTACAAAAATAATCAAAGCATCTTGTAACACATCACCTGTTACATTTTCTTCCTGATTTCTCTCCTGCTATCCATCTCTTTGTTTATTTGGAGTTCTGCAGTCTTTCTTCAGATGTCCTTTCTTCCCACAATTCCAACACTCTATCTTTCCAAGTCTGGATTTGGATCTGCCCTTCCTAGAGTTCCCACGGTTCCCGAAACCCTTTCCTCTATCCTTTTGTCTTCCCTTGTTCTCCATGTTCAACGCATTTCCTGATGTCCCACCTGTTCTTTTCCATCACATTTCCTCACTAAGGATAACACCAACAACATCATCAAATTTTAAAGTATTTGAACCAGAAATATAGTTACTTACAACCATGACCAAACCATTCCAGCTTTATGGCAATGAGCACAAGATTAGAAGAGCCCTGACCTCATCATCAAAGTCCACTTTTACAGAACTTAGTTGATTAGTTACCGTATTAAAATCATTTAAATGATCTGCAATAGACCCACCTTCCAACATTTTCATATTAAATAATCTCTTCATTAGAAATACCTTATTGGACGCCGAGGGTTTTTCATACAATTTGGCCAATGCGTCCATCAAACCCTTCGTTGTCTTTTCTTTGGAAATATTGAAATCCACTGACGCTACCAGGCTTAGCCATATCGTTCCTAGAGCCTTTCTGTCAATAATCTCCCATTCTTTGTCCTTCATAGCCGCTGGCTTCTTTGTTATTCCACCCAATGGTAGGAATAGATCCTTCTGATATAAATAGTCTTGCATCTGCATCTTCTATAATTGATAGTTTTGGCCATTAAATTTCTCAACCCTAAACTTTCCATCTTCCGACATTGGTCCCACTCGAACCAGGAACCCTCTTTTCCTGTGAGTTACCTTTCGCTTTGATACCAATTGTTAGATAAACAAGACCGTGGAGCAATAAAATGAAACAAATGTGGAAACAAAACATAAAAGATACACAATATAATAGAGACACAGATTTACGTGGTTCACCCAGTGTGGGCTACGTCCACCAGAGAAGTTTCCAGGTCCTTCTTTTATTATTATCCAGCATATGAAAGGATACAACCTACAACAAACCCACTGTAACTTCCTCTTCTTTCTCTCACAATATCCTATCTCAGAATACAATATTTGCCATCAACCATAGCTACAATACATTTCCCTCATAAAATAGGGTTGCCTTCTAGGGAAAAAAACCCTAACATAATCTTTATCGTTAGATCTGTGACCTTATAATGAACAGTCCAGATTTACAATGAAATTACAATATACATTTACAAGGCAATTTTTCCTTCGGGGGCTTCGTCCTCGAACCCCCATCAGGGAACGCTGCCCTTGAACCCCCACTGGGGGCCCGCTTGCCCCCACTATTCCCCTGGACCTCGCAGAGTGGGTACCCCCCCTCTGCACTCCCCCGCATGGAAGAGTGTACATACTTCTGGGGTGTAAATACTTCATGGGGTATAAACATGGATGAAAGTAAAAGACCTTTGAATCAGGAAGATAATCAAGCTCCACAACCAACATCATTGACATCCTTATCTTGAAGTGGGCCCCTTTTCGTCTTTACTAAAAGTTTTTAATTAAATTTTATTTTGAAAAAATTAACTGGCTGCCCCCTTTTTAAAGTGGACTATGTTTTGATTTTCTAAGCGTGATATTAAATTTTTCAACCATGGAAATCAACTTAGATATAACAAAAACCATTCCAACTTTCCAACGAGTCTTTCTGAGCGCAATTTGGAGTTATGGATCTAAAGATATGAGCTCGTGAAGTTGAGGTACCAAGCAGATTTATCAACACACCATAAAAAATATAGATGAATTTTATTTCCCTTTATGAGAAAAATATGACCAATTTCAGCCCTTGAAACTTGTTCCATCATCTTCCTTGTCGAATTACCTTTCCAATGAGGTATGGTTTTCCCAAATCCAAGTCCTGGATCTCAAGATATGCTCTTCAGAAAATCATTGCTTAGCAACTGTTGATCAAATCTCATGGGGCAATCCTAGCCCTTGATCTAATTTTGCCTCCCCCATTTAAAATTTGACTTTTTCCTCAAAATGTATATCCCACATTCCTTTTTTTCATGAGAGTTTGTGGTATATATTAAATTTTTTATCATGCTTTACATTTGAATCATAAAGAGACTATGGAGACTTGGAGATTCGACCCTTAGAAACTTAATGAAATAATTAAATATTTTGGCTGCCCAATCATCATCCACCAAGAACCTAGTCAACGATGAGTCAACATCCAGTCAACCGTGAGTGAACGTCCACATCAGTTCCACATATCACATTTTGATTAGATATCATATCTGCCATATGTTATGATGTTCTTCGCTGCCATGTGTCATCAATAGTTGGTTGCCATGTGGAGTGATTTTATTGGTTAATAATTCTTTGAATTAGTTTTTAAATATAAGTTAAGTATCGAAAGTATGGGGAAGGTGGGACAAGAAGGAGGTAAGGTGAGGGTAGATCAAGGGGGGGGGGGGGGGGGGGGGGGGGGNGATGAGGGTGGTGGAGTCAGGTTATCATAGGTGTGAGGTGTGGAGGGATAACGACTATGAACCTGTGGTGTTGAGTGAACCCAATGGAGGAGAGATAAGGAGTGGGAGTGAGGTGAGGTAAGGAAGGAGGAGAGATAAGGATGGAAGAGAGATAAGGAGGAAATATAATATGTGTGAGGTGAGTTTGAAAGTTATCTATGAACCCACTGTGTTGAGTGAGTAAGGGAGAAATCTTAAAAAATTCTAAGTATGGGACTAAAGGAGTGAGGTGAAGAGGGAGTGAGGTAGAAAAAGTTCTGAGTGTGGAGAGATTGTATTCCAAGAGATGAATGGTAGCAAAAATGGTTCCAATAGATGAAATAGATGTATTCTATGAATTAGATAATTGATATATTCTAAGAGATGAATGGTTCCAATAATGTTTCCAAGAGATTAGTTCTAAGAAAATACGTGGTTCCAAGAAATTGGGCACAGTTCCAAGAAAATTATCTTTGTTGTTCATGGAAGAAGCGCTTTTTGGGTGGTTAGACAAAAATTTGGATATCTTGAGCATAAGAACTCGGATTTTAAATCTGTCGCGAAATGCGTGATGAAGCTGAGACTGTGGGATACACAATGCACTTATAATAGTTCACAATTTTCTTCTTCTAATGTCAATTTTCATTATTATTCCAAGAGAGACAAAATAGAGGTGACCAATTTTTTGATCAATATTTGGCTCCAACTGCAAGATAGTGACCCCCTGTGGGTTGCTGAGAACACCAAAATATGAAGACCATCTTCCTTCTCCATTGGGCTATGGATTCATTTTCGAAATGGATTCTTGTAATTCTTCCTCCATGGAGTTATCTTGAAATATCATCTCCACTTATCAACTGCTTTATTATGCAAAACTTTGACTAAAATAGTAAACTATGTAGAAAAAAGATCTACCTACCCTATCTTACTTGAAAGAAAGGGACACTTTTAGGTGAAGGTAGATTTCCAATGGAGCCATTCAAGCATCCATGTGTAATTATTTGTGGAATGAATTCCATAACCGAGGAACATATTGGGGCCTGTATTAATGAGTCAGGGGAACTTTCAATGTGCGCTGGAGATTAACAGAACAATATGTGTTGAGAATATGATTGCATTGATTGCGAAATGCGTGATGAAGCTGAGACTGTGGGATACATAATGAAATTATAATAGTTCAAATTTTTTATCTTCTAATGTCAATTTTCATTATTATTCCAAGAGAGACAAAATATAGGTGACCAATTTTTTGATCAATATCTGGCTCCAACTGCAATATAGTGACCCCTTGTGGGTTGCTGAGAACACCAAAATATGAAGAACATCTTCCTTCTCCATTGGGATATGGAATCATATTCGAAATGGATTCTTGTAATTCTTCCTCCATGGAGTTATCTTCAAATACCCTCTCCACTTATCAACTACTTTATTATGCAAAACTTTGACTGAAATAGTAAACTATGTAGAAAAAAGATCTACCTACCCTATCTTACTTGAAAGAAAGGGATACTTTTAGGTGTAGGTAGATTTCCAATGGAGCCATTCAAACATCCATATGTAATTATTCATGGAATGAATTCTAGAACTGAGGAACATATTGGGGCATGTACCAATGAGTCAGGGGAACTTTCAATGTGCGTTGGAGATTAACAGAACAATATGTTTTGAGAATTTGATTGCATTGCTTAGATAACAATTATTTGGAACCATGATTCAATGAAATAAACTCTTGGTTGCTCAATATTGCTTCCATATTTGATTGGATAAGGAATTTCCAGTTTTAACATACTTTCATTTCTTTCCTTATCACCGACCACATCCAAGAATTTTGATTCACTGGCAATGTCTTGAAAACATTCTTTCTTTACACACTGGAAATCTTGCTCATCGTTGTTCTCAAGATTCATTTCTTCCACCAATTATTATTGTTTCCAATGTTCTTGAGGCTTTTCATCATCTGTTGCAACATTTTCCACATGAGCATATTGGCTGAAATCTTCTGGTGCATTTGGTGGAGGCTCATGAATATTAGTTTTAAATTTGCTGCTTGAAAGATATTCATACGGAGTACATGAAATGCTGAAATATTCAGTATATTATGTCCATATGGGAGAGGGTGGGTGGGAAAATGTTTCAACAAATGAAGTTTCCAACACATCCCAACTAGTAATGGTCTGAGACAACAATGAAGGGAACCTTTCAAGAGCATCTCCTCGCAGAGTTTGTAAGAATAATCGACATGTAACATTTTCTTCAGTGAGATGTAAAATATCACATGTAATTTTGAATCTAAACAAGTGTTGTTCCGCATCTTCTGAATTATTTCCAAAGAATGTGGAAAATATTTCAATAGAAATGTTTGGCATTTGAAAATCAACTTCTGGCCAATTTAAAGGGGTTCTATGAAATCTACTCCTTTGGATAACTCTTCCTTTTGCTGCATCTTGTAAATCCATTGATGGGATTGGTGGAGAAGGTAAAGGAGCATCATGACATGAAAGAAACTCCTCAGAGGAGTCATAACATATCTCTTCTTGAGATTCTTGAATCCTTTCAATGGAGTTGCCATGACATTTGAGAGTTCTTTCAATGGAATCACGAGGAAGTTCATCCTCCCAGATCTTTGATTGTTGTTGGATATTTTTGAGGTCATCCACATATTTATGAATAATCTTTTTATAAATCCCGTGCATCTAGAACAAGCAATAGTCTTCTTGAAATTTCTTTTCAAAACTTTGAATCATGGAAACTCTGGTTCTTCAATCAAATCTGAAACAAAGCCTCAAATATCTTGAAAATAAATTGTTCCCCTGTATGGTTGCCAAAAATGTTAATGTCTAGATCGGTTAAAGTCCAAAAAAAAACATCATGAGAATATGAATCCCCCCGCATTTTTATAGAGGTGGTACTCCTCTTTGGATAAAATATATACCTTGAAAATATTGAATTAGGGAGAATGCTAGACAACAAAGCCCACGTCTTTATTGCTTATATTTTTTCATGGAATGGTTCTTGATAACATGATCTAATTTTTACGTGCAACAAATAACTTCTTATCAATTAAAGTATTGAAGGAAGGATTTAATATTAGAATATATACATACTCAACACCATTTATGCAACCCTCTAAATCACATTTTAATATTAGAATATATACATACTCAACACCATTTATGCAACCCTCTAAATCACATACAAGTACATGATACATCCATATCTTCTCAGAAGAAAAAGGAGGAAATATTTTTTTATCATTTCAAAGAACTTTAAATGCGTTCTGCATTCATAATTGGAAATAATTTGATGGGAACAATTTGAAAATATCATCCTCAAAAACCCCAAGATCTGAGAAATCATTAGAGTAAAACCCCAAAGTAGTTCTCTGTGGAGTTTTATTCATAAAAGTTATTCAACAATACAAAACATCTCAACAAACCAATTGACTAAATGTTCAGAAATAAAGCTTGTCAGAAACAAAAATAAATTTACATGAATCCAATAGACAATCCAGGATTACATCTAGTAGTCACATACATGACTGTAAATATTCTATGATCATATAAGAAAAGTCTTGGAAGATTACAAGAGAAACACACAAGAATTGATCCTTATGTTCATTTTAGAAATATGAACAAAAGGCCTTGAGAAAGTGGTGTAGAAGAAGAAGAAGATCTATGTTTTCTGATTATAATCTTGGCTGCATGTTGATGGTTGGACTCTTCTGTTATGATCTTCTACTCTGATAATACAACCTTCTCTGACCTTTTTGATGAAGCCCTTTCTTGCTTTTTAAAACCAACTCTTTTAACTTCTTGAGTAGTTAGGGATTTTTCTTTCACGGAATAACCAGTTTAATTAGTGCATCATTAAATTCATTTAACGAATTTGTATTATTGACATCCGTATCTTGAAGTGGGCCCCTTTTCATCTATAATAAATTTTTTTAATTAACTTTTATTTTGAAAATTTTAACTGGCTGCCCCCTTTTTTAAAGTGGACCGTGTTTTGATTTTCTGAGTGTAATATTGAATTTTTTAGCCACGGAAATCAATTTAGATCTAAAATACACCATTCCATCTTTCCAATGAGTCTTTTTAAGTGCAATTTGGAGTTTTTGATCTCAAGATATGAGCCCATGAAGTCGAGGTACCAAGCAAATTTATCAACACACTATAAAAATATAGTTGACTGTTTTTTCAATTTATGAGAAAAATATGACCAATTTCATCCCTTGAAACCTCTTCCATCATCTTCCTCATTGAATTAGCTTTCCAAATAGGTATGGTTTTCCCAAATCCGACTCCTAGATCTCGAGATATGGCCTTCAGAAAATCATTGTGCAATAGTTGTTGATCAAATCTCATGGGGCAATCCTAGCCCTTGATCTAATTTCACCTCCCCCACTTAAAATTCAACTTTTTCCTCGAAATGTATATTCCACATGCATTTGTGGTCGTGAGAGTTTGTGGCATATATTAAAAAGTTTATCATGCTTTATATGTGAAGCATAAAGAGACTATGGAGACTTGGAGATTCAACACTTGGAAAATTAATGAAATAATTAAATATTTTGGCTTCCCAGTCATCATCCACCAAGCACCCAGTGAACGATGAGTCAATGTCCATTTCACAGTGATTCAACATCCACATCATTGCCATATGTCATATTGTGATTGGAATGTGTCATCAATAGTTGGCTGCCATGTGGAGTGATTTCATTTGTCAATAAATAGTTCTTGGAATTAGTTTTTTAATATAAGTTAAGTATGGGAAGTATGGGGAAGGTGGGAAGAGAAGGGGGTAAGGTGAGGGTGGAGTAAGTGTGGGGAGGTGGGGGAGATGAGGGTAGTAGAGTGAGGGGGTGAGGTAGGGTGACGTAGGGGGTGGGGGGAAATCAAGGTGACAGAGTTGGGTTATTGGAGGTGTGAGGTGTGGAGGGATAAGGTCTATGAATCCATAGTGTTGAGTGAAACCAATGGAGAAGAGATAAGGAATGGGGAGTGAGGTGATGTAAGGAAGGAGGAGAGATGAGGGGCTATCAAAGGTGTAAGGTGAGTTTGAAATTGTTTTATGAACCCATAGAGTTGAGTAAGGGAGAAATCTAAAAAAATTCTACGTGACTAAAGGGGTGAGGTAGAAAAATTCTAAGTGTGGAGAGATTATATTCCAAGATATGAATGGCTCCAAAAATAGTTACAAAAAATAAATGAAATGTATTCCAAGAATTATATAATGGATGTATTCCAAAAAATGAATGATTCCAAAAATGTTTCCAAGAGATTAGTTCCAAGAAAATAAGTGGTTCATGGAAGAGATTAGTTCCAAGAAAATACGTGGTTCATGGAAGAAGCACTTTTTGAATGGGCATGAGAATTGGAGGTGCATTTGAGATTTGGAGGAAATGGAGAACGACAAACAATGGTGCACGTCAGGTCGGATCCCGGGGAATGCAAAAAAATAGAATTGATAGAATACACCTTTTTAAAATGTCTAATTATAATGATTGATAGTATTTTGTAAAAATATTATTTTTAAAATTTTTATCTAAATTTTAGAAAAAAATAATAATTTTATAAATAAAATAATTTTACTTTACACAATGTAAAATTGAGTCGTTATTCATTTAAATTGGGAAATAGGTTTTAAAATTCCTAGTAACTTGATAATTTTATGGAAGCTTCACATAAATGGATAAATTTAAATTAATTTCACAGTTTGGTGGATGTGGATTGCTGCACCATTGGGAATGTAGCTGAGAATAAAATCGGATCGGCATTACCGGATTGAGCCTCTCATTGATCTCAAAATTTTAGCACGGAGCAAGCCCGGTTGCCCGACCTTCCGGTGGCCGGTGAACCCCCCGGTGGATTGAGATCCTCGTGTTTGGCGTTGATGCGATCTCTGAGCAACCTTTAACCTGACATCATTCAACGCCGAGGAGACCCACAACATTACGAGTTTACCCACAATCTCTGGCGTTTGGCATTCCAGAATGAATATATATAAAAAAAAAAAAAGCAAAGCTGGGCGGCCCACTTCACACATCGCTGAGATAAAAATCGCAGAGGTTTCATGGATTTGGCGCTATGTGCCCAAAATCTGCGTGGAATCTTCGTGAGAATCAAGGGCTAGAATTCCGGTGTTGAATACAGTTCGATCGAAGCAATTTACAACATAAAGGGTTGGCAAGTTTAAGTTTTAGTGATTGTTGCACAGTGAAGTTCGGTACCCTGGTTCCTCGAAGTGGCCGATAGCCCGATCTACCGAATCGGCCTTCTATTATCGGATCAGCAAAATTGTTTGTGCTGCAAAGCAAAGGATCTGGCCGGTGGTTATATGCACCAATCAGCAAAATTGTTTGTTCTGCAAAGCAAAGGATTTGGCCGGTGGTTATATGCACCAGGTTTTATGAAGGATTTTAGCGCCTAGCGCGCCCTAAAAGTTTACACAAAGGAAATCCTGGCGGCCTTCCTCGAGATATTACGCTACGCAGGTTGCGCTTAAAAAGCAGGGCTTCAAAGGTCTTGCCCCACGATTTATGCTCGACAATCTATTGGATAGATCTGTCCGGATACAGCTCCACAGTCTTTAAGATTCGATGATCTGTTCGTCTTTATACAATCCACGACAGCTTTTACTTTCTCCTATCCCCACTTAGAAGGCAGGTTTCGCTGCACTTGTTAATTAAAACAATTGTGACAATTGTCAATCACAAGTATAATATTTTAAAAAAAAATTCAAAATTTCAAGATGACTTTAAAGATTAAGTAAATGAGGCTGCATTGGTGTAAAAAATCTATATGGGGGAGAGAATCATTAGTGTTCTCAATAAAATATGTCAAAATTATTAAAAGATTTAGTTAAAATAGGTCAAAATTATTAAAAGATTTAGTTTTATAGAAGAAGTTGGAATAATGTTTATAATAAAATTGGTTTGGATTTGGTTTAAATACGTTGAAGGTTATTGAGATTCTCACTCTCCATGTTTAGAATAAGTTGTATCTGAATATCTAGAAATTTTTTTTTCACGGAAAAAAAAAAAAATTGTATTTGAATACTATATAATTATGTTGTACTTGTACAGAAAGATAATATAATATTAATAGTTTTTGTGCTATAACTGCTTTCCCAAAATTAAACTTGGTTTCCCAAAATTAAACTTGGTATCAGAGCCTGATAATGCCTCACGGTACTGCCCAAGAAGATGTAATAGCCATTGAAGGTGATTCTTTGTACATATGTGTAGGAGTGTGTTTTGAACGATTGGAGTTGTGTGTGTTATTTTTTTTTATTTTTTGTTTTCCACTAAAGCGGTCGCCTAAAGAAAGTGCTCGGAGGAGATCACTATGCAAGAAAATCGTCGTGCTGCCATTCTGTTTTCATTTGCAGAGATCTTTGTTGTGTGAGTGAATTGCTCTACGGAGAAAGGAGCCGGGCGCTACTCGACAATCGCCACTGTGATTTGAAGCACACCAAGCGAAGAATAATAATGATCGAAGGTGCTACGATGGTTTGATAACCATTGCTCAGATCTGCAGATCCGACTCAATAGTACTCAAAGAGCTCCTTCCGAAGTCTCTTATGAGCTATCTTGCTTAGCCCCTTGCTACCAGTGGGAGCACTGTATGCTGATGTTTGACGCGATCTGTTTGTTGTAAGCATAGTTTTTCAACTTCTAGATATGTGCATATATTTGTTCAAAAATACATTATTTCCAGGTTTGTGTACTATTGTCAAGTGAGAATTCTTAACATTTGGAGTTTCTCCGACTTAAAAACAGAAGAGAAGAACTGGATTCACGTATCTTTTGTGTCTGCTTATCTGGAAGAAGCACAGTACAAAGTATTCTCTTCAACAATGTTGAATGGCTCCTTTCAATTGACACAGAAAATTATTATAGATGTGTTTAAAGGTCAGTTGTATGATTCAGTGCTGAAAATACCAAGTGATTATATTACTATCCTTTATATCTGTCCAAATTTTTCCTTTCTGAGAATTCCACGGATGGTAGTGTATCCATAGGATAATTCAGTGTCGAGATTGTCTTGAGGTAGAGAAGCCTCAATTCTACAAATTGGTCAATGATGGTCATAAGTTTTTTGAAATTTGAGTATTGTAATTATGAAATAATATTTGTAATGTAAGCATTATGGGAGGGTGTTGGAATAATGCTTACAATAGAATTGGTTTGGGTTTGGTTTGAATGATTATTGAGAGATTCTTCAACCCTCTCTCTATGTTTAAAATAAGTTGGATTTGAATCCAACTATATAATTGTGTTGTAATTGTGCAGAAAGGTAATATAATACTAATAGTTTTTGTACTGCTTTCCCAAAATTTAACTACAGAGATAAGGGTTGGCTAAACATTCTATCTTTTGGTTTTTTGAATGTAAATTTGGATAAAATGATTACTTTTTATTGTTTAAATTGCA
Source organism: Picea sitchensis (assembly GCA_010110895.2). NCBI lineage: Eukaryota > Viridiplantae > Streptophyta > Pinopsida > Pinales > Pinaceae > Picea > Picea sitchensis. The sequence continues at coordinate 110,038 of SNQJ01S0000004.1, read as the reverse complement.
ATTATAAATATAGAAATTGATTCAACTTGCTAAAAAAACATAGAACACTCTGAAAAACCATTCTTCAACAAATTTCGGTTAACAAAAAAAACGTTTATACTACACTATACAGATAGACTATTATCATTTATGCATACACTGCAAGAGTCGGGAATAAAGGAGGTTGATGTTGATTATTGGAATCTGGGATTATTTAGTCGGAAGGTTCGAAAACCCGAGAATTTAGTCGGAAGGTTCGAAAACCCGAGAGGCTTGACCAAATCAATTATTAATAAGGATGACCGAATCAATGAAGGCAGGCGGGGTAAGTTGATCTAAGAAATGAGAAAACAAGGTCAGCCTTTGAAAATTGATGGGATAGAGAGTTCGAAACAAATAAAAAAGTGATTCAAGTCAACAAGGGCAGATATCCAGCTCTCTCTCGCCTGGCCTTCGCCCAGGATTAATATAAATATGTCTATAGGATGTGGTTAACTTCTCAGAGCGCTCAGGCCATTGAATAGAATATATTGGAAGAGAATTGATTCCATATTAGCATTATCCATTACCTTTGATCATCGATCCGGAGCAACTGCAATGAGAAGAAGAGTAGAGTCTGGCGCAATAGCCAGCGGCTTTAATGGGATGTTCATAATGATCTCCTCATACATCCTGCTGATCTCTATGCGGGCTGCGTATGCTCAGAATTGTGGGTGTTCCAGTGAACTGTGTTGCAGCCAATATGGTTTCTGTGGATCCGGAACAAAGTGATTCAAGTCAACAAGGACAGATATCCAGCTCTCTCTTGCCTGGCCTTCGCCCAGGATTACTATAAATATGTCTATGGGATGTGGTTCACTTCTCAGAGCGCTCAGGCCATTGAATAGAATATATTGGGAGAAAATTGATTCCATATTAGCATTATCCATTACCTTTGATTATCGATCCGGAACAACTGCAATGAGAAGAAGCGTAGAGTCTGGCTCAATAGCCAGAGGCTTTAATGGGATGCTCATAATGATCTCCTCATACCTCTTGCTGATCTCTATGCGGGGTGCGTATGCTCAGAATTGTGGGTGTTCCAGTGAACTGTGTTGCAGCCAATATGGTTTCTGTGGATCCGGAAACGATTACTGTGGAGATGGTTGTAAAGAAGGGCCCTGTTCCAGCAGCGGCAATGGCGTTGCATCGATCATAAGTAAGGAATTCTTTGACGGAATTCTTGCAGTAGCAGACAGCGGGTGCGCTGGAAAGAGTTTCTACACATACGACGGCTTCATCAGTGCTGCCAATGCCTATTCTGGCTTCGGTACCACTGGATCTTCCGACGTTGCCAAAAGAGAGCTCGCTGCCTTCTTAGCTCATGTTACCCACGAGACTGGATGTATGTATATCTACTAGTACTTGACATATATACATATACATGAATTATAACATCTCATCATATTAATTAATTGCAATTGCAGCTTTCTGCTACATCGAAGAGATCAACGGCCCACAAGGAGATTATTGCGATGAAACGAATGCTCAATATCCTTGTGTTCAAGATAAAGGCTACTATGGCAGAGGACCCATTCAACTGTCCTGGTAAGTTACTGTTCTATTACTCAATTGCTTTGGCAGAGGCTGAGAGAATGAGAGAATTACTAGTTCATATTAATGTTGGTTTGTGCTTTGCATTAACGTTGTTGCATGCACTGGAATGGATGCAGGAACTACAACTATGGTCCAGCGGGAGAAGACATTGGGTTCGACGGATTAAATGAACCGGAGAGAGTAGCACAAGAGCCCGACATCTCCTTCAAGACGGCAGTGTGGTACTGGATGAAACACAGCGAGTGCCATGAGGCCATCACCTCCGGAAAGGGATTCGGAGCCACAATCCAAGCTGTGAATGGCCCCCTCGAATGCAACGGTGGCAGACCCGACACCGTTAACAAACGTATCTCTTATTACCAGAAGTACTGTCAACAGTTGGGCGTAGATCCAGGCACCAACCTCTCTTGTTGATTATTTATTCCCCATCAACGCCATTTCCCCTTCATGATCTCATTTTCTTCCTCCCGCTGCACCTACAACAATTCGTTAATTCTTCAATCTTGTATTTCCTTTAATTCAATTCAATAAAACAACAGCCCAGCTCGTGTTTGTACTTTGATATGTATATCATTTAAGATCGATGCAATGTTTATTTATTTAAGTTTATCATGATATCTTTGCTGGTAAAAACAATCACTAAAATAACATGAACAAACACACAGTGACCAGTCCAATCCGCTGGCACTAATTTTACAGTTACCAAGGAGAACTAGAATATGTTTCACACCATGAAGTCCATACTGCAGAGAATTCTAGATGCAATAATTGTTTTCAAGATATAAAATTAAAATCTAAGCATTCTAACCTTTTTGATATAAAAAATAAATGAGCAATGATTCACAAGATCGGTGTAACAGTATCACGGGCACTGAATTGGCAAAAGCAACCGAACTTAACAATTGATGCACCGGTTCATATGAGGGGTTTTAGTCTATTTCAAAGAAGCTCAGCAGTGATTTTGTATGAGGGGTTTTAATCTATTGCAAAGAAGCTTAGCACGATTTTGTAACAGGGTTCTGTACTGAGAACGACCTTACCATAATGAAGTTCATGGCATTTTCTCTTGATGTATACAGGTAGAAATGTGTAGTAAATACCAACCTGAACATAAGGAAATTCATGGCATTTTTCTGGACGTATGAATGTAGAAAGGTGTAGGTAATATCACCTCCCAACCTACCGTTCATTCTTGTTTCTTCAACGAAATTTAAGATTTTCATTCATTCTTGTTTCTTCAACCAAATTTAAGATCACCTCTGAACCTACCAAGCTTGATGATAAATGTTTCTGGGGAATTGTCCATTTTAAAGAGCGAGCCCTCTATGAAAACGACCCTCGTGAAGTTTTTAAAGTGAAAAAAGAGATGGCGTGTTGTCTAA
>SNQJ01S0000004.1:79249-107071 GCA_010110895.2 Picea sitchensis | reverse complement strand
AAAGTGATTCAAGTCAACAAGGACAGATATCCAGCTCTCTCTTGCCTGGCCTTCGCCCAGGATTACTATAAATATGTCTATGGGATGTGGTTCACTTCTCAGAGCGCTCAGGCCATTGAATAGAATATATTGGGAGAAAATTGATTCCATATTAGCATTATCCATTACCTTTGATTATCGATCCGGAACAACTGCAATGAGAAGAAGCGTAGAGTCTGGCTCAATAGCCAGAGGCTTTAATGGGATGCTCATAATGATCTCCTCATACCTCTTGCTGATCTCTATGCGGGGTGCGTATGCTCAGAATTGTGGGTGTTCCAGTGAACTGTGTTGCAGCCAATATGGTTTCTGTGGATCCGGAAACGATTACTGTGGAGATGGTTGTAAAGAAGGGCCCTGTTCCAGCAGCGGCAATGGCGTTGCATCGATCATAAGTAAGGAATTCTTTGACGGAATTCTTGCAGTAGCAGACAGCGGGTGCGCTGGAAAGAGTTTCTACACATACGACGGCTTCATCAGTGCTGCCAATGCCTATTCTGGCTTCGGTACCACTGGATCTTCCGACGTTGCCAAAAGAGAGCTCGCTGCCTTCTTAGCTCATGTTACCCACGAGACTGGATGTATGTATATCTACTAGTACTTGACATATATACATATACATGAATTATAACATCTCATCATATTAATTAATTGCAATTGCAGCTTTCTGCTACATCGAAGAGATCAACGGCCCACAAGGAGATTATTGCGATGAAACGAATGCTCAATATCCTTGTGTTCAAGATAAAGGCTACTATGGCAGAGGACCCATTCAACTGTCCTGGTAAGTTACTGTTCTATTACTCAATTGCTTTGGCAGAGGCTGAGAGAATGAGAGAATTACTAGTTCATATTAATGTTGGTTTGTGCTTTGCATTAACGTTGTTGCATGCACTGGAATGGATGCAGGAACTACAACTATGGTCCAGCGGGAGAAGACATTGGGTTCGACGGATTAAATGAACCGGAGAGAGTAGCACAAGAGCCCGACATCTCCTTCAAGACGGCAGTGTGGTACTGGATGAAACACAGCGAGTGCCATGAGGCCATCACCTCCGGAAAGGGATTCGGAGCCACAATCCAAGCTGTGAATGGCCCCCTCGAATGCAACGGTGGCAGACCCGACACCGTTAACAAACGTATCTCTTATTACCAGAAGTACTGTCAACAGTTGGGCGTAGATCCAGGCACCAACCTCTCTTGTTGATTATTTATTCCCCATCAACGCCATTTCCCCTTCATGATCTCATTTTCTTCCTCCCGCTGCACCTACAACAATTCGTTAATTCTTCAATCTTGTATTTCCTTTAATTCAATTCAATAAAACAACAGCCCAGCTCGTGTTTGTACTTTGATATGTATATCATTTAAGATCGATGCAATGTTTATTTATTTAAGTTTATCATGATATCTTTGCTGGTAAAAACAATCACTAAAATAACATGAACAAACACACAGTGACCAGTCCAATCCGCTGGCACTAATTTTACAGTTACCAAGGAGAACTAGAATATGTTTCACACCATGAAGTCCATACTGCAGAGAATTCTAGATGCAATAATTGTTTTCAAGATATAAAATTAAAATCTAAGCATTCTAACCTTTTTGATATAAAAAATAAATGAGCAATGATTCACAAGATCGGTGTAACAGTATCACGGGCACTGAATTGGCAAAAGCAACCGAACTTAACAATTGATGCACCGGTTCATATGAGGGGTTTTAGTCTATTTCAAAGAAGCTCAGCAGTGATTTTGTATGAGGGGTTTTAATCTATTGCAAAGAAGCTTAGCACGATTTTGTAACAGGGTTCTGTACTGAGAACGACCTTACCATAATGAAGTTCATGGCATTTTCTCTTGATGTATACAGGTAGAAATGTGTAGTAAATACCAACCTGAACATAAGGAAATTCATGGCATTTTTCTGGACGTATGAATGTAGAAAGGTGTAGGTAATATCACCTCCCAACCTACCGTTCATTCTTGTTTCTTCAACGAAATTTAAGATTTTCATTCATTCTTGTTTCTTCAACCAAATTTAAGATCACCTCTGAACCTACCAAGCTTGATGATAAATGTTTCTGGGGAATTGTCCATTTTAAAGAGCGAGCCCTCTATGAAAACGACCCTCGTGAAGTTTTTAAAGTGAAAAAAGAGATGGCGTGTTGTCTAATAACTACTTTTAGATTTCTATTTGTCCACTTAAAAAAGTTCCCATAAGCTCATGGAAGAAATTTATAAATTATAAATTATATGTTTTTAAAATCTAATTTTTTGGGTTTTTGTCCGTCAAAACATTCTAGATTTTAGAAGTCAACGTTCTCATGTGGAGTTGGTGAAAATGGGTCAACATTGACATGTGGAGTTGGTGAAAATGGGACATTGTTAATTTCTATTTCGAATATGGCTGTTAAGATCATAAAGAGATCATAGATTTATAATGAACATTTAAGCAAGTCTTATTCAAATCAAATAAACTAGCATATTTGTAACAACATTTAATGCAATTTAGTAGAGATGTAACAACATTTAATGCAATTTAGTAGAAAGATGTACTCATACCATAATGTGCACTCAAGAGAGATAAACCACAATGAAGAACATTTAACCATGAAGAACATTTAACCATGAGTATAAAGAACATTTAACCACAAGTACAAAAAACTTTTTAGGAGTGCCAGTGGGCAAAGAATGAATAAAGGACATTCACTTGAATGTGATGATTACAAATGATGAGTGTATTCTATATTTTCCACATTCTTTAGGTTTGGGTTGCTAACCTACTATGTTGGCCTTAGCCAAAATAGTAAAAAATAGTTAAGTACAATAAATGGGTTAGTTAACCATGTGTAGCCTTAGTAAACCATCAATACAATAGGTTGACACATGGTTGTAAGTGAAAATTAACCATGTAATCTCAACAACCCCCTTTAATTTGAACATGGGGCCACAGAGAGAAGACATTACAATGCATATCATGTTTTTCCTCTTAATGGAAGCTCTTCTATATTGATATGCACCTGTAGACTTGTTTAGGCGGGTTTTAGAAGAGATTTGGTGAATATATCTACAAGAAGATCTATTAAAGGAACAAAGACTCGCACAAACTCTCCTTGAACATGAAGTTTTTGAATGTAATGCATCCAAACCTTATTGTGCTTAGTTTTTTGATGATTCATTGGATTGCGAAAAACCTCAATGGTACTATAATTCTCACAAAATAAGGTGGAAAGATTCCATGGAGCAAGACCTAGCTGATCAAGCATCACTTTTATCTAGGTAAGATGTGTCTTGTCATGAACTACATTGACATATTATGTTTCAATGGGGGAGACACCCACATCTCATTGCTTCTTGGAATACCAACCAAATGGTCTAGAACCAAGAGAAAATAAGTAGCTTGAGGTAGATCAACACTCTTCAATATTAGTTGTCTAGTTGGCATAACAAAAGATAAGAAAATAAATATATACACTAGCTAAGTAGAGAATTCCCATGCGAGTGGTGTTGCTAAGATAGTGCCAAATGCACTTAGTGGCATGCCAATGATTCTCATGAGGCTCTTGCTTGTATCAAGAACACATATTGACTGCAAAGGAGATATTTGGAAAGAATGTACAAGATAAAGAAACTATCGACCAAAGATTAATAATTTGTTGCATTAAATAAGGTGAAGGACACTTGTCTTGAAACTCCATCCTTGAAGAAATAGAGGTACCCATTGGTTCACATCCAAAACATTGCAAGAGATCTAGGGTGTACTGACCCTAAGAAAGGAAATTCCAACAGAGGTTTGAGAAATCTGAAGTCCCAAAAAAGAGTGAAGCAAGCCTAAATCAATGATCACAAAATAGCCCTAAAGTTGCCGATTCATATAATTGATCATGGACGTGGAATGACTAGTCAAAAGGAGATCATCCACATAAAGCACAAAGAGTCTTTCCATTGTGATTTTGAAAAAAAAGATCATGTTGAACCTTGTAGTGAGTGAAGTCACAATTGATCAAGAAATTGTTTCATAGTCAGTGAAGTCACATGTGTAAGAGCCGAATTAAATAAACAACCATTTTAATTTACAACATAATCATAAAATTCAAGAAATTTCTATAATTTAACATATTCGCCTACAAATTTTTCAATAATAATAAAATTTTATCATAGATTAAAACAATGCATCATTTGAAATACCTGAACCTGATGCTAATATCCGTCCGTTGTCCAAATGCCTTCTTGACCACTGCTGCACCGTAAAAAACTGCTCAAAATCGTTCCTCCCTGCCAACTAGGTAGTTCCTAGCTCTAGGATATCAACGGATATCCTGGCCCCCGTGCCCAAAACCTCCAGCAACTCCGGTGCACTGTATCAATCCTACTCCACAACTTCACTCTCTCCGTAAATCCAGAGCTCCCCAAAATTCATTCCCCCAAACCTTTGTAGAATGCCTCCCGTCAGACTCCTTCCCTTCCTTATCCCTCCTTCACCGACTTCCCCCCCTCATTTACTCCCTACCTAACTCATTTATTACCTCCTTATCCCTTCCCGTTAATGCCCCTCATCCCCTTTATTTAATATCTTATCCCTTGTAGTTAATATGTTATCCCGTATCGGGTATGTAAATTAATTTAATAATATAATTTATTATCCTTCCTTTTTATTTATTTACCTTATTAATTAATGAATTAATTAATACTTCAATTACAGTGCGATACTTTAATTGATTTGGTATATATGTATATATATATGTATATATATATATATATGTATATATATATATGTATATATATATATATATAAAATTAAAGTGTTTATGTTAAATTTTTATTTATTTTTATAGAGTTTAATAATATATATATATATATATATATATATAATTAAATTATAAAATAAATAAAATTATCTGTACTGACCTGTTTATGAATATTATTGTTATTTCATTTTGTTTATAAGTTTACTTATCAATAAATTAATCTATATACAAATTGTAGATTTATAAAAAAATAAATTTATTATGTATTTTTATATTAAAAATTATTTAAATTAAAATTATTTTATTAAAGAATAAAATTATATTATATTAATATTCTAATGGTATTATGTTAGAAATTATTTTATTTATCACTTTGTTAGGACAGGAACTGTATAACTATCTCACTTGTTTTGTGAATGTAACTATGGTGATCTGATCTATGATTACACTTACAGAAACAGAACAATGTTAAATAATCAATAACCAGCCCTTCATACTATTCAAAGGGATAGTGATGATGATGGTTGTACTCGCATTATTGTGGGTTGAGTTCAGGCGGAGAGGGTCCAAAGAACTAGTGAGTCAGTAGCATTCCCAAAAGGAGAATCTTCTAGAAATTAAAAGCCAATATGTTTTTTAAATAATAAAATGTTGGAGTAAGAGGTTCATTGGTTCAAGATAATATATGTGTGTGGTGCCAGCCTGTAGGTTGATTGATTCAAGTATAGTAAGAGTTGATTGATTCCAGAGTATAATAAGAAATCTTCTAGAGTAAAAGCCAATATGTTTTAAATAATAAAATGTGGAAAATAGAGGAGTTCATTAGTTCAAGATAATATAATGTATGTGGTACTTAGCCTGTAGGTTTGATTGATTCAAGTATAATAGAGTTGATTGATTCAAGAGTATAACTATAGCAACCACTTTATAAGGGAGTGGTTTGATATCGCCGATGTCATTGGTGCAAGGTGGAAGGTAGTGATGTATATAACCACTTTTATGGGGTGGTTTGTTGCTGGTTGACAGTGGCATGCTTTAGAGCTACCATTATTATGATTAATATATTATTTAATTATTACATTAATATAATATATAATAATAATTTATTAATGTAATACATCAATGTGTTATATTAATGTATTAATTAATTAATACATTAAATGCATTACAAAGTGGTGATACACTAATTAATTAATGCATTAATCTTAATGTATTTGTGTACATTATTATAACGTTGTAATGTATAAAGTAATATATTATTGTAGTAATGCAAATTGGCCTGTTGATTGTTAGTTGTGTGTAATATGTTAATCAATTTATACATTAATATATTTATAAATTAATGTACACTAATAGGTAAACATTATTAATATAGTAATAATGTAGTCATATATATATTTAATATATTTAGTAAAAACATTATTAAATTAGGTACTACATTAACAATGCATTTATTACATTATTATAATGTAATGTATTAATTAATTAATTAATTAATACATTCTTAAAGAGATATTAATACATTAATGGAATTAATGTAATAATAGATTATTAAAATCATAATGCATTTTAAAGTAATGAAATGTATTTTTAATTAATAAATTTTAATATATTAATACATCCTTCATCATACTTTATTATATACATTTAATACAGCTAGAAATGCATTTAGTAATGCTATTTTAAATTATGTTTTACTAAATAATGTATTACCATTTTAATGATGTAGTCATATATATACCTTAATGTGTTTAGTAGATATTTATTAGATGTTGTGCATTGGCTTATTGCATGATGCATTCTTGCATGAGTAATACATTAATAATACATTTTTTTTTTTTTTTTTTTTTTTTTTTTTTTTTTTTTTTTTTTTTTTTTTATTTTAATATTGTATTTATTAAAGTAGTAATAGATTTTGGTTAGATAATACATTTTAATTATTACATTTATTAAATGCACTAACGCATTGTGCATTGTCAAAGGTGTTCCAAATTGCTATTAAAGGTAATACAATGATAATACATTTAATAAAGTAGTAATGCATTGAAATTGATATATTTAGTAATGCATTATTACATTTAATGATAATATAGAGATAAATTATTAATGCACGGTGTAAATGTAATGCATTAATTTATTAATAAATTGATACATAAATATAAAATCAATTATTTTATTAATACATTTATACATCATTCAGTATCAATAGATATTTTGTTAAAATATTAATATCCTAATATAAATATAAATGCCATAATAAAAATACCTTGTGCAGCAGAGTAACTTAATAGAAATGCACATTTACTAAAGTTTAATGCATTACTATAATTTGTTAAATAATTATTACATTATTAATGTAATACATTAATATACTAACATCATTACATACAAATAACACATTTAATACATTAAATCCTTTGCAATAGTATACTCGCTAGAGACATTTTCAATTAAATCCATTAATAAATATATAAAGTAATACACTATTAAAGTATTAATAAATTAATTGAAAAGTAATACATGATTAGGTTATGGTGATCATGACAATGGTTTCATTATGGTTACATTAAAGCAATGATGACCACGACCATGGTAAATTTACATAGGACTAGCACTTGCAATTTCAAACTTTAGGAGATGAAGGACTATACAGTTTGTCATGGTTAATTATGGTTGATATGACCTTGTATTAAGCGTGTGGATAGTTATGGTTGACCGTAGATGGTTAATTGGTTGACCTTGGATTGATGGTTGGTATGGTTGTTGACCGTGGTTGATGTGAGAGATATATTTAAGTGGGTGTTTGTTGTATGTATCTGTGTTTTGTTACATTAGATGTCCGTTATATGACAGCTTGATATTTAAAAGTAGGGGCTATGTTCTTGGAAATCGGCGTGAAGTATTTATTGACTTTGCGATGTTAAGAATGGTTGTCACAATGCAACGTTGGAAATGTTTGTCACTTTAACTGATGTTAGAGAATGTTGTCACGAAATGCGTAAAGGAAGTGTTTGTCGCTTTGCGATGTTATTAAATGTTTGTCTAGTCTCGATGTTGAAGTGTTTGTCTGTGTTGGTTAGGAATATTTGATGCATTTGGCATTAGGAAAAAGTTTAGCAGCACATTACTGACGTTAGAGGAAATGTTTTTTCTCACATTATGACGAAGGTTTTTTGTTTCAGTTATGGTGTTGGAATAGGTTTGTCCTAGAGTTGAAAGTGGAGTTATGTTGGCGTGGCTTATTATTAGAATTGACAAAATATTTCTCTAAACCATGTGTTTATGTTTGTCACATTGTGACATTGTGATGTACACAACTCAATGTGGGAATGTAACAAACATAGAACAACACTAAAATGAGATGAAAATTTCGCAATGCTACAATGTTACGAACATTGTAGCATTGTGAAATTTTCATCTCATTTTAGTGTTGTTCTATGTTTGTTACATTGCGATTCCCATTTATATGACAACAATATTCACGTCACATAAGCAATGGGGCTATGAATGTAGAAATGGCGACATCGGTACGTCGCTGCGATGTTAGGGAAATGTTTTATGCAGTACAGCATTGGAAAATGTTTAAATGCGATGTTGGGAAATGTTGTCACAATAATGAAAGCGTTAGGAAATGTTTGTCACTGCGATGTTAGGAAATGTTTGTCCGCAATGCAGTATTGGGAAGTGTTTGTCACAATGCGGCGTTAGGAAATATTTGTGTATGGTGCTGTGAAATATTTGATGAACGTCAAAATCTGGCCGTTAGGAATTGCAATGTTAATTTGGCTTACAACCTAACAAATGTTAATAAAATTAATTCCCTAACAATGCAATGTTAGGAATGTTTGTCACTTTGTGATGTTAGGAATTGTTTGTCACTTTTTGATGTTAGGAAATGTTTGTCCTGATACCGTTGGAAATGGGCATCGCACAAATGTTAGAAATGTCAGTAAGTGGAAATTAAATGTTTGTGCTTTCTGGGTGTTGAGAGTAGTGCGGCGGTACGGTGTTTGGAAGTGGGTGGTTTAGGAATGGTGAACACTTGGATTTAACTTTATGAAATGTTAGGAAATGTTTGTCCATGAGGGTGCAGTATTGGGTGGGCATTTGTGGCCGGGTTGTTTCCTGGCTGGTACGTGTTTAGGAAGGTAGTGGTTGGTGGAAGGTTGCTCAGGCATTTCCTAACAGAAGTGCAATGATAGGAAATGTTGTGCGTAGGGCATTTGGAGATGTTTGATAAGTGTTTGCCGTTTTGCTTATGGTGCGTTTGAAATTTGTTTAATCATTTGTCCAAAGGCCCAGAAAAAGACAACCAATGAAATATAAACCGGTAGGTGGAGAGCAACCATGAACAGGATCATGACGTTGAAGAAGTTCCCTATACTTTGAAAAAGAAATAGGAGTAAAAGAAGTAGGAATGCTTTTTATAAATGTTGGCAAAAAATAAATAGAACCTAGCTAGGCGTGAAGATTTTGTTTCAGAAATATAAATTCAAGACGTCAAGTGAATATAAATTTGTTAGTCAAATGATCGTTATAGGCTGGTGAGATGACGACATATGGTAGGCAGAGCCATGAAGAAACTTATATTATTTTAATGCTTTAAAGTTACCATGGAGTTGACAGTTTTTGGGTTTCAAAGCTTATTCCCATGAATATTAATGCAAACATAAAGGCGTGGAGATGCTTTCTCTCACCTACATTCACCTCAAATTTTGCTTTTCATTTTATGGTCTAGGTTTTATTCATATATAGTTTGATCCAATGAAGCGTGTATAGGGATTATATGGTTTGATAGTCCAAGCATGTTGTGCGTAAAGGAATATGGTATATATTGGGTTTAGGTTAAAATGGTTTAAATGGTTTGGAGTATATACATTAGGGTATAAATTTGGGAAGATGCGTGTGAAATTTAGGCAAATTGGCATGTTAAAGGCCTTATTGAACATCCTTTAAATTTAAATGGGTGCATGAAGTTTGGGAGATTTAAATGGAGTTTAAATTTAAATAGATTAGCATAAATTTAAAATTTAAATAGGTTTTGGTAAGTATGCAATGACATTTATTAATTGAATTTTCCTTAACATATTGGTATTATTGAATAATTTTATTTTAACCTTATTTTGAAATTTCCACCTTATTTTTAAGGAAATTTCCACCTTATTGGATACTGTAAGGTATTGGTTAATAGTATATTTTATTTTTAGCATTATGTGAATATTATTATTATTATAATTTTATTTATCGTCTCTTATAGATACATTTGATAATGTGATATATGCTAAACATCAAAATCATGTTTTCATCACAGTCCTTGTGACCATTAGAGTTAATATTAAAAATAATTTTAATTTTTTTTTTTTTTTTTTTTTTTTTTTTTTTTTTTTTTTTTTTTTTTTTTAATAAATATATTTATTTTATGATTTACTTTGGTAATATTTATATTTGATAATACACACATTTTTTTTTTTTTTTTTTTTTTTTTTTTTTTTTTTTTTTTTTTTTATATATATTTGTTTTATAAATTTTTATAGTAATATAAGAAATATTTGATAATATATACATTTGTTTATGATTTTTAATGTATACTTAAAATGAACATAATAAAATTTAACCGGTTAATGATGATGCAATTTACATTTATCTTATGTTTTTAATGCATAATTCTGATGAATAAAATTTAACCGTTTATATTTAGAAGTTACCAGAATTTAACAGAGGAGTTTCAAAGAGCACAATAAATAAATGGTTTTAATGTTTTCCCAATCCTTATGTGGGATGGGTCATTTTCTATAAAGAAAATTATGCTTTTATCTGTGGCATGGTTGTTTGAATATGAATAGAAGCCATCCACCGATAAAAGCATAATTTTCTATAAAGAAAATTATGCTTCTATTCATATTCAAACAGCCATGCATAGTAAACGCAGAGGATAATTGAAGTGATGCGAACAGTCTTTTGTAGTGGATTTCAACGACATAACCAGAATTTACAATGGTGATTGTTTTAAAACTTAAATGATTTGTAAATCTTTTCATTCCACATCAACATTTACATAGTGATTCAATTTAGGGTTTCGGATATGCAGCTGTCCCTTCGGACGATATTGTTTCCTCGATGATTTAGTCGAAACAAAATCTAAATGGCTGGGTGCGCTAAATGAGTACCTTAAAGACAATCCAAGTGGTTTGATTCATAAGTACTTTTTCATGCTCAAAACTTTGGTTTTGTTCATGCGGTTCATCCAAGACAAAGAATCAGGTTGTTTGGATTCGACCAGTACATATAAAATATTTCTTCATAACATCTAAACGAAATCAAAATCACTGAATTCCTGTGAAGCCAGTAATGCCACCCGTGGCTGAAGCAAGAGGAGAATCATGGGCGGTCTACCGTCATCCTGCACTAAGGCAAAGCTGCGGTGGAAATTTAGAAAGAGCTGGTTTTGGCTGTCAGTAGTAACCGCGAAGATGTGTGTATGCAGACAATGGATATCGCGCCAAAAACCGCCATCAAAATGTATTGTATGCAAACAACAGCTGGATAGATGTGAATTGATTACCACTTATCAAACACCATCGGACAAGTAATATTATGAGTTATGCTTCCTATGCAACAATCCATTTAAAATGGCCGAACATTGGGAGAAGAGATGCCACCATGCGTATGTGAGAAGTTTCATAGAGCTGGCCCGTGAAATTGTACAAAGTGACATGATGAGACAGCAGTTGCACCCGCATTTGGCATGTAAATAGCGGCCCATTTTGGTCTCCTGTAAAACTATCCGATCCGTAACGGTCCTGAGAGAAAAACAATAAACAGATTTTTTAAAATAAACAGAACACACGACAAACCCGTCGAGACTTATTTGGTGAAATGCTAGATCGAGATGAGCATGTGTCACAGAGAAAACCAAAACAAAACAATATAGACCGTGGTTTCGGCGTTTCTGTTTACCGGTGAAGCGATTTCCCAGTTAGAGCGATGAAACAAGGGAATGCGTATTTGCATATTGCAATGCGTATATCAAACGTTTACAGAATGCGTATGGGGCGCTGTGTGGCGGTTCAAAGTCGCGCAGCTGTATTAAACCCTTATACATTAAGATCCATACAGCATAACTCTAATAATGAACGATGTCAATTAAGACATACACTGAAAATGAAATTTTAAGCATTAACTAGAGTAAAAGTAAAAGTAAACATGTTAACGGATAAGCTATAAATGCACGGAGTTATGAGCAATAAATCTGGTTCATTCATTTTGGAGGACGACTAAGAATATGCCCGCATCTTGAATGCTTATCCATCAGATTGGGGTTAAGAGATGTTAAAGATTAAAGATCATTAATTCTGCCCATTTGTCAGTAGGTATAGGCCTTTCGGCGTAATAAGAAAAGACCAAATCAACGAGGACCAGTGGGGTAGGTAAAGCTAAGAAGTGAGAAAACAAGGTCATCTCTAAAAATTGATGGCATTCTAGAAGGATAGAGAGTTCGAAAAAAGTGATTCAAGTCAACAAGGACAGATATCCAGCTCCCATTTTAATTTACAACATAATCATAAAATTCAAGAAATTTCTATAATTTAACATATTCGCCTACAAATTTTTCAATAATAATAAAATTTTATCATAGATTAAAACAATGCATCATTTGAAATACCTGAACCTGATGCTAATAGCCGTCCATTGTCCAAATGCCTTCTTGACCGCTGCTGCACCGTAAAACACTGCCCAAAACCGTTCCTCCCTGCCAACTAGGTAGCTCTCTAGCTCCAGGATATCAATGGATATCCTGGCCCCTGTGCCCAAAACCCCCAACAACTTCGGTGCACTGTATCAATCCTACTCCACAACTTCACTCTCTCCGTAAATCCAGAGCTCCCCAAAATTCATTCCCCCGAACCTCCGTAGAATGCCTCCCGTCAGACTCCTTCCCTTCCTTATCCCTCCTTCACCGACTTCCCCCTCTCATTTACTCCCTACCTAACTCATTTATTACCTCCTTATCCCTTCCCGTTAATGCCCCTTATCCCCTTTATTTAATATCTTATCCCTTGTAGTTAATATGTTATCCCGTATCGGGTATGTAAATTAATTTAATAATATAATTTATTATCCTTCCTTTTTATTTATTTACCTTATTAATTAATGAATTAATTAATACTTCAATTAATCATAAAAATCATGAATAACTAATTAATAATAATTAATTAGTAAATGTTATTTTAAGAAATAATTAAGGTTTAGCTAATCTTTTAGGAAATTTATATTATTAAATTAATTATAATTAATTATCATATACACCTATTTAAGCAGGGTCGTTACAACATGATAATTTTTTTTTTGAATCTTTTCATACCAAGATATAAAAATTTCTTAAGTTGAAAAACCAAGGGGAAATGACCATTCTGTAAGAACCCAGGTGGTTGTTACTTATAAATTTTATCTTCAAGACCTCCATGGAGAAAATAATTCTCGACATCCTTTTGATAACACTACAAGGAGAACATCTTCTAGCGAAGGTTTTTGAAGAGGTTTTTAGTGTTACAAAATTTGGAAAAAATTTCAAAAAATCCTCCACTACAACTTTCACTATTGAATGGGGAGGTTTTAACAAATGTTCCATATAACAAAAAAAATTGGTTGGGTGGAAGTTGTAGTGGAGGTTTTTTTTTTTCTGGTGCTTTTATTGTCAAAACAGAGTAGTGCACTCTTGAAAAACCCACTCTGATGCATTAATATAATACAAATGCACTGGTTTGTTTATAATTATTGCGCATCAATTTCTCCTTTTTCATTGTATGTAGAGCACTGATGCTCTTATAATTTTTACGCACTGATTTCTCCTTGTTTACGCATGAAGCATTGATGCTTTTTAGTTTTTGTACACCCCAATGCGTTAAAGTTATAGTTTGCATCAATGCATTTAATTTATCCTGAGCCCTGGTGTATTTAATATAGTGTGCGCCTCGGTTCTTGTATAATTAGTACGTACCAATATTTGTTTTACCATGTGCACCAAAGGGTAGTTAAATTTCGAATATTCGAGGTGAGATGTTAGTGCCATTGTTTTTACTAAGCTCAAGTGTATATATTATATTAAAAACACCGATGTGTACCAACATTTCACTTTCGGTACATGAGTTTGGTTGTTGGCATACTTTCACATCTTCGATTGAAAAGAGACCACTCGGGTTTCAAATATCTAGATGTCAACATGGTGTGTGTCCCTTGGTTCATTCCCAGGTCACACATGGAATCCTCCAGGTGTTGTCAAGGTTTTTCAGTAAAAAACGTGTCAAATTAGCAACAATTAACTTCCAATGTGATTCCCAAGATAATGAGGATGAATCTCAAAATTATGGAACATGGGTTTTGTGCAGAAAGGCCTAATTTGGGCTCAATAGTAACGAATTCTCCAGAAGGTGAAGTATTTGAGACATATGGACAAATCTCTAATCTAGGTTTGTCTAGATTTAATATTGTGATCGATTTTCAAGTTCTCTTAATTTGTAAGATTAAGATCGGATGTGATTTGAGAGTTCTAGTTTGGGGAGTTGGTTGTTATCCTCCTCCATTATTCCTTTGTATAAATATGCCGATCAAATTGTATTAAGGGGGATTGCAATTGTTGAATTGAATATAGGGAAAAATCGATGCGTTTTGTTGTCCATTATTATTTTAGAACGTTGTGTATGAAATGATGCACATATTGTAAGTTAAATCCTCTATTCTATAATACAAATTGCAATGTTGATTAATGGTGTTCCTTTGATTCTACTTCTATAAGTATATAGCTCACTACCAGTTGTCAAGGGCCCACCAATATGGGATGCGTAGCTTGTCTGTATTTTATTTTTGTAGTTTAGTTTTCCACGTTAGTTCGATATTTCATCATAGAAGCTTGATCATGCCCTGTAACGTTAAGAGTTAGAGTTTTCATTTGATTTAGATTACTACGTTATAGTGAATCTATAGCTTTCTTCGTATTTAGGAAATACAACACATCTTCCAACCTTCATTTATGATTGAATACAATTTCAATCAGTTTGATATTTCATTTGTTGTGTTCCTTTTATGGTAATGCAATTTCAAGGATTTTGGTGTGATATAGTTATTGGAACTCTTTGGGAGATGAACTCATCATTGTGAGAGTACAATAAAACTTAGGTGGAAGAGAGTACCTTGAGCCCTACTTAGGAGCAACTCTTAATAGGACAATACCTGGTTCTGATTTGACTCTTTTGTTATTTTATTTTGAATGAATGCATATGTCGAAATGAATGACAAGAATATCTCTGAGTCATAATGGCACAAAGACTAGTAATTTGAATGCAAAAGTGTAGTGCCACCAACAAGGACTTGTCACACTTAACATAACAATTTGCATCTTTAATTTATGAGTTTACAAAGTTTATCAATTTCCTTTCTAAGCTAATCATTCAAATATTTGACTAGTAACATTTTGTAAGAATTCAACTCTGTTGTTGATTGATTTGGGTGATAGATTGAATGGTATGCATTCTCATAAAAGTTAGAATGCAATAATTGGAACTCATTCAGTTTGACACGCTAATCATCTCTCAGGGTGCATGCACACTTCAACCTCAAGTGAAATATTGCACTATAAGCCATTAATGAAACCTCAAGCTAATGACCTAATTGTTGTTCATAGATTTGATTTATAGTCTTAAGTGTTTTTATCCTCTCACACATTGAAGTCTTAAGTATTCATCAATTAAACAAGATCCCATAGGAAAACATACTCGTGCATAGACCACACATCTTGACACAATATGCAGTTCCCTTGTTCATCTTGATATAAATATATGAATGCAAGATTAAGGTGTCTGAGATCTACTTCTGATTTCCTTGGATTGCTTTGTGATTTTGATTGATATATTTAGAAATAGGTCATTTGGTTTCATTTCATCTTGAAGTGTGTTTTTCCAACATCAGTTGCTAACATAGGCTAGAATAGGCTATGTTCCTGCATTTCTTGTGCTTGCAACTCGAAGTCTATGAAATCCCAGATTGATGATTTAATGTCAGGGATTTATGCATATAAATAACCCCACAATAGTCATGCT
This sequence comes from Picea sitchensis, assembly GCA_010110895.2. Lineage (NCBI taxonomy): Eukaryota > Viridiplantae > Streptophyta > Pinopsida > Pinales > Pinaceae > Picea > Picea sitchensis. The sequence continues at coordinate 91,189 of SNQJ01S0000004.1, read as the reverse complement.
TAGAGTTGAGCACCATGTATTCGATGAATATCCTCCACCAGCATGAGATGGTGCAACTTAGTCACCTAGGCTTGTATATAATCATCATAGGGGACCCATTGGAGTCCTTTCATCATCCCTAAAATATCTTTATACACAACATAATAGAATCCCAATCGATTTTTGCAATTCGTCAACCACATCCTTGAAGAAATACTACATTCCTAGAGATGGAATCCTCACACCATGTGATCCAACACAATTTCTTGCATGGCTGAGGGATAAGGTTCAACATTGCATAAATGTAGGCCAGACACCCAAGGCTCTTAAGGTGGGAAACATTGAGGATGAAACAAGTGTGAGTCACAAGATAGGGTGATGATCACACAAATTAGTTTTGCCCTCCACATGGACTTGGAGAACCTCATACGAGTCAAATAATAAAGAGTTTTGATTAAAAAGAAGGGCCTTATCTAGCCATTGGTAGATTTGTTTATTTCCTTTGAAAAAGTTGGTCCACATGAACTAAAGCTCAGGTGAGTCTTTTCATCTCCCATTAGTGAATTTTTGAGGTAAAAAATGGGCCTCAAAACAAAAAATGTGTTATCACCATCAACTTTAAAAGAACCAATAGGATTCAAGATCATGATGTCAACCATAAGAGTAAATCGTTTTGGAGGGAAATAAAAAAAATACCTTTTCAATCGTATTTTAGACCTATCACCTTATATTTTTACTCAAATTTCAATTGTATGCATTTGTTGGTTGTAGAATTAAATTCTTCATCCTTTGAGTACCCACTTTGCATACCTTTGATAGACCCATCATGATATAAACCAGAAATACATGAAAACAATGTGTTTCTTGAAAAAGAAACACATTTTTTCATGTATTTCCAATTTATCTCACGGGTCTATCAAAAGGATGTAGAGTAGGTACTCATTGGCTACATAATTTAATTCCACATCCAACGAGTGCCTCCACTTGAAATTTGAGTAAACCTATAAGGAGATAAGTCTAAAACATGATTTAAAAAAAATAGTTTTCTTTCTTTCACTTTGAAAATTCATAATCTTATGTAATATACCTTAGGTATATTACAATGCTAATTAATTACTAATTAATTCATTAATGTAATAATTATACTTTCAAATGTAAAGTCACATATTTTTAGACAAAAATACACAACTCTACTCATTTACATGTATTTATACACGTTGTTGTACATTGAATAAGATGTCGAATAATCAATTTATAAATTTATAAAATATAAAATATATATTTCTTATATATCTAGTTTCAAGCTTCCGATTGGTATATGAGAAAAAACAATTTGTCATCAAATTGAATTCACATGCGTAATTATGGAAACCATAAATACCATACTTGGAAACACAAAAAGCATTATGAAGAATATGAGTGACACTCTCCAAGAAATAAAGAATTCTGTGAACGAAAGAATGAAAGAACAATTAGAAAAAGTAGTCTTGGCGTACTTGAAGGAGAGGAGTTTCCACCAAAACCAAATCTCGCTTCAAGAAGGATATTAGAATAATCCCTCCATGACCGAGACAAACCTCGAAGGTGAGGGTCAGTCCACACCAGCGTTTGGACAATCAACTCCAACTTTTGGGTAGAGCACCTTTGGACAACCCACTCAACATAATATAATGATGACTACAAAACAACCTGTAACAAATCCATTTGGAACTCTTATAAAAATGCCTCATATGTCTATTCTGGTAATGACCAACTAGAATTATGAGACTATTCTTTCCGACAAGTTTACATTAGACATAATCTTGGGAAAAGAGTCATTTTCCAAAGTATACCTTCCCAGAAACATAAGGATTTGCGAGAGCATTTCCATTAAGGTCATATGAAAAAAGGAAATTGAAGCGAGTAAGCGTATGGAAGATTTGCTGAAAAAATAAATCTCCATTATGAAAACATTGAATCATCCCAACACTGTACAACTCTACCAAGTCATGGCCAGCAAAAACAAAATTTATCATAGAGACATCAAGTTTGAAAATATGCTCTTAGACGATAGGGGAAACCTCAAGGTCTCATATTTTGGTTCGAGCACCTTTCAAGAGCATGTGGGGAAGGACAAATCGTTTCAATCACTATGCGAGGTTGCTTCCTACATCACCCCATAGGTCTTATTTGGGGTAGGTCACACGGGTGCCTGAGAACACATATGATCATGCAGTGTAGCTCTGTATGAGATCTTCATTGGTGACACTTTGTTTCATTATGACAACAATTTCCGCACCTTGTTAAAGAAAATGTGAAAGAGAGATTAGATTTTCCCGAAATGAGTACCATGCGAAGTCTGTGAGCTTCTATTTCAGTTGTTGGATCCCAACATTGACACCCAAATTACCTTGTTGGAGATCATGGATGACCTGCGGTTCAAAGTGGGCTTCAATGATAATAATTTATTATTGCATCATCATGATAGAAACAATAATATAAACATTATTGTCCACAGGTTGTGTATTTCCCGAATTCCCTATGCATGAATTCCTTCAGTGTACTGGCATGCTGACTGACTGGACTATATTTGTCTCCTCTATTTGAGGGTTCAAAAGGGTTGCTTCGATTCACGTCGAAGCGACCAGTTTCCACCATTATATCTAATTTTGAAGAGATTTCTAAGGCTAATGGATTTATGTTTATAAGGAGAGAGTGGATGTTGAATATGGAGGCAATGATAGTGGGCTTAGAAGTGAATATTTTTGAAGTGGCACATTCTCTATATGTCGTGTACGTAAGTAACACTAGCGAGGATACACCTGAATATAAAAATTTCTGTGACCATCATATGATACTTTTTCTCCAATACATTGGATGGGCATGGTGGCAGTGGGATGATGATGAAGATGCAATCAGATCTAGGAGCGCCAGAGTTAGGGCCTCCAGGTTCGCTACAAACTTAGATACCAAGGTTACAATTTGCAAGATGCCTTTTGCTACTATTTCATCTGATAATGTTGTGGGTGTCGGTGGCACTTTTGTTATTTGTGGTTGTGTCCCCCAAAAATTACTTGTTTATGCTTCTAAGTTTTCTCACGAGTTTGAAGAGAGTGGAGGCTTTGGCTAGTTTTATGAATGCAATCCCAAGCTCGACTGAGCCACTCAGGTATCTAAAAAAAACAGAGATTAGACGACTGACTGGAGTGTACACAAATATTTTGAACAATGTAAGTGTAACTATAATAGAATTTCATGGAAATATTGTTGATCCACATACGGTGAAAGTGGATGGCAATGAGATAGAAAGGGGAGAAATTAGACGATGATTTTTACGATCAATTTGGTGCAATTTGCAAATAACGAAGATTGTTTGGAGAAATATGGAAGAAGGATGGCATATTGTTTACAACAGTATTATGAAGTTAAGAAGCAGGTTAGAAGACAAATCCTAATACAATGCATTGACAGAGATTTAGTAATACACGTGCTGACCATTTTTTATGATAATGGTAGGCTTGGTGACATCTTGGGTTTGAAACGACCATTTTTGAGGGTGTTGGAACTTCTTATTGTGAAAAATATGCTTCATGGATTTTAGAGGATTCATGTACATATTATTTTTTGAAGGTGGAAGAAATTTTGAAATGTGAGGACAAAAGTGCCCATTATTAGCACTCGATCATCCAACAAAATCTATTCGAGATTGTGCAAAATGAGCTACTTTCCCGTTTCCAGACTAAATTTATTGAAAATAAGCATTTAGGTTGCCTTGCATTGATTAGGGAATATAGGAAAGATGACCATTCAAGGATGTGCAACTATTTTGTAGAATACCTAATGACTTGGAAACAATTGCGAGTATATTTAAAAACTTTGTAATTAGTGAAGAAACCATCACTAATTAAATTGGTAGAAGATTCGTCTTTACCTATGCTTCGAGGACGAATATTTTTAGGGAGGGATGACTTTTAATATACCTTAGGTATATTACAATGTTCATTAATTACTAATTAAATCATTAATGTAATAATTATTCTTTCAAATGTAAAGTCATGTCTTTTTAGACAAAAAGACGTGATTCTACTAATTTACGTGTATTTATACACGTTATTGTACATTGAATAAGATGGAGAATAATAAATTTATAAAATATTAAATATCTATTTCTTATATATCTAGTTTCAAGCTTCCATATTATTTTGTTATTTTAGCTATTATTTTATTATTTTCCTTAGGAGTCCCATTTTAGACTTCAACATTTCTTTGATGTACGATTGGCATTAAAAATCCCATGGTGTGCTTTCATGGCTAATCATGCTTCTCTCTCTTTGGTCAGGAGGCACATATGAAACACACCTTATTTGTCTTCTTGATAATCCACCATGTTAAAATCACCATAGATGAGACAAGGGGTGCTAAGAAGGTCATTACCATCCAATGCCAAAAGTTCACATGCTCTTTGATGTCATTAGAGTTGTAAATATTGGCTAGGATAAGAAGCATGTCATCTAAATTGAGAAGAATCTACATAAGTCTATGGATCCAGGGTCTATACCCTATCCACTACATTGTTATCCATATGGGAAGAAACAAAGCTTGTGACCCCCCCTTTCCTTTGGTATTCTTAGAGTAAAAGAACCTATCTCTTGTTCAAATATATGATAGAGTAGTATGAAGCAATATGAAACCCATAATTTTGACTTTTTGAAAATAGAGAATATCCATCCCAGCTAATGAGGTCAATAGTTGGCAGACATTTTTCTTTTTCCCAAGATCATTGATACCCAGGGTGTTGCAAGAGGTCAATTTCATTAGTAATGTACAATGTCTTGTTTCTCCACCTCAGTTTCCTTGATGCTTCTTAGAGCACCAAAGGCATTGATTATATCAAAAGAATACTGGCAAATAATTGTGCCAAGGATGGTTTTATTTTCCCATTTATATTAGTTATCCATATCTTGATATCTTCAATTTCATATGGCATTAGAATCCAATTGAGCCAAATATTGACTAGGGTTGATCACAAAAGAGGCCTTAGCACTCGACAACTTACTGGTCGTGGCCTTCATAGGTTGGTTCTTTGCTACATTGGTCCCTTTCCTCTTCTACACAAATTTATTCGATGTTTTGTCACCTGCTTTGGGGACTTGAGAAGATTGAGTGGAAAGGGTAGTGTGGATGTGTGAAGTCATTTTGATGTTTTATTGGGCCATATTTGGACCCACTATCTATTTTGAGGGAAATTGATTGAATGCTAGACAATCTTCCTTCTATGGTGGATGTTTTGAAATCTCTCGACCTCAATATTAGATCCTCCTTGATCATAAACATGTCAAATCACTTACATATACTTTGGGATCATGTTATCTTATTGGATCATGTTGGTTCTAAAACCAAAGGTTCTACATCCACCAATTGTTGTCACCCCATGAAGTGTCTAGGAGGAACTAGCTGCCCTAGATTTCAAAGTGATACATAGTGAAGTTAAAATTTCCTCCCATGATAAGGTGGGGCATTATTAGATAAGCTGATCAGGTTTCATATCTCAAAGGTCCAAATATCCTTTCTTCCATGGGAAGGCCAATATAGATTTAGGATGTCTAGATTGTTTTGCAAGGCATTTAAGAAAAGAGCGACCATGATGTAGTTAGAGTGGCTTACTTAGGTGTGAAGAAATATGGAGGATTTCCTTCCCATGATTAGACCTCTAAATTTTCCAGTTGAACTTATTGCTAGGAAGGTCCAATCTGGAAGATATTTCCACAACATTGTTTTTTATTCCTACACAGAGCACATTGTTTCCTGTAGGAGATTTATGCTTAGCCATATTTAATTGAATACTATCCTTTTTAGGGACCTTAATTTTGAGGCAGTCTTTATTTCCCTCAAATTATGGGAGATATCATTCTAGTAACCCTCTTGGGGATGCTCTACTAAGGGCTCTAGATATCATTGATTTCCTACTTGAAAAAACCTCTTATTCAATGTGTTGTTTTGCACGGGATAGAAGGGTGAACCTTCCTCTTATTGGTCTTGGTGTTGTATTTTCCATCACCTTCAATCCACCAACCAATTGTTGGGCCCCTTATTCTTGAGATGTGGTCATGTATCGATAGTTGCAAGATGAGTGGTATTGGACTTGTGTGTAAGCTCCATGGAGATTGAGCCTAACTATGGTTCCACTAGCATGCTATCCTCTTTTGTTTGATTTATTCCCATTAAATCATTGGTGGATGTCATTTTTTTTTATATATATGAAGGTGAAAATCCTTAAATGGGCATAAGGAAGAACGATCCCCATCTTTCTTTCAGACTCCCTTTAACATTTCTTCCAAGAAGATAATGCACTCTTATAGTCTAGCATTTTCTTCTTTAATTTCACTGTCCACCTCCTAATGTGGTCATGATGTGCTTGTTGGATCTACCTACATAGTATTTCCTTTGTCCGAGGGGGCAAGTAGAGTTTTATTGATGAAGTTCCATGGACTAATAACAAAACATTCCATGGAATTTTACCCATAGTGCTCTCAGATAGGATCAAATGGTGCATGCCATTTGAAAAGTGTCATTTCACCTCTGATCAAGCTTTTGCAACAAACCTCAAGGCCACCATTTTCTTCCTCAGAGTCCCTTTTCCATTTTTTCCAAGTTCCAACACATCATATTGTACAAATTGAGTGGACCTAATGGTTAAGATCATTTTTTTTCTCCTTAGAAGTCATATGTTTGAATTTGGAGGAAGTTAAGGCATGTACACTTATGTAGGTGGTTTGATACATCAATTTGATGTTTGGCTAGATGTGACCTTATACAGACACACACACTAAACCCTAGGCCCTCCTATTTGAGATCTACATAATGTGCCTCACAATGTGACCAATCAAATGCTAAAAATTATTCCCCACACATACATATATATTTTAAATATAAAACATAATATTTTTAAAAATTTCCTTATTTTTAAGAATTTTATCAAATTTAAAAATAAAATAATTTTATCCTTAAGAATTTTATCCAATTTAAAAATAAAATAATTTTATCCTACACATAATTTAGCCATTATTCATTTTAAATTTAGGAATAGGTTTTAAAATTCCATGGGAAATATTATATAGTTGGTAAATCTTATTAATTAAAAACATTTGCAATTACAAGGATTTAATATTTTTTAAAAAATTCCAATTTTTTTACAAATATTTAAGGTGACTTTAAAGAGGAAGTAAATGGGGCTAATACATGAGTTGTTGCAAAAAAATCTATATGGGTGGGAGAGCACCATAAATATTAAGGTAGAGTTGCACATAGAGATGATATGCAAGTAGTCCATGTGATAAAGGTAATAAGAATGTTCTTATTAGTCCCTTCCGAGCAAAGACTATAGTAATCGGTCAAGTTTAAACTTTTTATTATTTGAATTGAATTTTATCTTTTATTCAAGGTTTTAGAAAATTCTTTATTAAACTTTATTTTTTGGAATATGAATTTTTTTTTTAATTTTTATTTATTTATTTCTATCTTGGAATTGATATTCACCACAAGATCAATTGGAATTATAGCATTGAGAAAATGATTATTGGGGGATGCAAATCTTATTACGGGCTTGAAAACAATTGTAAATCAACTTATCTTTGGAGTTGGGATAAGAAGAAACTCCTCTTTGAGACTCTTGTTACACCTGTTATTCTTTATGGATGTGAAGTCCGGGGCGGTAGTATCTCTCGTGAATCCTCGAGAATTTTATAATCTATAATCTCAAAATTAAAGGAAATACACCCTATCCCATCCTCCTCTTAGAAACAAGCCTCTGCCCCATTGAGAGCATGACTATGACTACATACCTAATGTATAAGAATAAGTTAAACAACATGAAAGACAAGAGGCTTCCTAAAATAGCTTCAAAATTGAGTCGTAACCACCATCGACTCAACCGAGGATGGCATTAAGATGCCCGGTCTTGGCTAAACTATTGGGGAATCATGGAAGACACCATTTTGTAGAATAAAGATACTATTAAAAAAATCATCAAATCAAAATTTAAGGAGAAAATGTGGTGTGATAAAGAGTTAGAGGAAAGCAAATTAAGGTATTATAAGAATGTAATCAACCCTAATCTAGAAGATCAAAATTATCTATTTGTTTTTCCAAGTGTAAAGAAAAAATAAGCATTGCTAAGATAAGAACAAATTCTCACGAGCTCCATACTGACACTGGGAGTTGGTCAATTACTACAACTCTATGGGATGAAAGAGTGTGTCACCTTTGTGACATTAAGAAGGTTGAAGATGAAAAACACTTTCTTTTAGATTGTCTAGCCTATACCCATATTATTTCTCATTTTCAAAATATTTGTCACACTACAAACCTTCCTAACCTCTTAACTCAAGAAAAGTATGGTGATCTTGGAAATCTTCTCTTAATACTTTCCGAGCACAGAAACAAAATTCTAAAGAATCCCAAATAATCACTTATCCTCTTAAGGTACAATAGACCAATTTGGTCTTAATGGACGTTTATCATCATCATCATCATCATCATTATAATTGTTATTATTCAACACATTTTGATAAGACATAATTAACCCTAATGGAGAAAAAAATATTTTAAATATTTGCGAAATATACAAATTAATTCTGAAAACTAATTTATTAGTGGCTAGATTGAAGGTTCACTGCACATTACTATCAATGCAGTCGAGGCATAACAATTATCTTACAGTGATCAATGCAGACATTTATCAATGCATCAGTCGAGGAAGGGATATTTTTCATGTGATATGCCACATCCTCCACTTCCACCCGTTGACGTGCATGAAAGGTCCCTAAGCCCAGGATGGCACCCAAGTATCGTCACCTAACTCTGCATCTCTCTTTGACTTTAGCTTATCACATCCATCCAAGGTTCCTGAATCCAAGAATGGCGCCCATGTATCATCACCTAGCTCTGCATCTTCCCCACCCGATATGAGTGGTCTCTTCGACTTCACCTTCTTCAGGCATTGGCTTTCTCACTTTACATCGGGCATGTCGATCGTTGCATTCAAGCAGATTAGATTTTCCATACGTGTAACAAAGAGTAGATGCTTACATGTTGTAAGTAAGGTACTTCATGGACCCTATCTTTGATTTTTGTTTTTTTCATTTCAATAATGGTTTTTTTTAACATACAATGATACAAGCTTTCAACATTCTATGAAATCAAACGTTTTTAGTAAATTACAAAGAAGATTTTGCTTAAAAAAGAGTGTATCCTCCGGATATCAAAATTTGGCTGTATAGATACTCAAATAAATTAAAATCTACTGCAGCTTACCTGAGTTAAGGCTAAGCTTCAATTGCAGTAAATTCTGGTGCTCACGAGGGACAATATGAAGATAAACCTCCTCGTCCTGTCACATTTTGTTTATGAGTTTGACAAAGAGAGGACTGAGCGTCATCGTCGTCGTCTCTTTCTCCATCTTTTGAAGGAACGCCATAAATGAAAAACTTATGGCAGGCCCATTTTGAGATGCTTTGGTTCATTCGCCTTGTGACCATGGCGCTCTCCTCCTCAATTACAACTATGAAGAAAGTGACAAAAGGTGAAGAACAATCTGACCAAGGGGAAGAAGGGTTGAGGAGGCGGGAAACCTAGGATTCAAATAACCTACCTCAATTGCAACTATGAAGAAAGTGACAAAAGGTGAAGAACAACCCGACCAAGGGGAAGAAGGGTCGAGGAGGCGGGAAACCTAGGATTCAAATAACCTACTGCCTAGGTGGTCTCATTTCTATTTTTCAATCTTCATTTTGGTGCTCTCGCAGAGCAGGCCCTTTTGAATATATAAACCATTTCTCTTTTTTTTCCCAAAACGGTGTTCTATTCGAATGATTTAATAGATAACATTAAAAATCGATGACATTCAAACACTTTGTTCTATTCCCTTTCGATATTAATGCATTAATCTTATTGATCTTCTTTAACACCCTCTCGCAATCCATAAATCCATATACTGGAAGTTCAACTTTTAAATGTTTGTTCTTATGACTTGATTTGTTCGAAATGAATCTACATTTGATGATTTATCCTGATTTATCCAATGATGTAATGTGGTTTTCTTTATAGGTAATATTGAAGTAGACTGTATTATGTATACCTTCATAGACTTTACCAGTCAAATTGCTGGGCAGAGGGGGGTCCCTTGTCCCACAAACAAAGGGGTCTCATACACCAATTTGGTGTGCTGGCTTGGCCGTGACCTTAAAAATAGATTATTATTAAACAACCTGAGTGGGCCCAATGGTTAAGAACATGTGTTTCCTCTTAAGAGATCACGGGTTCAAATCCAGAGGGGGGTAGGGTGGATGAGATGTCAAATGCATCAATGGTTTGAAAGAAGCCAATTTTATCTCACACACAAGTGTAAGTCGTCAAATATTACATGATATTAAGATTAAATGTATTAAAAAAATATTAAATAAAACTGTTATGAAATACATTCACATTGATTAGTTATTAATTTCTAGTTTATGTGTAGCCACTTTAATAATATCATCTCAATTTTTTGAATGAATAATAATAAGATCTCAATTCTTTGAATCAATAGTATGTAATGAAAAACAATATGTTTTGAATTTATTTATATTTATAAGTCATCAAATATTATAGGATATTAAGATTAAATGTATTAAAAAAATATTAAATAAAATTGTTATGAGATACATTCACATTGATTAGTTATTAATTTCTGGTTTATGTGTAACCCCTTTAATAATAAGATCTCAATTCTTTGAATCAATAGTATGCAATGAAAAACAATATGTTTTGAATTTATTTAGATTTATAAGTCATCAAATATTACAAGATACTAAGATTAAATGTATTAAAAAAATATTAAATAAAATTGTTATGAGATACATTCACATTGATTAGTTATTAATTTTTGGTTTATGTGTAGCCCTTTTAATAATAAGATCTCAATTATTTGAATCAATAATATGCAATGAAAAACAATATGTTTTGAATTTATTTAGATTTATAAGTCATCAAATATTACAGGATATTAAGATTAAATGTATTAAAAAAATATTAAATAAAATTGTTATGAGACACATTCACATTGATTAGTTATTAATTTCTGGTTTATGTGTAGTCCCTTTAATAATAAGATCTCAATTCTTTGAATCAATAATATGCAATGAAAAACAATATGTTTTAAGTTTATTTAGATTTATAAGTCCTCAAATATTATATTAAGATTAAATATATTAAAAAAATATTAAATAAAATTGTTATGAGATACATTCACATTGATTAGTTATTAATTTTTGGTTTATGTGTAGTCCCTTTAATAATAAGATATCAATTCTTTGAATCAATAATATGCAATGAAAAACAATATATTTTAAATTCATTTAGATTTTTTGAATTTATTTAGGTTTATAAAATTCTGAATAAAAAAAATAATTAATTTTAATTTTAAAATACTACAATACATTTAAATATTGATTAAATGTAAATATAATTGATTGATTAATATAAATATTCTAAATTTCAATACATTTCAAATAATTATATTATTTAACTAAAAATGAATCCAAATAATCACAACAATTAACTAAAAATGATGATAATACAATTAATTAATTTAATTAATGAAAATTTAAACAGATTTCAATCCATACCAAATAATCACTACCATTATTTTTATATTATATTACTGTATGCATTTAAATAATATAATAATTTAAATAATCAAATATAATAATATGTTAGTGCTCATAAATTAATAATCAAATATTTCCAACTTTATCTAAATGTGTGGACTTCACTATTTCACTCTACTATATCTTTCCAACAATCCTAAAATATATCCATTTCCTATATTATTTTGATATTATTATTCACTAGATTTTATTTAAATATTTTTATGTTTTGCATTTACTTTATAATATAAACATTGCTAATTTTCAATTCATTTGTAACTTTGATTATCTGGTCAGC
>SNQJ01S0000004.1:28264-71613 GCA_010110895.2 Picea sitchensis | reverse complement strand
AAAGTGATTCAAGTCAACAAGGACAGATATCCAGCTCTCTCTTGCCTGGCCTTCGCCCAGGATTACTATAAATATGTCTATGGGATGTGGTTCACTTCTCAGAGCGCTCAGGCCATTGAATAGAATATATTGGGAGAAAATTGATTCCATATTAGCATTATCCATTACCTTTGATTATCGATCCGGAACAACTGCAATGAGAAGAAGCGTAGAGTCTGGCTCAATAGCCAGAGGCTTTAATGGGATGCTCATAATGATCTCCTCATACCTCTTGCTGATCTCTATGCGGGGTGCGTATGCTCAGAATTGTGGGTGTTCCAGTGAACTGTGTTGCAGCCAATATGGTTTCTGTGGATCCGGAAACGATTACTGTGGAGATGGTTGTAAAGAAGGGCCCTGTTCCAGCAGCGGCAATGGCGTTGCATCGATCATAAGTAAGGAATTCTTTGACGGAATTCTTGCAGTAGCAGACAGCGGGTGCGCTGGAAAGAGTTTCTACACATACGACGGCTTCATCAGTGCTGCCAATGCCTATTCTGGCTTCGGTACCACTGGATCTTCCGACGTTGCCAAAAGAGAGCTCGCTGCCTTCTTAGCTCATGTTACCCACGAGACTGGATGTATGTATATCTACTAGTACTTGACATATATACATATACATGAATTATAACATCTCATCATATTAATTAATTGCAATTGCAGCTTTCTGCTACATCGAAGAGATCAACGGCCCACAAGGAGATTATTGCGATGAAACGAATGCTCAATATCCTTGTGTTCAAGATAAAGGCTACTATGGCAGAGGACCCATTCAACTGTCCTGGTAAGTTACTGTTCTATTACTCAATTGCTTTGGCAGAGGCTGAGAGAATGAGAGAATTACTAGTTCATATTAATGTTGGTTTGTGCTTTGCATTAACGTTGTTGCATGCACTGGAATGGATGCAGGAACTACAACTATGGTCCAGCGGGAGAAGACATTGGGTTCGACGGATTAAATGAACCGGAGAGAGTAGCACAAGAGCCCGACATCTCCTTCAAGACGGCAGTGTGGTACTGGATGAAACACAGCGAGTGCCATGAGGCCATCACCTCCGGAAAGGGATTCGGAGCCACAATCCAAGCTGTGAATGGCCCCCTCGAATGCAACGGTGGCAGACCCGACACCGTTAACAAACGTATCTCTTATTACCAGAAGTACTGTCAACAGTTGGGCGTAGATCCAGGCACCAACCTCTCTTGTTGATTATTTATTCCCCATCAACGCCATTTCCCCTTCATGATCTCATTTTCTTCCTCCCGCTGCACCTACAACAATTCGTTAATTCTTCAATCTTGTATTTCCTTTAATTCAATTCAATAAAACAACAGCCCAGCTCGTGTTTGTACTTTGATATGTATATCATTTAAGATCGATGCAATGTTTATTTATTTAAGTTTATCATGATATCTTTGCTGGTAAAAACAATCACTAAAATAACATGAACAAACACACAGTGACCAGTCCAATCCGCTGGCACTAATTTTACAGTTACCAAGGAGAACTAGAATATGTTTCACACCATGAAGTCCATACTGCAGAGAATTCTAGATGCAATAATTGTTTTCAAGATATAAAATTAAAATCTAAGCATTCTAACCTTTTTGATATAAAAAATAAATGAGCAATGATTCACAAGATCGGTGTAACAGTATCACGGGCACTGAATTGGCAAAAGCAACCGAACTTAACAATTGATGCACCGGTTCATATGAGGGGTTTTAGTCTATTTCAAAGAAGCTCAGCAGTGATTTTGTATGAGGGGTTTTAATCTATTGCAAAGAAGCTTAGCACGATTTTGTAACAGGGTTCTGTACTGAGAACGACCTTACCATAATGAAGTTCATGGCATTTTCTCTTGATGTATACAGGTAGAAATGTGTAGTAAATACCAACCTGAACATAAGGAAATTCATGGCATTTTTCTGGACGTATGAATGTAGAAAGGTGTAGGTAATATCACCTCCCAACCTACCGTTCATTCTTGTTTCTTCAACGAAATTTAAGATTTTCATTCATTCTTGTTTCTTCAACCAAATTTAAGATCACCTCTGAACCTACCAAGCTTGATGATAAATGTTTCTGGGGAATTGTCCATTTTAAAGAGCGAGCCCTCTATGAAAACGACCCTCGTGAAGTTTTTAAAGTGAAAAAAGAGATGGCGTGTTGTCTAAAAAAGTTCCCATAAGCTCATGGAAGAAATTTATAAATTATAAATTATATGTTTTTAAAATCTAATTTTTTGTGTTTTTGTCCGTCAAAACATTCTAGACTTTAGAAGTCAACGTTCTCATGTGGAGTTGGTGAAAATGGGTCAACATTGACATGTGGAGTTGGTGAAAATGGGACATTGTTAATTTTATTTCGAATATGGCTGTTAAGATCATAAAGAGATCATAGATTTATAATGAACATTTAAGCAAGTCTTAGTCAAATCAAATAAACTAGCATATTTGTAACAACATTTAATGGAATTTGGTAGAGATGTAACAACATTTAATGCAATTTAGTAGAAAGATGTACTCATACCATAATGTGCACTCAAGAGAGATCAACTACAATGAAGAACATTTAACCATGAGTATAAAGAACTTAACCACAATGAAAAACATTTAACCACGAGTACAAAAAACTTTTTAGGAGTGCGAGTGGGCAAAGAATGAATAAAGGACATTCACTTGAATGTGATGATTACAAATGACGAGTGTATTCTATATTTTCTACATTCTTTAGGTTTGGGTTGCTAACCTACTATGTTATCCTTAGTTAAAATAGTAAAAAATAATTAAGTACAATAAATGGGTTAGTTAACCATATGTGTAGCCTTAGTAAACCATCAATACAATAGATCGATACATGGTTGTAAGTGAAAATTAACCATGTAATCTCAACAACCCCCTTTAATTTGAACATGGGGCCACACAGAGAAGACATTACAATGCATATCATGTTTTTCCTCTTAATGGAAGCTCTTCTATATTGATATGCACCTGTAGACTTGTTTAGGTGGGTTTTAGAAGAGATTTGGTGAATATATCTACAAGAAGATCTATTAAATGAACAAAGACCTGCACAAACTCTCCTTGAACATGAAGTTTTTGAATGTAATGCATCCAAACCTTAATGTGCTTAGTTTTTTGATGATTCATTGGATTGCGAAAAACCTCAATGGTACTATAATTCTCACAAAATAAGGTGGAAAGATTCCATGGAGCAAGACCTAGCTGATCAAGCATCACTTTTATCTAGGTAAGACGTGTCTTGTCATGAACTACACTAACATATTATGTTTCAATGGGGGAGACACCCACATCTCATTGCTTCTTGGAATACCAACCAAATGGTCTAGAACCAAGAGAAAATAAGTAGCTTGAGGTAGATCAACACTCTTCAATATCAGATTCCTAGTTGGCATAACAAAAACTAAGAAAATAAATATAAACACTAGCTAAGTAGAGAATTGCCATGTGAGTGGTGTCGCTAAGATAGTGCAAAATGCACTTAGTGGTCTACTAATGATTCTCATGAGGCTCTTGCTTTTATCAAGAACACATATTAACTGCAAAGGAGATATTTGGAAAGAATGTACAAGATAAAGAAACTATCGACCAAAGATTAATAATTTGTTGCATTAAATAAGGGTGAAGGACACTTGTCTTGAAACTCCATCCTTGAAGAAATAGAGGTACCCATTGGTTCGCATCCAAAACATTGCAAGAGATCCAGGGTGTTTTGACACTAAGAAAGGAAATTCCAACAGAGGTTTGAGAAATCTAAAGTCCCAAAAAAGAGTGAAGCAAGCCTAAATAAATGATCTCAAAATAGTCCTAAAGTTTTTGATTCATATAATTGATCATGGATGTGGAATGACTAGTCAAAAAGAGATCATCCACATAAAGAAAAAAGAGTCTTTCCATTGTGATTGTGAAAATAAAGATCATGTTGAACCTTGTACTGAGTGAAGTCACAATTGATCAAGAAATTGTCTCATAGTTAGTGAAGTCACATGATAAAGAAATTGTGAATCTTCTCATACCAAGATATAAAGATTTCTTAAGTTGAAAAACCAAGGAGAAATGACCACTCTGTATGAACCCAGGTGGTTGTTACATATAAATTTCATCTTCAAGACCTCCATGGAGAAAATAATTCTCGACATCCTTTGGATAACACTACAAGGAGAACATCTTCTAGCGAAGGTTTTTAGTGTTACAAAATTTGGAAAAAATTTCAAAAAATCCTCCTCTACAACCTTCACTATTGAATGAAGAGGTTTTAACAAATCTTCCATATAACCAAAAAAATTTGGTTGGGTGGAAATTGTAGTGGAGGTTGTTTAATTTAATTAATTAATTAATTAATTTGTTTGTTTGTTTGTTTGTTTTTTTTTTTTTTTTCGCTGCTTTTATTGTCAAAACAGAGTAGTGCACTCTTGAAAAACCCACTCTGATGCATTAATATAATACAAATGCACCGGTTCGTTTATAATTATTGCTCATCGATTTACCATTTTTCATTGTATGTAGAGCACTGATGGTCTTATAATTTTTACGCACCAATTTCTCCTTGTTTGCATATGAAGCACTGATGCTTTTTAGTTTTTTTACACCCCAGTGTGTTAAAATTATAGTTTGCATCAATGCATTTAATTTATCCTGAGCCCTGGTGTATTTAATATAGTGCGCACCTTAGTGCTTGTATAATTAGTATGTACCGATGTTTGTTTTACCATGTGCACCAAAGGGTAGTGAAATTTTGAATATTCGAGGTGAGATGTCAGTGCCATTGTTTTTACTAAGCTCAAGTGCATATATTATATTAAAAATACCGGTGTGTACACTACATTTAGAGCCTTGGTGTGTATAGTAAAAGTAATGCACCAGTGCATACATTATATTTAGTGCCTTGGTGTATATTTTAAACATGAGGACTGTACAATTTTGAAACGATAAATATTATTGTATGTTATGTCATTTACATAACAATTCTTTTTCTCAATAGTTCATACCGATGCGTTATTATAATTAATGTGCACCGATGCATATGACTTCTCAAAACACACCACTTTCTATATTATGGCACACAATGTGCACACATCGTCTAGTGAGTTCATAAGAATGCAATGCATTGATATGTATATATTTTAATTAATTGTTTTTTTTTTAACAATTTTTCATTCAATTATTTCAAAATCAAATAATTTTTATAACAATATTGTTTTATATTTTTGTTATTGCATTTTGATATAATGATTGCATTAATGCATTATTCAACACCTATATTATTTTTAACAATGTAAATAATCCACATATTAATTATTCAACAATGCAACATTTTAGAACATTTGACAATGCATAAAATAAGAAACCCATTTTATTATATATGAATATGAAACCCTTTGTCATACAAAAAGAGACAACACAAAGACGCACAATAATCAAACTATAACCGATATGTAATTGTTACACTTATCGGTAACATGTCCTCATGCAATTGGGACAATATGTTGAGTACACTAAGCTAAATCCCTAATTTTTAGAGACAAATATTCTAAAACATACAACTTGTAGCAACATTCAATTATATTGATTGCCATTCATCAGTTGAACCTTTGTCATTGCTCGAGCTACATGCATGCTTCATTTCTTCATCATTTGTAGGCGATATTGTACTTTGGTTATTTAACCTAATGTTTTCTTGATCAACTTATTTTTGATGTTCCGCCCCTTCATCTTCTATCTAAAAACATAGAAATAATGTAATAAGTATATCTACATTTATATATAGTAGAATATATATGATTGCATAAATAAAAAATCATGCCTTAGCACCAAGTCTTTCATAAACAATACACATTCTTTCGAAGCAATGCTTCGTGCATTCTCTCAAAATATCCTCTATTGGATGCATTCTATACATTGTTTCCTGCATGTTTAATACGTCATGACAAAGCTTAGTCGATATAATTAATATAAAGATTTATTGTTGTTTCATTAATTATGAAATAAGGGAAGTTAAACAACATAACTACTTACAAATTATTCAATTAAACTTTCATACTTCAACATGTACTCACAACCCATACTTAATCCAATGTTTATCAATTCATGGGTTGCCTCCTCTTTGTGTGTTAGTACCTATTAGAAGACATCCATTGGCAAGTGTAAATTAATTATTTAAATATAAAGATCACAACAAATATGAAATATTAAGAAAGATAGAAAAAATAAATACTCACAAAGTTTGAGATCAACCCTTTTATTCCTCATTGTCATGTCTTATGTCTTGAATGGGTTCTATTTTTTTTCTTCTGTTTGCAACAAAAAAAATGAAAATTAGTATTTCACGCGATAATTAAATTCTATGTACGTAAAAGAATAAAGAAATAATTACATACCTCTCATGCACATTGTAGTTGGGATGACTCTTCTTGTGGCACAATTATGTTCATTTCTTTTGCCAGTTTCTTCAATGTTTTTTTGGAAATCCCTATTGGCATGTCTTGGTTTTCCCCTTGTTTGGCCCTTGGAATTTTTAAAATCTCCTTGAAAAAAAAACTAGGAGTCATCAGATATAAAAATTACGTATTTTTTTTACAAAATAAGATACTAGTGTGTATAGTAACTTAATACGCCCCAGGGCCTCAACCATATTTATACGCACTGATGCTTCAACCATATTTATATGCACCGATATATTATAACAGTGTCGTTGTAGAAGTGAAAATATCCTACAAATTTTTGTATTCAGCCGATTTTTTATGAATTAAGAAAAGTATGGCTTCCTAAGTATTGTTTATTAAGCATTATCTACCTATAAACACATTTACGACATGGTGATTTCCATAAAAAACACAACATTATCTCAATTTTAAACTCAACGGTGCTTTGTGTAAGAAAATGTGCCATGGTGTTTATTTAGGTACAATGTGCACCGCAAGCCACAAAAAGGTTTTTTTTTAATATTATTTATAATTTAAATTAAGCCATGTCGTTGACATAAAAATCAACATCGATGTTATTCCTATGTACAAAGTGCATCATTAACCGCAGAGACATTTAAAAAAAACCTGACAACGACATGACAATTTGGGATTCAATGCAATGAGTGGTTTCATTGCAACAAATAGAAAATTCCCATATATAAATAAACAAACCCTATGAAATTTTTTTCCTTAAAAAAATTATCCTTGTGAAATATGGAAAGAGAAAGAAAAAAAAATAGTGAGGAAAATAGGGCTTCCAATAGTGAAGGTAACTATGAAACCCTTTTTTTGTTTGAAAATGCATTGAAAATTATTTGAATCAAATTGAGGAAAGATTAATATGATTAATTGAATGAAATCATGTACCTACAATTTCTCCTTTGCATATTTGTATGTGATCTACAATAATCCCTTTCGAATTTGGCTAAAACAAATCCACCCACTTTGAAGGTTTTGCTGATAGATCTTCGTTGCACAAATATCCCTTCTAAATTTTGGAAAAAAAATAAAAGAATGAATACAGTTTTGATTTATAAACATAAAAAATGAAATTCCCACTCATTTTTTCATTGTATATTTCGATGCATTGATGATAAACACGTGCACTGTTTTTTTTTTTTAAACTTTACATTTTTCGGTATGCTATACAATGAGTAGCGCATTGATGTTGTGTGTACATATAATACACCGACTTATTTTTCATAATAAATTTGAACGCATCGATAGTAAGCGCGCATTATTTTTCTAACTTGCTTTAGTTGATGTGCTATACAGTTAGAAACACACCGGTGCATTGTGTAAGTAATAATGCACTGTCAAATAATTCAATTTTCAAAATCCAAATGCAAACATCCACATTTAAATTTTGCGGAGGTTTTACTTTGTGGAGGCAATAACATAGGTCAATCTTTGGTGATTTGCTCAATTAAATTCACAGGTGCATTTGGTTTATCAAAATGCACTGACATGTCTTTATATGATTAAGTGCACTGGTAATTTATAAAAATTATTTGAAATTCCGTTTGAAGTTAGATTGTTTTATGCTTCTGAAGATGACGATTTTGGCTCAAACGAAGGAAAAAAATAATTATAATATCAAATGGCCAATTATTTAGATTCCACCTCATTCCATATTGTTGCAAGTCCTTCGATTTCTCTCATGGTGATTGGAGTATGTCTAGATTTTATTTATAATACATTTATCTCATTGAATTTGTGTTATATACGAAGGTGCAGTTGAATAATTGTTCATTGAATTTTGCATGATCAATATTCAGGATCGAGTTCAAATACTCAATATATTTCAGTAATCCTGAAATTCCACAAGCTCTAATTAGGAGAAAGATATCGTAAGCAAATGTTTGATGAAAATGGACAATTGCTAAACCCTTCCAATTGTAACATGCCATATTCCAGCAACTAGCCTAGGTCAACAATATTACATCATGAATTGGAACTCTTTTATGTAGACACCCTCGTAGGACATAAGAAAAACATGATTGAGTAATTATATCTTTGGATTTTTAATGGAACTATTGTAAATGTATTTCTTAATTTGACATTTGTTTTATAAAGTGGTTGGTTGCATGTTTATTATTGGAATTTTTTTTCAATGCTTCTAATGAGTGTTTGGTATAATGTTTGAACATATTAAATGCATTGTGTTACTAATATTAATGATGTAATTTTCAATATTTTTACAATCAATATTTTGATGACAAGTGACTTATCCACCATCTACCATTGCACCCCACTATCATGTCAAGTCATGATATTACTGCTAAATGAGCATAGGTCAAAGAGGAAGCATATTGAGAATGGTTGAAACAACCACCTATTCAATTCCTACTACATCCTAAGTCACCAATTCAAAACCTATACAATAACACTAGTCCTTCACATGTTGGGGACGGAGGAAATGATATAGAGGTTGGTGTGGATGATTTCTTACAGGATACCCAAGCCATGGAGGGAATGTTGTTATATGCATTCCATCAAAATGAACTAGGGGATGACACTGATTTCATAGATACTATAACACCCTGTTTCCCCCAGTCTGTAAAAATAACTATACTGGCCATGAACTGTGGCAAACTTAAAAATGTGAATGTGTGGTGTGAATGGACCTTGTGAAAAAGGTCGATGAATGTGAATAATATTATGAATATATATATTGCAGGATTGCTGAGAGGGGATATGCTGAAAAAGTGACCACGATGGTTGAATAAAGGTGGTGGAAGGCACGTGGAAAGGTGGCGTTAACTTCCACCAAAACCAATACCGTATTTGGACTTCACTGGCCCAGAGAACCAAGAGCGGCTCGCTGGCCCCAAATTAAATGACTCGTTAGAATTTGGTAGGTAAAGGGCTCCTCATGAGTAATGAGGGATGGGGGTGAACCGCCCATCCGTAGAGTCCTCAGACCTGACCACTGCGAGGAAAATCGTGCCACAGACAACCTCGCCGAAAATAGAAAAGGCAGAAAGTGTGGGTGATCAAGGGCAGACGCGAGGGAAGGAAGAAAGAGAACTCTGGAAAAACATAGAGTGAGTGACAGCGGAGAAGGAGGGTAACCTTCGATCTTGGTCACTGGAAAACAAAGACGCAGTCTCGCAGCATCATGGTCTCAGCTCGGGGGTGGCTAGTGATAAATCTGTTGGGAGTCGCTGAGCCTACGGTTGGGTGGAAACGAGCACCCCTCTCAGCAGTTTCAATCACATCTGGTGTTATTTCTGATAAGTGTTTTACATTTTGCATCTTGAAATTTATATCCTGACATGTATGCTCACAGTCTGTGCAGTTTTATGAATGGTTTGAATATAAGACTACCTGTGTAGTGTTTTGATTTAGAAATGGTGGTTGCACGTTGATAATGGAAAGATTACGTATGGATTATGTTTTATAAATCGCTATTTATACACATATTGAATTAATTCAGACTTCAAGTCTGTTCTCAGGAAATCTATACCCTTATCCGTCTCAGGTAATACCATGGATAGATCTCCCCATAGAGACACCCTTCTTAGAAATCTCACCAAGAACCTGGAAAATGATTTGAAGGTGCAAGTCTTAGTAACCCTGTATGAGGAAGAATGATCCTCTTGAAATCCTGAAATAACAGCGAAGGAATACCGTGTTCGCTTCGCAAGAGTCGTCAAGGAGGCAGTGGACGGTCGAAATTCTCCGTGGAGAATTCGCGAAGTGCCGAGAGCCGTCAGATCTTGCAGAGGAGCAGGGGAGTTACGATAAGCCTATTTTTCAAGTTTTAAGTTCGGGAGAAATCAGACCGTAGGATCTGGGTCGACAAGGACCATTGGATCACTCACAAAATATCATTTCGTGGATTCACGAGTTGAAGGGTTAAAATCCTTGCCTCAAGATTCGTGAGGCCACGAAAGGCGAAGTCCCAAAGGGGTGAAAGGATTTGTGTGAGCTAGTTATTGGTGAAGTGCATCTGAACTCAGTGTTTCAGGGTTTCATGGGTTGAAGAACCAAAAGCTTAGCATCAGGATTTGTGAAGTCACGAAGTCCGAAACTCCAAAAAGGCAGGAAGTTCCTTTGTGGGACCCGCGTTGACGACATGTCGGAATTTCGACATTTCGGCATATCGACGAATAGGAGTTTGAGACTTTTCTCTCGAAAGTTCTGAAGGGGTGAAATAATCTGAGCTGTTCGTCTGTGGGAGGACGCGTGTCGTGGAATCATCCATTTCGGAGATTCGGGCACCGGGACTCACAGAGGCGAGCATCTTGACTTCCCGAGTAGCGAAGTCCCGAGGAAATCTGAGCCGTTCGTTTGAGAGCGGACGCGTGTCGCCATATTGCCCATATCGGGGATTCAGATATCGGGAGTCATAGAGGGAAGTCTTTTGACTTCGCGAGCGACAAAGTCGCGAGAGGATCAGGACCGTCCATTTGGGGAGGACAGGTGGTAGAAATCAAGGAATCTTGCGAACTCGGAGGTTCATAAGGAAAGAGCCCAAAGGTTGGGTGCTCCAAGTCGCGAGTGGTGAAGTCGCGAGGAGTGGAGACAACCGTTGGATCCAGAGAACGAGAGGACTATTGGATCAGGAACCCCATCGCCTATCGCGCGTTCGGGGGTTCGGAGGTTGAAAGGAGTCATTTCGACTTCACGAGTAGCGAAGTGCTGAGAGCCGGGCACGAGAGAACACGTGGCAGAACTTTAAGGTGGGGCCCGCATGATTGACAAGTGGACACGCATCTCCTGGAGAAGGGAGTCAACGCTCCGTTGACTTCTCGCGTCTCGGGGATTCACGAGATAAGAGCATGAGAGCTCAACCCTTTGACTTGCGAAGTTGCGAGTAGCGAGAACGCGAGAGGGAAAATAAATATGCTTCTCGAGGGTTCATGAAGGGAAGTTGCCAAGATTCGACGCTACAACTCGCGAAGTGGCGAGTTGCGAGAAGTGTGAAAGGAAGGTCAACCTTCAAAGACTTTCAAGTCTCGGAGGATCGCACAAGGAAGGAACGAAAGTTCAACCTTTGAACTCACGAAACGACGAGTAGAAAGAGGAGCTAGCGTTAATATTAGTCGGTGGTCATGCGTGGAGGGCACTGATAGAGGAGAGCTATACCCATTTCGTGATCTTAGGTATCACGATATTGGAAAAGAAGAGTCGGGAGTTTTGACTCGCGAACTCGCGAGATTGCGAGTTGCGACAAGCGCCTTCGGGAACAAGCCTTGGTCATAGCGCTGTGGTCGCTTGGGAGTCGTGGAGCTCACGCCTAGTGTTGTTCTCACAGGAGAACTTTCGAAGGACCTGTGGATCGATTGAATTGATATTTCAACAAGGAATTGAAGGAGCCGCTTCAGCTCATAAAAGAAACTGAACGATCCTTAAGACCATGAGGTCGCACAGAGACTCTGTCGAGGCAGAGGAGGCGTCTGCAGTCTGTACTAAGCCCCGTAGGATTTCAGGGATTCTATCCCTCGAGAAAAGGTGAAAAATTTATTTTTCCAGAGTGGGTATGTGACAAATTGGTATCAAAGCATGGTTACAACACTTGGCCTGCTTGGGTTCATGAACGAGTTACATAGAAGCTCCGTTCAAAAAACTCTTAAAAAGAGTAACCCCCTGTCTTAACCTTCTTAATCAAAAGACAAAGTTAAGAATGACAAACCCCTATTGTGTGTGTGTACATGTGAAAATATGAATTATGTACTGGCTATAAATAAATATAAATATTGACTAACAACCAACGTCTTTCCTTTTGCACACAAGCGGAAGATCAATCGCGGGAAATTATCAACGCATAGTATGGTGACTCACCAAGAAGTGGGAGAAGGCTCCCACAATAGAGACGAAGAGTCTGACAAAAGGAGAGCAGCAGGGACCCCTCCAGATCTAGCCGAGACTGTGAGGAGTCTCATGGTCGAATTACAAAGCTACAAGGCTGACAATGAAAGGATGATGAAAGAACAAGAAAAACAAATAGAAATTAACGCAGTTCTACTGTAGAGTTTATCCAATCTACAAAGACAAATGTAGCATGAACCTAAAACTCAGAAACATGGTCATATCAGTGGCCACACTGAGAGGAGCACCTCAAAAACGGTCTGCCCCAGAAGTAAAGGACAAGCATCGGATGATTCCTCTGAGAAGGAAGCTGGCGATTTAGAGGGCTCTTCTAGCAGCATAACCAATTCCTATCCCCAAAGGAAACATAAGAAGCAAAAGTCTTCCAAAGGTCGTAAATTCAAAGAATTCAGAAAAGCCAAACCACCCTCCTTCGAAGGTGAAATAAAGAAGGGAGAGGAAGCAGAGGCCTGGCTACTTGGACTAAAGAAGTATTTCAGAGTCCATGACTTTTCAGAAAATATGAAAGCCCGAGTGGCCACCTTCAACTTGAACGGAAAGGCTTCCATTTGGTGGGAAGACCTTAAGAATGTGAAAGGGGTTAGCGAAGAGGACCTGTCTTGGGAACGGTTTGAGAAATACTTCCGAAAGAAGTATCTGTCGGAAAAATATTTCGACGAAAAGACTAAAGAGTTTTATGAACTCAAACTAGGACAACTCACTATAGAAGAATATGTCAACAAATTCCTCGATTTGTTGAGGTATCTACCCTATATCAAGGTGTAAAAGGCAAAGGTGCAACGCTTCATCAGTGGAATACCTAAGGAATATCGGAATAGAGTTGAATTTGATGAGCCAAAGACTCTAGAAGGCACTATTTGAAAGGCAATCTACTGTCATGAACAGTTAGGGCATCGAGCAGAACCTCACGAAGGATGGAAACAGAAGAATAGTTCAAGATTTCAGAAAAGGGGAATTAAATCCCCAGGATTTAAGAACTATAAGAAGAACCCAAGAATGAGCTTCCTAGCCCGAAGTATGCACCAGCAGAATTTTCCTTCCTTGAGCGGAAATAAAAATTCTGGACCCATATCAGTGAAGATTGATAACCCAAAGAGAGAACCTTTGAAATGCTGGGGTTGCGGGGAAGAACATCTATTGAGAGACTTTCCACACCGACAACAGAATAGTCGGAGGATTTATAACATCCAAGAATCTACTACCGTCAATGATGTGGCCAGGAGTGTGCCACAAATTTATGCAGCCTTGGATAATAACCAAGCTGACCACCAAGCTTCAGTGGTGGAAATAAAAGGTATGATTTCCAACCATCTAGTGTCTGTTTTGATTGACCCTGGTTCAAATTTGAGTTATATAGCCCCTAAATCTGTTGAGAAGTGTAAACTATAGCCACAAAAACATACCAAGCCATGGTTGGTACAGTTAACCACTGGCACCAAAAGAAGGGTAGCAAAGGTTATACCAGCCTGCCAATTGATGTTGGGTAGATTCCCCACCCAAACAACCCTTAACTTATTACCCTTGGGATCGTATGATCTGCTGATTGGTATGGACTGGATAGCCGCCCATAAAGCCAGATTGGATTGTTACCATAAAACCTTAGAATGTGTAAGTAAAGAAGGGAAAAACATAACCCTTCAAGGGATCCGAAAACCTGTCTCAGTAAGACAAATATCAGCTCTGCAAATGATAAAGTATTGCCTAAAGGGATGTCCCTTATATGCAATATAGGTTTTGAAAACAATCGAAGGTGACAAACCAAGCCCTGATGATCACCCTATCCTGAGAGAATACAGAGATGTGTTTCCGAAAGAGGTACCGGGTTTACCTCCGAGAAGGGACATAGACTTCTCGATAGAACTTGCACTGGGAGCGGTGCTGGTGTCTAGGACACCCTACCGAATGAGCACACCCGAGTTAGTTGAACTCAAGTTGCAATTAAAAGAAATGATGGATAAGAGCTATATTCAGCCCAGTGTGTCTCCATGGGGAGCACCGGTCCTGTTCGTGAAAAAGAAGGATGGTACCCTTAGACTGTGTATAGATTATAGGAAACTCAATAAGGTAACCATAAAGAACAAATACCCCCTGCCTAGGATCGATGACCTGTTCGATCAATTGGGGGGTGTGTCTATCTTCTCAAAGATTTATTTGAGGTCGGGATACCATCAAGTCCGAATGAAGGGTGAAGACATCCATAAAACTGCCTTCCGAACAAGGTATGGTCACTATGAGTTTGTGGTAGTGCCATTTGGGTTGACTAATGCCCCTGCCACTTTTATGTGCTTGATGAACAATGTACTCAACAAGTTCCTAGACAAATTTATGCTTGTTTTTATTGACGATATATTAATTTACTCCAAGAACAGAAAAGAGGATGAAGAGCATCTTAGACTTGTGCTGCAAGTGCTAAGAGAACATCAGATCTATGCCAAATTCAACAAATGTGAATTCTTCCAGAAGTAAATACATTACTTAGGCCATGTTCTCTCTGAATAAGGAGTAGTGGTAGATCCTGACAAAATCAGGTCTATCATGGAATGGCCTACCCCAAAGGATGTTTCAGACATCAGATCCTTTATGGGATTAACATGATACTATAGGAGATTTATAAAAGGATTCTCCAAGATTGGTTGTCCAATCACTACCCTCCAGAAGAAGGGAACAAAATTCCTGTGGACACAGAAGTATGAAGAAATATTTCAAACCCTAAAACATCTACTGACCCATGCACCCGTGCTGAAGATCGCCAATCTAGAAGCTGACTTCCTCATCTGCACAAATGCCTATAAGGAAGGGCTCAGAGGAGTCCTTATGCAGGAAGGAAGTGTGATCTACTATGAATCCCAAAAATTGAACAAGCATGAAGTCAATTATGTGACCCATGATCTAGAATTGGATTCCATAGTGCATGCCTTGAAAATGTGGAGGCATTACCTCCTGGGAAGAAAGTTTGTGCTTATGACAGATCACTGTGGATTGCGATACCTGTTTGATCAACCAAAGCTCAATGCTAGACAAGCTAGGTGGATGGCCCTCCTTAGCGAGTTTGATTTCGAGATCAAACACATTAAAGGAAAGGAAAATAGGGTGGCTGATTCCCTTAGCAGAAGTATGAAAACAATTCACTTGGCAGCGGTGACCACCTGTGAGACAGATGTCAAAGAAGAGTCAGAAATGCACAAAAGATAGATCCATTTGTCCAGACCATGACCATGTACCTACAACAAGAACCCGCTGGAGTAAAATATGGAGGCTACCAGATGACCGAAGGAGGTCTTCTCACTTACAAAAGCAGATTTTATATTCCAGATTGTGATGACTTGAAGAGGTTCATATTGGATGAACTACATAAAAGACCCTACTCTGGTCATCCAGGATACCAGAAGATGATCACGGCCACTAGGAGACAATTCTATTGGCCTGG
This sequence comes from Picea sitchensis, assembly GCA_010110895.2. Taxonomy (NCBI): domain Eukaryota; kingdom Viridiplantae; phylum Streptophyta; class Pinopsida; order Pinales; family Pinaceae; genus Picea; species Picea sitchensis. The sequence goes on along the minus strand of SNQJ01S0000004.1, from coordinate 55,824 downwards.
AATGAAGAAAGACATAGCCAAGTACTTGGCCAAATGCATAGAGTGCCAACAGATTAAAGCAGAACATTGACACCCAACATGATTATTACAAACTCTACCAATCCCATAATGGAAATGGGAAAACATCTCCATGGATTTCATCACTGGATTACCAACCTCAAACAAACAAAATGATGCCATTATGGTGGTAGTGGATAAATTGAGCAAGTCTGCTCACTTCATCCCCATCAAGTCGACCTGCAAGGCAATTGATATCGCCTAGGTATTCATGAAAGAGATATTCAGACTGCATGGTATGCCGAAAGAGATCGTGTTCGACAGAGACACGAAATTTACTTCTAACTTTTGGAAATCACTGATGGCTGGCTTAGAAACCAAATTGTTGTTTAGCACCGCCTCTCACCCTCAAACCGACAGACAAATAGAATGAGTGAACCAAATACTTGAAGACATGCTAAGAATGCATGTAATGCATCAACCCAGGAAGTGGTAAGACTACTTGCCACTGGTAGAATTCGCCTACAACAACGGCTACCAAACATCCTTGAAGATGAGCCCCTTCGAAGCCCTCTATGGTAGACCGTGTAACACTCCAGTCAGCTGGAGTAATCCTATAAACAAGATTTCTTTTGGAACCGACATGTTGAAAGAAATGGAACAACAGGTGACTCAGATAAAACAAAACCTGAAGGTCGCCCAGAACCGACAGAAAAGTTTTGCCAACCAAAAGAGAACTCCAAGAGAGTTCAAAGCAGGAGATCATGTATATCTCAGAGTTAGGCCCAAGAAAAGTTCCCTAAAAATGGGAGCTTATTCCAAGTTGGCACCTTGGTATTATGGACCTTTTGAGGTTCTAGACAGAGTGGGACCTGTAGCCTTAGGCTAGCACTTCCTCCCACAGTAAAAGCACATAATGTTTTCCATGTCTCACTATTGAAGAAATATGTACATGATGCTAACCATATAATTGATTGGTTTGTGATCTAGGTGGAACCGGAGGGAGAATTTCTACCAGAACCTCAGTGCATATTGGATAGAAAGGAAACCTCGCTCTGGAACCGAACCATTGCACAGGTCAAGGTGCAGTGGAGACATTTTGGCCTAGATGAGCCTACATAGGAAATGGAGGATGCCATGAGACAGGCATATCCGATTTTGTTTACTTCTGTACATGCATGTCATGTAGATAGATAAGAACATCGAGGATGATGTTCCTTTAAGGGGGAGGGAATTGTAACACCCTGTTTCCCCTAGTCTGTAAAAATAACTATACTGGCCATGAACTGTGGAAAACTCAAAAATGTGAATGTGTGGTGTGAATGGACCTTGTGAAAAAGGTCGACGAATGTGAATAATATTATGAATATATATATTGTAGGATTGATGAGAGGGGATATGCTGAAAAAGAGACCACGATGGCTGAAGAAAGGTGGTGGAAGGCACTTGGAAAGGTGGTGTTCACTTCCACCGAAAATAATACCATATTTGGACTTCACTGGCCCGGAGAACCAAGAGCGGCTCGCTGGCCCCAAATTAAATGACTCATCAGAATTTGGTAGGTAAAGGGCTCCTCATGAGTAATGAGGGATGGGGGTGAACTGCCCATCCGTAAAGACCTCAAACCTGACCACTGCGAGGAAAATTGTGCCACACACAACCTCACTAAACAGAGAAAAGGCAGGAAGTGTGGGCGATCAAGGGCAGACGTGAGGGAAGGAAGAAAGAGAACTCTGGAAAAACATAGAGTGAGTGACAGTGGAGAAGAAGGAGAGTAACCTTCAATCTCGGTCACTGGCAAACAAAGACGCAGTCTTGCAACATCATGGTCTCAACTCGGGGGTGTCTAGTGGTAAATCCGTTGGGAGTCGCTGAGCCTACGGTTGGGTGGAAACGAGCACCCCTCTCAGCAGTTACAATCACATCTGGTGTTTTCTGATAAGTGTTTTACATTTTGCATCTTGAAATTTATATGCTGACATGTATGCTCACAGTCTGTGTAGTTTTATGAATGGTTTGAGTATAAGACTGCCTGTGTAGTGTTTTGATTTAGAAATGGTGGTTGCACGCTGGTAATGGAAAGACTACGTATGGCTTATGTTTTATAAATCGCTATTTATACACATATTGAATTAATTCAGACTTCAAGTCTGTTCTTGGGAAATCTATACCTTTATCCGTCTCAGGTAATACCCTGGATAGATCTCCCCATAGAGACACCCTTCTTAGATAGCTCACCAAGAACCTGGAAAAGGATTTGAAGGCGCAAGTCTTAATAACCCTGTACGAGGAAGAATGATCCTCTTGAAATCCCGAAATAGCAGCGAAGGAATACTGTGTTCACTTTGCAAGAGTCGTCAAGGAGGCAGTGGACGGTCAGAATTCTCCGTGGAGAATTCGCGAAGTCCCGAGAGCCGTCAAATCTTGCAGAGGAGAAGTGGAGTTACGATAAGCCTATTTTTAAAGTTTTAAGCTCAGGAGAAATCGAACCGTAGGATCTGGGTTGACAAGGACCGTTGGATCACTCGTGAAATCTCATTTCGTGGATTTGCGAGTTGAAGGGTTAAAACCCTTGCCTCAAGATTTGCGAGGCCGCGAAAGGCGAAGTCCCGAAGGGGCGAAAGGATTTGTGTGAGCCAGTTATCGGTGAAGTGCATCGGAACTCGATATTTCGGGGTTTCGTGGGTTGAAGAACCGAAAGCTTAGCATCAGGATTCATGAAGTCACGAAGTCCGAAACTCTAAAAATGTGGGAAGTTTCGTTGTGAGACCCGCATTGACGACGTGTCGAAATTACGACATTTCGACATATCGGCGGATAGGAGTTCGAGACTTTTGTCTCGAAAGTCCCAAAGGAGCAAAAGAATCTGAGCCATCCATCTGTGGGAGGACACATGTCGTGTAATCATCCATTTCATAGATTCGGGCACCGGGACTCATAGAGGCGAGCATATTGACTTCGCGAGTAGCTAAGTCCTGAGGAAATCTGATCCGTTCGTCTGAGAGAAGACGCGTGTTGCGAGATCGCCCATATCAGGGATTCAGACATCAGGAGTCATAGAGGGAAGTCTTTTGACTTCACGAGCGATGAAGTCGCGAGAGGATCAGGACCGTCCATCTGGGGAGGACAGGTGGCAGAGATCAAGGAACCTCGCGAACTCAGAGGTTCGCAAGGTAAGAGCCCAAAGGTTGGGTGCTCCAAGTCGTGAGTGGAAAAGTTGCAAGGAGCGAAGATAGCCGTTGGATCCAGATAACCAGAGGACTGTTGGATCAAGAACCCCATCTCCTATCGCGCATTCGGGGGTTCATAGGTTGAAAGGAGTCGTTTTCGACTTCACGAGTAGCGAAGTGCCGAGAGCCGGGCATGAGAGAACACGTGGAAAAAATTTAAGGTGGGGACAACGTGATTGACAGGTGGACATGTGTCGCCTGGAGAAGGGAGTCAATGCTCCGTTGACTTCTCGCGTCTTGGGGATTCGCAGGATAAGAGAATGAGAGCTCAACCCTTTGACTTGCGAAGTCGCGAGTAGAAAGAACGCGAGAGGGAAAATAAATATCGCTTCTAGGGTTCGTGAAGGGAAGGTGCCAAGATTCGACGCTACAACTTGCGAAGTGGCGAGTTGCGAGAAATGCGAAAGGAAGGTCAACCTTCGCTGACTTTCAAGTCTCAGAGGATTGCACAAGGAGGGAATGAAAGTTCAACCTTTGAACTCATGAAATTACAAGTAGCGAGAGGAGCTAGCGTTAAGCTTAGCCGGTGGTCACGCGTGGAGGGCGCTAACAGAGGAGAGCTATACCCATTTCGTGATCTCGGGTATCGTGAGATTGGAAAAGAAGAGTCGGGAGTTTCTACTCGCGAACTTGCGAGATTACAAGTTGCGACAAGAACCTTCAGGAACATGCTTTGGTCATAGCGCTGTGGTCGCTTGGGAGTCGTGGATCTCACGCCTATTGCTATTCGCACAGGAGAACTTTCGAAGGACTTGTGGATCAATTGAATTGAGATTTCAGCAAGGAATCGAAGGAGCCGCTTCGGCTCATAAAAGAAACTGAATGATCCTTAAGACCGGGAGGTCGCGTAGAGACTCTGTCGAGGCAGAGGAGGCGTCTGCAGCCTATACTAAGCCCCATAGGATTTCGTGGATTCTGTCCCTCGAGAAAAGGCGAAAAATTTATTATGCCAGAGTGGGTATGTGACAAATACCTTCTTCAAAAGCCTAAAATCTGTGTCCACCACCCCTCTTTTTGGTTGAGTACAGGGGTCAAGGTCTACCTAATTAGAGACAACAATGTTACTGTACAACTTGAAATAAATGTATCGTATGTTAGACACATTTTTATTAACACTTTTGAGGTAAATAACCATTGATTACCCTATTTTTTTTAAGGAATATTGTTACACAATGAAGGAACAAAAGGGTTTATTTTATTTAAGATTAATGACAATGTACATTTCTACTGCCCACTAATTACAGGTTACTCAAAGATAAAGTTCTTCTGAGTGATAATGTATTTCCCAACAACTGTGTAGACGAAAATAAAATGATGAAAATGTTGGCTGTTGAGTACATATCATACCATCCATGTCTGAATGATTGTATTCTATACAAAACCAAATATGTATACAAAGATATATGTCTAGAATTTGGGCATGAAATGTACCCTAAATTAAAATAAAAAGAGGGTAATACACATGGTCCTCCTTATAAGATATTGAGTCACATGCCTATAATTCTAAAGATTCAAAGGTTATTTCATTGCAAACAATTAAGCATGTTGCAGGGGTGGCATGCCTGACATAGAAGTGAGCCATGAGTTATGTGAATCCTAGCAGATTCAATAACCACAAAGCATTTAGAGGATGCATGGCTTGATAAATTCAAGGATGAATTACAAATCCTACAATTCATTATAGCTATAGATGGAGTTAACTTGCATTCCCTCCCAAAAGCTAACTATTTTGTTTGGCCAATGGCAATGCTTAATAACAATCCCCCCCATGGTTTTCCATGAAGAATGAACATCTTATGATGACTCTTATAGTCATGCATAGAAGAAAAGTGAAGATAATAAATGTCTACCTCGAACCATTGATCGATGAATTTAAGAAATTATGGGAAGGGATACATGTATATGATGTTTCAAGATCCATCCCAATGGAGAGGTATTTTACGTTGTATGGGATATGTGAATACACCACGTGTGATTATATAGAACTACAAGTTTTCTCTAGTAAGCATGTTGATTGATTTGTTTATATATGTAATGTTATTTGTCATACTTCATTTGGTGCATCCATATTTTTGACACTAACATGCTCTATATACGATAACATTGCGAGTCTTGTAACAAAATGGTATTATTATTGTAAATGTTGTGGACCTTCTATAAAGGATAGGTGATCCAAACACCTACAAAAGTCAGTGTATGAATGTTCAAGGGTATTCCTCCCATAAGACCACCCTTATAGAAGAGTTGCATCAGAGTTCAATGGTAAACCAAAGAGTGTTAGAATATTGAGACATATGAATAAAGTACATACAATAATATTAAATAAAATAACTTTACTAGTCTATCTTCCTATCCATATAACAACAACATTTAATCATAATAAGAAAGATAAAAAAGAAAATGAGTACACTAGATATACGTGGTAAAACTACAAAATGGACTACAAAATGGGGTGGTAAAACTACAAAATGGACTACAAAATAGGGAAATATCCACGAGAAGGTATTGTCTTCTTTATTATTTAGAAATATCCAATCTTACACTTGAGCTACCACACATCACACTCCATATTCACATCATTCCAATGTATCTGATCACTATGTGATACTTCATTTGAATGTATCTCATGGGTCTCTCTTACCTCTATTATATACCAATATGCATGGAGGAACTACATCCCAAAATACATGTAGGATAAAGGAAATTTCACCTCTTTATATAATGAATGGTAACAAGAGTATATTACTTCATAATGCATGTGGGATAAATCTTTTACATAAGAGTAGACATTATTACCTTATAAATTAATACATTCCAACAATACCACACAAGTTATAATTACATATTCCAACACTCCCCCTTAATGATGACTAGGGAGAAGGAATACTTATGGTGTGAGATGGAATTACAATACCTTCCAACATTCCCTACAAGAATAAGAAAGACAATACCTTCCAGATTAATATGGTATTACATTAACATCCTCCCTTAATGGAAACTTCCAGAATTTTCCATAACATGTGAATACGAAAACACTTCGCCTCATGGATTTGATAAAGATCACAATCACTTCTCACTAAATCATGAAATTGTTCCTGAACCAAGTTGTACGATGAACTCTTGCAGAAAACCACAACAGTGTAGGGAAACCTCAAATGGCCAATACAATAGACCATGTGGCTAGAAGACAATAATAACAACCATAACTAAACTAATAGTTAAAACAACTCTTGCAGAACACCACAATAGTGTATAGGAACCTCAGATGATCAATACAACATAAAACGTGGAAAGTAGATAGTTTTCCCAGCCAAGATGATAGGTGTAATAATAATGCAATAGATCATATTATGAATACATGAACCCCATATCTATACATCGAAATGTTTCCAACAAACAATCTTCACAACCAAAGAACACTACTGAAGATTACATTGAAAATACAAGACCCTAATGGTCGATCCATCAAAAAATGAGCCCTGCAGATAATCATCATGACTTTACAGTAGAATATGGAATTTCAATACATTAGATTATTATTGGAATGTGGTGATTTCAAATGAAATTTCATTACATTACCTTAAATTCCCCTTGATTACAACTTAAAAAATCTTAGATAAAGTGGAAAATATTTGTAAACTTTGCTGCTGTCAAGGATAAACTGAAGAGAGGAACAATGTAGGAAGCCATTACAACTACAATAAGATCCTCAATAACGTGAAAGAAGAAGACACTTGCAATTGTCATGAATCAATGTTGAATGACAATATTAATATGCTTAGAAATTAAATATAGGAACAGTGTGTAGAACCAAGCTATCCCACAATTCTTCACAAAAAAAGCTCGTGGAGAAAGTGAAGCAAATAGAAAGACAATTTGCGCAAAAGAATTTGAAATAATAAAGAATATAATGATCATGATAAGCCCATAAAAAATGAAATTGATTTTATACAACAAGGGTCAACAACAACATATAAATAGAGAGCAAAATATGATCAAAATAAAAAATTATATCACTGAAAAAATATAACATTAAGAAACTAAGCATGAAGCATTGGATGGTTTCTTGCTGTCACCATGATAAAATTCTAGAGATAAATGCTCCTAAAAATGTCAAAAAATATCTTCCACACTGGTAGGTTAGTGACAATAAAAAATCAAGAACAAAAGATGATCTTTGTAAACGTGATGGAAAAACTAAGAGACTAAACCCTAATGCAAAAAGACCAGAATAAACATAATTGTTCTTACTTGTGATGAATGCTGTAAGTAACTGTTGAATTTTTATATGAGATGATGTGTGAGATCAATCGAATATTACAATTATGAATGTGCCATATATAAATAACATATGGTGACCATCCATGAAAATATGTGTCCCTTGGATAATAAATAACTACTTATTTATTATATATATTTATACCTTATATTATATAAATAATATTATTTAATAATTAATAGTTATTAATATGTGATAATATCTTCTTGATGTTGTCCAAACATCAACACTCCCTCTCAATGAGGGAGACATTCTACATCATGCCAAGATTGTCTTTGAAGTATACAAACTTTGATCTAGACTCATGACACATGTCTATCAGTCCTGGGAGATGCCTCTCTCCCACATGAACAGAGGGGAAACTCAGGGGGCAAACCATTCATCTTGATCAGGTCACCATCTATGGCATGGGAGAATGTCAGTCTTGGACCATTTTCCGCAGAAAATGTCAGTCCATGATGCATCAACAATTTGTCCAACTTGGACCATTCTCCACAGGGAGAATGTCAGTCCAACAACAAACTGACTATCCATCAACACCCCCTATCAACCAAGGGAGTAATCTCCACAATTCCCAACTTGTCCCTGAGGTATACAAACTTCCCTTTGTATAAGGGCTTCATCAGAATATCTACTATCTACTCATCGGTGGAGATGTACTGGAGCTTCATTTCTCCCTTCTGGAATTTATCATGGATGCAGTAGTAATTGATATCAATGTTCTTCAACTTGTCATGGAACAACTTTGATTATCACAGTATATCACCGTCGAATCTAGCGCTTGGTCAAATAGTCTAGAAACCAGCTTACAGAGCCATACTACTATACAAGCATCTCAAGCTACAATATACTCTGCCTCTATAGTGCTGAGTGTGACCAAAGTTTTCTTCCTGCTAGCCCAAGATATCATAGCAGAGAAACAATTGAAACATACACCATGTTAGCACCATGTTTTTTGTAGTCAGAGGTTTGTCCAAAATTTTTCAGAGTCATGTCTTGATCTTTATAAAGTCAAAAATTTCCTGACTAAGTCACAGTTGGTGTGTCAAAGTTTATGAGGTCAATGACCAAATAAATAATGGTTTGAAATGTCAAGTAAGGGGTTTGGCCATAAGTTGGTAGAAGGGTGTAATGTTCATCATGTTTAAATTGTAAAGGTCTACTTTCCTAAGTTTTGAGCCATGTCGAAAAAGTGGAATTTAGGTACCAAGGTCGAATCAAGTGGTTAGGATAAAGGTTATGTCAAAATATATTATGGGTAATCATTACCTAATCATGAAGTCAGAAAAGTGAACAATCATGGTGTTACACATTAACATTACTCGCTTTGGCAAGTGTCGCATGTTGCTCGCAAGTGTCGCATGTTGCTCGCAAGTGTCGCATGTTGCTCGCAAGTGTCGCATGTTGCTCATAAGTGTCGCAAGTATTAAGAAAAGCATACTGCCATGATGACGACATTAAGGAGACACTTAAAATGACTCAAACACTTGATTTGTAGAAAGAGGAATGGCTAACTGGAGATAAGAACCTCTTGCCACCTGAAAGGAGCATTTAATTTAAGGTTTTGGGAGAGAGCGCTCCCCTACATCACCCTTAGGAGTGCTGGCGCTCCCCTATAAGGTGCTAGGGAGCATTATAACACCAAATTTCCCTTCTGAGGGAGCGCTAAAGACTTTTAGTGTGATGGTGCCCCCCTTGAGCCTACTAGGGAGTGCTATAGCGCCCTGATGCCCCTTTTGAGGGAGCGCTGTCTAATCTGGGCAACAGTTGATTTGTTGAGGAGAATAAGGGGAAGATCTTTCGAGTTTGGAAGGCAGTTTCATTCAAATTCTTGGTTCAACCATGATCTTAGGAGAAGATCCCTGATCTAAGGAGGGAATTCCTCAACTTACCCTAAAGATACCTCAAGAGGTTAGACCTCTCTGAACCTATATAAGCAGGCTCTACCATGGTGAAAAAGGGGAATAATTGGAAGCATGAAACCTATGATCTCATAGGAAACATACAGTGAACTGGAAGAAAGTAATCAGTAAAATTGCTGTCATCCGGATCGTGGATATTTTGAGCAAGGGTTAGACAAAGGGGACTTGACAAAGCTGTCACATTCACATGCACAGTTGTAATCTACTTCTGTCATTGTTCTCATTAATATGACACGCTTGGCCTGTTTCTTTCTAGTTTGTGTTTAATCTCACATGAACTTGTCTATGATAGATAGATCTATTTCAAGATAATATCAATAGAGCAGGAAGCAGTTGTACTGTTGTTTTTCTACATGGCTCATCGAGGAGCGAAATATTGGAGCTCAAATCGGAGCGTGCAAGGACAAACATCGATAAAAGGTACTTCTTTTCTCCTTCCTCCTCATGCATTAGTTTGTACAGATCTGAAAGGAAGTCAATGTACACATTAAGCGTATTCTGTCTTAAGAGTTAAGAGTCTAGATCTCAAGAGGAGATCTACCTGTCCACAGGGAGATTTTCCTTCAACACATGGCACTCCATATAATTTGTACCATTGCACACTTCAAAGGAGTACCCGTTGCGCGAGTTCACTACGCAAATATTTAACCTTCCTTAAAACATCTCGTCGCTATGGATTTTCCGTCCCTTTTCATAATTTCATTCCTTATCTGTTCAAGCATAAATATTGGTCACCCTTCATGTTTCTCCATCACTTTCAAAACTTCTGCATCATCCATATCTTTTCCAGTAAGCTCCGAAGCCTTTTGTTACGTAAATATGCTAATTTGATTTTGCTGTGTATCCTCCATCGCTTCCAGTCATTGTTCAAGAGTTTTCCTTGGAGCCCGTTGCAAATTAGATTCTGGAACGAGTTTGTTTTTCACACAGTCAACCTTATTCCTTCTGATCTAAATTCTTATTACCTACTCCTATGCCAATTTTTTTTCCGATGTTTGTCACTGCGCCGAGATTTCCGTTACGCCAAATTTTTCCATTTCTATTTACCGCTGCACTAAGTTTTCCACTGCACCGAAATTCTACTGTGCCAAAGTTTTCTGTTGATGTTTACTGCTGCGCTGAGTTTCCCATTGCGCCGAATTTTTTGCCACCGATTTGTTTTTTGCGCAAAGTTTCTTGTTGCTACCTTTTCTTGCGCATTGTGCAAAAGTTATTATTCTTATTTTCTTTGCAGAGAGGATATTACAATCTATTGCTGCACGCCTGAAATTGACATCTACCAACATCATCCAAAATCCTCAAAGTAAAAGAAAGAATGCAAGAAGCGGGAAGGTTGTGAGGTTTGAACCACATGATTTAAAGTTAATAAATGCATACCGACGATCAAAGTGTCCTTTGAACAAGCCATATGCATACGTTTATGTGAAAAGATTCAAGGATATAATGTGCAACTAAATACATAGTTCGCCCTTAATTTTACTGGTGTCAGTGCAACTATTGCAGGGATCACTTTTCAAGTGACAGAGGAAACTATATCAGCTGCGACGGAGATCCCTATGCAGGGAGAAAAATGGTTAAAGTTATGCCATTAGATACTTCATGTTATATTGATTTCATCAAGTCTAAATATAGAAATCAGAAAATTGGAGCCAACATTCCCAGTGAGTATCTTCTGGAACCTTTTGAGAAACTTCTAAAGATAATCAAGAAGTACTTCACCTATGAGGGAAGATTCAACAAGGTGCATCAATATCACATCATGCTTTTGATTCATTTAATAGGGATAAGTCCTTTAAACTTACATTTCTTCATATGTCGAAGCCTAGGAAAGATGGTAGACAATGTCCAAGCCAACGTTGACCAGCCAGAGAAAAACCTCTTCCATTTCTCCCTGATTAAGATGTTGGTGGTTGACGAGCTTGGAAATTTAAACAGGGATTGGAATTCCTTCCTGATTTCAACAAACATTCCTGGAGACCCTAAATGAGATATTCCCTTATCTGCTAAGAAATCAACACTTCATAGTTCATAGGTGAATGTAGGAGATGTCACTGAAAGGAGAAAAGGAAAATAAATTGAAGATTCATCAATTAGTCAGCCAACATACAAGAAGAGAATAAAACTAATATTCATTGATGAAACTGAGGAGACCCAAGCTCCCAGTAAACCATGAACCAAGTCCTTTGCCAGGAGATTTCCCATACCCACAATTCATTTAGGGCTTGTTGAATGTGCAACCCAGGAGATTGATGAAAAGCAAGCAGAACCAGGTGAGGAAGATGCAGATATTAAGGAGGTGAAAAAGAACTAAATAAAGCTCAACATGTTATAGCCCAATTCTATCAAGAGAACAAGGAATTGAAGAGGCAACTAGTAGAAATAATTCTTGAAACACGAGCATCACATAGTCAAGCATGTCATAGATCTCCTACCTCACCAACATGAGGAGAAAATAATATAAATTGACTGAAAAAGAAACTAAGAGAGGCTCAAGATGTGATCATTGAGCTCAGGGAGGAAAAAATGATATTAGAGGAAAGAATCATGGAAAATTTCAAGGAATTCAGACCAACTATTGATGATGCAAGTGTAACTCTCTCTGATGCTCAATCAAAATTGAAAAGAAATGCGGCTTTATTGAGACAGATGAGGAGTTTGAAGAGACACAATATGTCATTAAGAAGGAAAAACAGGGACTTACGATTGAAAGTGAGTTTGGACAAGGAATATACATATAGAATGAATTATCCCATCCTTTTATACCAACTGGATTCACGCACGCAACCTCAACATGAAGATCTGTCGTGCGAAATCGCTACGCAAATTTCACAACCAACAATTGCGCAATAAAAACTAGAATTTACCACGCAATGGTGACTGTGTTTTCCAATGATACACACGATGATTCATCACAACCTTATGGTTGAAATTTTCTTAATAATTTATGATTGTAAATAACATCTCAGATTGGTTACAATTGCCAAATTGGCTTTCCTATTTTTGGTAAATTTTGTAGTGGTTGTTGTTCTCTTTGAAAACAACCAGATCCATAACTCTAGGAGTTAGTAGTTCGAATCCTAGAAGCTAAGTGTAGCTTTATTTTCTATATATAGGGACTATTTTGATGTAAAAAAGGGGGCACGTGGGAAGAAGTATAAACATTTTGATCCCTAATGTAATTTATGAATCTAAAGAAATACAAATGCAAAAGTCCTAAATTTCTTAAGAAAACAATTCTAATGGTGGTGACATAAAGATTATACCTTTCTTTGTATGTATTTCCTGTGTACTAATATTCATTTGCAGTTTTCTTCTCTTTAAATTCATAAATTTAAAAGTCTAGAATTCATCTAATGGTGTTCTAGACTGAACGAACTTAAATTATGTCTATATTCTCCGCTATGATCAGAATTCATCCGTTGTGGTGCTATGATTCTGTTGTATGTTTATTTTCTTCTTTCACTCTACATGATCAAACTAAACATTGAAGTTCATCACCTTACTTATCCTTTGTTCCTCTGAGGAATTCTATTTACCAAGCATTGTTTTCTTTTTTTTCCAGAGGTTGACTCCATAACCCTAAACACACTATCTTTTGTTAGCAGACCTTGAAAAATTATCTTAAAATTCTAAATCTAGCCATATTTTTAAAGCAACTTGTCTATCAGAGATCAAGTCTAAGAGAGAGCCCTCTCTACATTGGAAATGATAGTTTCCAGTCTTAAAGTTGTTTTTTAGGTTACCTTTGTAGACTGTAACTTCAACCCAACAATTTACTCAGCGTTAACACACCAGAAGTACTCTTTCTGTCACTTTCACTCCCTGCCCAATGATAATCTGTATATCCTTGCAGTTGTACATCACTGTTTGAGACATATCTTAAACCATAATTTAGCATGCCATGCAAATATCTCAAAATGTGCTTTGCGACTATCCAATGCTCATGTATTGATTCCACTTAGAACTGGCTCAACGTGTTCACAAAAAAGCAAATTTCTGTCCTGGTATTAACCAAATACATCAAAGAACTAATCAATTGTTAGTACATAGAAGGATCCGCCAAATCTGATTGAGAGTCTCTCGGTTTCTTCAAGTTTGTCACCATGGGAGTGGTCATGGACTTGCATTCCATCATCCCAAATCTCTTAAGGATCATGATAACATACTTTCCTTGACCAAGGAAGATCTCACTTGGCTTATGCCATACTTCTAATCCAAAATAGTAATGCATTAAACCAATATCCTTCATTTCAAACTCATAGGTCAATTCCCTTTTACAATGATCAATGATATTCTTTGCCCTTGGTGACTGGAGAGAATGTCTCCTCATAGTCCACTCCCTCTTTCTAGGAGAACCCTGGTCCAAAAAGACTACTGCCACACCAACCATGCTTTTGTTCCCTATGTATTTGAAGGATCTTCACTCTAAATGAGAATAAAGACAAGGAGAACCACCATTCCAATGAAAATGATGAAAGTGGGTAAACTGGAATCATGTTGTTTCTAAGTTGTCCGGAATGTAAAGAGAGTAAGGATCAACACAATGACAACAATTAGAATAGTTGATTCCATTATCGACCTCCCATTTGTAAGAGAACAAAGAAATTCAAATATACAAAGTCAATTCACAAGAAGTCGATTATCTTCAATGTGCTAACAATTCTCAACTAGGTCGAGAATACTCATTCCTATGTGCAAGCAACACACAAAATTCTCATTCTCCAAGGNGTTTGTCACCATGGGAGTGGTCATGGACTTGCATTCCATCATCCCAAATCTCTTAAGGATCATGATAACATACTTTCCTTGACCAAGGAAGATCTCACTTGGCTTATGCCATACTTCTAATCCAAAATAGTAATGCATTAAACCAATATCCTTCATTTCAAACTCATAGGTCAATTCCCTTTTACAATGATCAATGATATTCTTTGCCCTTGGTGACTGGAGAGAATGTCTCCTCATAGTCCACTCCCTCTTTCTAGGAGAACCCTGGTCCAAAAAGACTACTGCCACACCAACCATGCTTTTGTTCCCTATGTATTTGAAGGATCTTCACTCTAAATGAGAATAAAGACAAGGAGAACCACCATTCCAATGAAAATGATGAAAGTGGGTAAACTGGAATCATGTTGTTTCTAAGTTGTCCGGAATGTAAAGAGAGTAAGGATCAACACAATGACAACAATTAGAATAGTTGATTCCATTATCGACCTCCCATTTGTAAGAGAACAAAGAAATTCAAATATACAAAGTCAATTCACAAGAAGTCGATTATCTTCAATGTGCTAACAATTCTCAACTAGGTCGAGAATACTCATTCCTATGTGCAAGCAACACACAAAATTCTCATTCTCCAAGGAAATGAACATATAAGTAAAGCATGCCTTCAAAATTTGAACTCTGGTTCACCAACTATCATGCAAATAGTTCTTATCAAGTTGAATATCCCCCATACTAGATGGTTTGATCATGGTGACAGTCTCAACTCAAATGGGGCCTCACATTGGAGGTTCCAATAGCTCGCAACATATGAAACTCCATATATAATGTAGTTGGATTGGGAACTCAACTCTAGATTGACCGACGTGTCTTCCATTACTACACACAGATCTGGCAATCACAAATAACTCAACAAATGTATCGTTAGTCACACAATGGACTACACTAATTTTCGTTCACTACTTGGCTTTCATGTGCCTATATTTCCTCTTTAGAATGGTTTCACTATATTCAAGCCCCTTGATTTCAACCATGGAAATGGTCCTGACTATATCTTCTCCCAACTATTGAAAAATTTCAAATACAAGAAGAATGGGAATGTCAACAACCTCTAGTACTATGAGGATAGGTGGAAAATGGGAAAAGCTTTCAAATTTCACAACGAATCTCCGTATGGATGAAAATGACCTAAGATCAAGTTATTGTACAATGATTTCTATTCCCGTGGTATCTCTCTAGATATAATATTTCACATCCTTGGCTAATTTTGTATTTTTGGCTGGAATTATAATCTATTCTCCTTGTTTAGCCAACACTCTCATAGTCTCAACACCAATATTATAATTCACGCCTCTGATAATTGCGGTCACTGAATTGAGACAACAATGTGCAGTGACATCCTCATTTATATGCTTAGTTTTAACTGAAATAGGAAGTTCTCTACTATATTCCACCTATCAGTTCATGAAATGAAAGAAAAAAAAACTTATGTCCATGTTAATCATAATGAAGATTCATTCCATTTCAAATTCCACCTTGCATGCAATCCATACATATCACATGATTCAATACTTAGGGCCATTTGGCTCAGATCAATACAGATCCAAATCTGATCATGAACGCCTTTCTTTCACTGGTAAGCTACAAGCGTGGCTCTATTGCCTATATGTTTTTCAAATTGACCTCTCAGGTTGTTCAATCTCTCATGCAAATAATTGTTCATTCTTTATCTATTTGTTGCATTCCTTTCTTGTTGCGTTCTTAGATTCATTTTAGTAGATCACATCAAATGACGGACAAACCAAAAACTCAAGCAATCTACTATAATCTCTGCATGTCCTTGGGCTCTCCCGCGAGGGAGTCATGCCCATAACTGATCTAATATCATGTTGAATTTTTATATGAGATGATATGTGAGACTAATTGAATATTACAATGATAAATGTGCCATATATAAATAACATATGGTGACCATCCATGAAAGGATGTGTCCCTTGGATAATAAATAACTACTTATTTATTATATATATTTATACCTTATATTATAAATATATTATATTAAAAATATTATTTAATAATTAATACTATGCAAAGAGGTAGATCATCCCACAAAACCTTGGATTTTCCCTCAACAAGCAAATAGGCCCAGATTAACCCATGAGAAAACAAAATGACCTATCAAAATGACCAATCGCTACAAAATTTGGCCATACATCTTGCATATGAAGGGAAACACGCGGTTGTACATGTAAAAATGACCCCAACAACTAAAAATTCACTCCCATTGCAAATTGAACTCTTATATTAGAAAATAAACCTTCCGCAATAGACAATTGGCCCTCCTAAGAGACAAATTGAACCTCTGATGAGAAAATTGAACTGAACACCTTCAAATTTTCCAAAACAAAAGGAGTATGTACAACAAAAAATGAATCCATATGGTTTGTGTAAAGACAAAGGATAGACTAGATGTCCAGGAAATGAAATACTACACCCCACAAACAAATTTCACCCAAAATGGCCTCCCTGATCAAAATTTATTATCTTTGAAAGAACGGGCTAGGTTCGGTAAAAAACTAGACTTGGTAAAAAAAAGGCTTGGTAAACTACCAAACCTAAAAGTTAGCCCAAAAAATTTTAGTTTTAAAAAAGAAAAATTTCCTAGGCGGATACTCGATATTAACTCATTTCTTTGGGTCATATTTTAAAAGAGAATGCACATAAATGTGAGGAATATGAAAAACAAGGGTTAGTGTTTTGAGAAAAACAATCTCAATCTTGTAAAAAAATGCCAAGATCTAAAGAGAAGTCTTAATGACTACTAGATTTGACAAAAAAAATACAAAATAAGGAGATCCTAAGAAAATATGTTTCCATGTAAAACATTTAACAAAAAATCACTAAAGTTGGTATTGTCTTCTTTATTCTTAAAAAATATCCAATCTTATACTTGAGCTCCCACACATCATAGTCCATCTTCACATCGTTCTAATGTATATGATCACTATGTGAGAATTCATTTCAATGTCCCTCATGGGTCTCTCTTACCTCTATTATATACCAATAGGTATAGAGGAATTACATCCCAAAATACATGTGGGATAAATGTAATTTCATCACTTTATATAATGAATGGTAGCAAGAGTATATTTTTTCATGATGTATGTGGGATAACTATTTTACATAAGAGTAGACATTATTACATTCCAACAATACTGCATAAGTCATCATTACATATTCCAACACCCCCCCTTAATGATGACTAGGGAGAAGGAACACTTATGGATGAAGATGACATTACAATACCTTCCAATATTCCTTGGAAGAATAAGAAAGACAATTCCTTCCATGGTAATATGGAATTATATAATCAGATAGAACCTAGAGAGCTGAAATAATGACACCAACATATTTGATTAGGGCATATAACATAGAGAAGGAAATAGAAATGGTATAATTTTTTTATTCAAGTGGGGATCCTGTGTTTGATGATCTTGAATGTTTTGACAACTATGTTGAGAAAATTCCCATTAGGATGAAAAGGAAATTTTGTATTTTATGAGATTCCATATTGGGAGCATCTTACGATTGGCCACTTACTAGATCCCATGCATATGTTAAAAAATGTTTCCTCTTCTTTATGGAGGAACATATCATCGAATAAAAGTGACACATTGACTGTTAAGAGAGATATTATTGCTTCAAATACTAAAAAGTGACATTAGCAAAGAAAATAAACTAGAGGAGAGGTTGATTCCTCTTGGTCTTTTAATGAAGGTGATGTCCCATGGATTTTGAAGAAAGATGATATTTCCATGGAAAAGGATTCTATATTGGGTGTGAAGGAACATTCTTTATATGGGTCGACTCTACATTGTTTCTTCACTATAGAAGGGAATTTGTCGGGGTTGAAATCACATGACCATCTGAAACTTTTAGGGGTATGTATGTTGAATACATGATTCTTCTTCTATACTTCTGGGAAAAATATTCCATGCACTTACAATTTTATGGAAATAAATTATGTGTGTGTCTATTTTCTAGTGTCATTATCCTTTGCTCGTGCATGGTTGTGTGAACCATGACTTCCTCGAGGTTCTGTGATGTGCCATATCAAAATTATCTGAATTTTCACATTGGATCACATCAAAGGAGATTTAGATGGCTAGCATTCCGCGGTGGCATCGAGAGATAGTTGAGATTGTTTGTATGTTTGATAAGGAACTTCCCACAAGTTTTATGGTCTTGCAAGTCCATATTCTAATTCACCTACTTAATGAGTTTGAATTACGTGGGGTGCTCTCATGTCATTGGATGTTCTTCTTAGAGAGGTACATGAAAAAATTGAAGGGGTTTGTTTGACAAAGGGAAAAACCAGAGGGCTCTATGGTAGAGGGGTACATAATATTTGAGTCATTTTCTTATGCCAGTGAGTACATCAAACAAGTTGATGACATATCATGGGTATTTTTTTAGGATGACCATCAAGATGAGGACAAAAGGGAAGGGGATCTACTCCAAACTAATGGAAAAAGGTGCTTGATAAAGAGTAAGTCACTTATATTTTGTTAATTTAGTATAAAGAAATTGTTTACATTGAATTCTATAATATATGTTTGATTTCATGCTATTCATTTTGAATTATTCTATAAATCAACAAATTTAGAAATTGATTCCATCAATAAATTCATTCTTTAAGTTGATAATATATATTTGATCTCATGCTATTCGTTTTAAATTTTTGTATACATCAACAAATTTGGAATTTGATGACATTAATAAATCCGTTCTTTACAACACAGAGACAATGTGAGCATGGGTTGCACTATATGAAGAGAAAAGAAGGACATGGGATAGTTATATGAAATAATTCAGGCGATCAGATGCTATAAGCATGCCTTATCCTGATCATTTAAAACAAAACATGCCAAAAATATGTCCT
Organism: Picea sitchensis; assembly: GCA_010110895.2. Classification (NCBI taxonomy): domain Eukaryota; kingdom Viridiplantae; phylum Streptophyta; class Pinopsida; order Pinales; family Pinaceae; genus Picea; species Picea sitchensis. The sequence continues at coordinate 36,732 of SNQJ01S0000004.1, read as the reverse complement.
AACAGTTGGGTGGATGAAAAAATATAAGAGAAATATGCAGTGTTCGATCGTAACCCATGTGGAGAAGATTCAGATGCACTAAACATAGGGATTGGATGCAACTACTCTATAATACCCTCTTCGAGTGCCACATTCTATTTATAATGTTGCACATTTGAATTTACATGAATTGTGCTTCTATTAATTCTTGGGTTATTAGACATATGGCATCGTCCTTTGTTAACAATTTTATAGGTGCATTTGTTCCCATTTATGTGGGCATATGGACATCAATATTACATTGAGTATGCTAATGATGGACACACCACACACAATTATGGAGTGGAGGTCAATTTATACCAATCTAGTCATGCTAACCACCATGATCAAAACCTAATAGAGGGGAATTTAGGTTACATTGGAAAGATACAAGAGATCATTCAAGTGGAATTCTCATCATTTCAAGGTGTTATTTTTCGTTGCAAGTGGCGGGATACTTTTGTCTGAAGAAATGTAAAGGACTATTGTGATAGTGGGATAATATGTATTAACTCTAAAAAAATGTGGGTTGAAACTAAGGAGCCTTATATTATCCAAAAACATTGCAATCGAGTATTTTTTTACCCAGATGTGTTGGATGGGGATTGGCGGTTCATATTAAGACATGATAAAAACTATACAAATGTTTTGTATAATAACAATGTTACAATGCCAAGCGAGGAACATAATCGAGGTGATTACAACAAAGACAAATGCTTTGTTTCAACATTTATATTGTGGATGTGTCATTTTATCATGGGTATATATAATGACCAATTTTGTGTGTTTTCTTCATTTTATAATTGTGTTGGATATGAAAAGTTAGCAACCATTTACAACCACCATATTGAAAATACATTAAATAGTAAAATATGGTATCACGGTTGGACAATATGCTCTAATACATTGTTAGTTAGAATAAGAAACACAATACCTTCCATAGTAACACATTCCAACACTCCCCCTTAATGACAACTTCTAGAATTTCCCATAATATGCAAATAAGAACACACTTTGGCTCATGGATTTGATTAAGATAACAATCGCTTCTCATTGAATCATGAAATTGTGTTTGAACCAAGTTGTACGATGAAATCTTGTAGAACACCACAACAGTGTACATAAACCTCAAATGGCCAATACATCGAAACAAGTGGCTAGTAGAAAATCATCACAACCATAACTCAAATGATATCTGAAAGAACTCTTGCAGAACACCACAATAGTGTACATAAACTTCAGATGGACAATACAACATAACATCTGTAAAAGAAAACAATTGTACCAACCAATTTGGAAAGTGCAAAAATAATGTTGTAGACCGTATTATGAATACAAGAAACCCAAATCTATACACATAAATGTTTCCAACAATCAATCTTCACAACCAAATAACTCTACTAAAGATTACATTGTGAATACACGACCCCAATGGTCTATCCATTGAAAAAATATCCCCATATATAATAATCATGACTTTAAAATAGAAGATGAAACTTCATTACATTACATTATTATTCGAATATGATGACATGAAATAGAATTTCATTACATTACATTACATTCCCCTTGATTACAACTTCAAACATCCCAGATAAAGTGATAAATAGTTCCAAACTTTGATTATGTCAAGGATAAGATGAAGAGAGGAACAATGTATGAAGTCATTACAACTGCAATAGAATCCTCAATAAAGTGTAAGAAGAAGACACTTGGAATTGTCAAGAATCAATGTTGAATGATAATATCAATATGCTTAGAAACTCAATATAGGAACAATCTGCAAAACCAAGCTATCCCACAATGCTTCTCAAAAAAACCCGTGGAGAAAGTGAAGAAAATAGAGAGATAATATGCACACAAGAATTTCCAAGAGTAAATCATATAATGATCATGATAAGCCCATTAAAAAATCTGAAATATATTTTACACAACAACAGTCAACAACAACATATAAATATAGAACAAAATATGATAAAAACAAATCACTTGAAAAATCTAGTCATTAAACAACTAAGCCTTAAGCATTGGATGGTTTCTTCCTGTCACCATGATAAAATTGTAGATATTCATGCTCCTGAAAATGTAAAAACATATCTTCCACACCGGTGTAAATATGTTGAACCTGCACAAAATAGATCTAGCTAAGAATTGACATACACAATTGCAGAGAAAATAGAAGAAAAAAGCAGTAGGAGAGAAAGAATGGAAGAATTATCATTAACCAAATGAATGAATGATAATTTACACATGATATACTCTGTATAACTCAACCAATGCATTCTGGAGGAGAATCCAATGTGCCATAGTGGTGGTCTATAGTGATATGGACACACACCAACATTTATGGGAGTAAACTGCCACCTAGTTTAGTCTCTCGGGTAGTTACAAGAGTGAACTACCACCTAGCTGAGTTAAATAGTATATCAGTCTTCAACGGACTGACTGAAGAAGAGTGAAGCAAGGAGGAGATCAGGGAATCATGGGTAATGTGATAGATTGGTGATGATCCCAAGGTAAATGTGCATTAGTTGGTGATGATCCCAATGCTGCATGGTGATAATCCCAATGTAGCATGTAGACTCCACTCAACTGATCAAATTGAAGAGAATATTCTCCCTAGAGGAATATTCTTCCTAAAATATAGGAGACTAAATAATGACTAATAAACATAGGAAAAACCTTAGGAAAAATAAATCCTAGGTGTGTGTGAAGTAACTCCAACACCCCCCCTAAACATCACTATGGTGAAAATAAAGAATGGGCCCTAGGAACGAGGCCATGTTAGGTACCCAAATAGAAAAGATACACTAAAATAAAGTGAGGAAAGAGGGAAAACCTCATGGGAACCCCCCCTCTCAAGGTACAATGTATGTAAAAAGAACAACTGACAGTTGCTAGGAAACTGTGTCCTTCCCTCCAAGACGACTGCACAAAGAATGGAAGTTCTGCTCAGTGAAGATGTTTGTAGTCTATTCTGCTGAAGGAAATAAATTGGGGTCGATGATCCCCTCGTGTACTAAGTCCCATATTTAGTGCATGTGGATCTCGATGTGATTTTTCCGTTGCCTCTGAAATGGATCTCTGCAGAACTTCAGAGTGCTCTGCTTGTCACACCAGATGACGATCATTCGATGAAACTAAATTCCCAATTTAGTGAGAAAAATCTATAGCCACATAGCCTGAATGGTTATGTTAACTACCCCTATGTAATCTACCTTGACTGGAGATAGAGAAATAACAACCTTCTTCTAGCTCTACCAATAGATAGGCCCGAAACGAATACTGACTGAGTAACCAGATGTGGACTTGTGATCAATGCTATCGCCAACCCAGTTAGTATCAGTGAACTCGATGAGGTCCAATGTAGAGTTTGCTGAATAATGAATCCCAAAGGTGATGGTGCCTTGCACGTATCGAAGGATACACTTTGCAGCCTTCCAATGTAGCTCAGGCAACTCCTGCATGAACCTAGAGACTGCGCTAACTGCATAGAAGAGGTTTGGTATGAAGTGTGTGAGATACAACAAGATCCCCACTAGCTATCTGTATAATGTGCTATCAACTAGTGGAGTGCCCCTGTCATCCTCAAGTTTGAATCCTGATAATAAAGGAGTCAGAGCAGACTTGCATTATGTCATGTGAAATATCTCAAGGATATCTCATGCATACTTGGCCTGAGACAGTTTGATCCCTGATGCATCCTGAATGATTTCGAGTCCAAGGAAGAAGTGTAGTGGGCCCATGTCCATCATCAAGAACCTGCCATGCATAATCCTCTTTACTGTAGCAATTGTTGAAGTCGAGCAATCAATGATTAACAAATCATCAACATATAGAACTAGGAGTAGGCATGAGTCATTCATCTTAACCATGTAAACATTCGGGTCTGAATTACAACGTACAAATTTATGTGACAAAAGGTAGGAGTCCATATTGGCATACCATGCCCTCAGAGCCTACTTGAGGCCATAAAGAGACTTCTTCAGTTGACAAAACAAAGATGAATCCTGCATAAATCCTTGGGGCTGCTCCATATAGATCTCCTTAGAGAGATCACCTTGAAGAAATGCATTCTTCACGTCCATTTGATGGACTTCCCATCCCTTAGCTACCTCAATGGAAAGTGACAAGTGTATGGAATCTATCTTCACTACTAGAGAGAAGGTATCATCATAGTCAATGCCATGCATCTACTGAAAGCCTTTGGAAATAAGCCTGGCTTTGTATCTGCTAATTTTTCCATCCACTACGCTCTTGGTCTTGTAGACCCATCTGCACCTGAAAAGTTTCCTTCCTGAAGGAAGGGGAACCAGATCCCAATTTTGGTTCTCAAGGAGGTAGTTGTACTCCTCCTGCATGATAGATTCCCAAAAGGGATTTCCAACAACCTCGCCATAAGACTGTGGATCTAAAGACTGAACCAAGAAAATATGCTTGGGTGGTAATGGTTCAGTGGTAGTGAGTGCAAGATGAGGCTCCTCGAAATTAGTTTGAGTCCTCCTTGTATCAACAGATTTCGCAGCCAACAATTGCACAATAAAAAACAAAATTTACCACACAACGGTGACAATGTTTTCCAACGATACACATGATGATTCATCACAACCTTATGGTTGAAATTTTCTTAATAATTTATGATTGTAAATAACATCTTGGATAGGTTACAATTGCCAAATTGTCTTTCCTATTTTTGGTAAATTTTGTAGAGGTTGTTGTTCTCTTTGAAAACAACCAGATCCATAACTCTAGAAGTTAGTAGTTCGAATCCTAGAAGCTAAGTGTAGCTTTATTTTCTATATATAGGGACTATTTTGATGTAAAAAAGGGGGCTCGTGGGAAGAAGTATAAACATTTTGATCCCTAATGTAATTTATGAATCTAAAGAAATACAAATGCAAAAGTCCTAAATTCCTTAAGAAAAAGATTCTAATGGTGGTGACATAAAGCTTGTACCTTTCTTTATATGTATTTCCTGTGTACTAATATTCAATTGCACTTTTCTTCTCTTTAAATTGATAAATTTAAAAGTCCAGAATTCATCTAATGGTGCTCTAGACTGAACCAACTTAAATTATGTTTATATTCTCTGCTAAGATCGGAATTCATCCATTGTGGTGCTCTGATTCTGTTGTATGTTTATTTTCTTCTTTCACTCTACATGATCAAACTAAACGCTGAAGTTCATCACCTTACTTATCCTTTGTTCCTCTGAGGAATTCTGTTTACCAAGCATTGCTTTCTTTTTTTCCAGAGGTTGACTCCATAACCCTAAAAGCACTATCTTTTGTTAGCAGACCTTGAAAAATTATCTTAAAATTCTAAATCTAGCCATATTTTTAAAGCAACTTGTCTATCAGAGATTAAGTTTGAGAGAGATCCCTCTCTAGATTGGAAATGCTAGTTTCCTGTCTTAAAGATGGTTTTTAGGTTACCTTTGTAGATTGTTTCTTTAGCCCAACAATTTACTTAGCGTTAACACACCAGAAGTACTCTTTCTGTTACTTTCACTCCCTGCCCAATGAGAATCTGTATATCCTTGCATTTGTACATCACTGTTTGAGACATATCTTAAACCATAATTTAGCGTGCCATGCAAATATCTCAAAATGTGCTTTGCGACTATCCAATTCTCATGTATTGATTCCACTTAGAACTGGCTCAACGTGTTCACAACAAAGCAAATTTCTGTCCTGGTATTAACCAAATACATCAAAGAACTAATCAATTGTCAGTACATAGAAGGATCCACCAAATCTGATTTAGAGTCTCTCGGTTTCTTCAGGTTTGTCACCATGGGAGTGGTCATGGACTTGCATTCCATCATCCCAAATCTCTTAAGGATCATGATAACATACTTTCCTTGACCAAGGAAGATCTCACTTGGCTTATGCCATACTTCTAATCCAAAATAGTAATGCATTAAACCAATATCCTTCATTTCAAACTCATAGGTCAATTCCCTTTTACAATGATCAATGATATTCTTTGCCCTTGGTGACTGGAGAGAATGTCTCCTCATAGTCCACTCCCTCTTTCTAGGAGAACCCTGGTCCAAAAAGACTACTGCCACACCAACCATGCTTTTGTTCCCTATGTATTTGAAGGATCTTCACTCTAAATGAGAATAAAGACAAGGAGAACCACCATTCCAATGAAAATGATGAAAGTGGGTAAACTGGAATCATGTTGTTTCTAAGTTGTCCGGAATGTAAAGAGAGTAAGGATCAACACAATGACAACAATTAGAATAGTTGATTCCATTATCGACCTCCCATTTGTAAGAGAACAAAGAAATTCAAATATACAAAGTCAATTCACAAGAAGTCGATTATCTTCAATGTGCTAACAATTCTCAACTAGGTCGAGAATACTCATTCCTATGTGCAAGCAACACACAAAATTCTCATTCTCCAAGGNGTTTGTCACCATGGGAGTGGTCATGGACTTGCATTCCATCATCCCAAATCTCTTAAGGATCATGATAACATACTTTCCTTGACCAAGGAAGATCTCACTTGGCTTATGCCATACTTCTAATCCAAAATAGTAATGCATTAAACCAATATCCTTCATTTCAAACTCATAGGTCAATTCCCTTTTACAATGATCAATGATATTCTTTGCCCTTGGTGACTGGAGAGAATGTCTCCTCATAGTCCACTCCCTCTTTCTAGGAGAACCCTGGTCCAAAAAGACTACTGCCACACCAACCATGCTTTTGTTCCCTATGTATTTGAAGGATCTTCACTCTAAATGAGAATAAAGACAAGGAGAACCACCATTCCAATGAAAATGATGAAAGTGGGTAAACTGGAATCATGTTGTTTCTAAGTTGTCCGGAATGTAAAGAGAGTAAGGATCAACACAATGACAACAATTAGAATAGTTGATTCCATTATCGACCTCCCATTTGTAAGAGAACAAAGAAATTCAAATATACAAAGTCAATTCACAAGAAGTCGATTATCTTCAATGTGCTAACAATTCTCAACTAGGTCGAGAATACTCATTCCTATGTGCAAGCAACACACAAAATTCTCATTCTCCAAGGCAAGGAACATATAAGTAAAGAATGCCTTCAAAATTTGAACTCTGGTTCACCAACTATCATGCGAATAGTTCTTATCAAGTTGAATATCCCCCATACTAGATGGTTTGATCATGGTGACAATATCAACTCAAATGGGGCCTCACATTGGAGGTTCCAATAGCCCGCAACATATGAAACTCCATATCTAATGTTGTTGGATTGGGAACTCAACTCTAGATTGACCGATGTGTCTTCCATTACTACACACAGATCTGGCAGTCACAAATAACTCAACAAATGTATCGTTAGTCACACAATGGACCACACTATTTTTCTTTCACTACCTGGCTTTCATGTGCCTATATTTCCTCTTCACAATGGTTTCACTATATCCAAGCCCCTCGATTTCAACCATGGCAATGGTCCTGACTATATTTTCTCCCAACTATTGAAAAATTTCAAATACAAGAAGAATGGGAATGTCAACAACCTCCAGTACTCTGAGGATAGGTGGAAAATGGGAAAAGCTTTCAAATTTCACAATGAATCTCCGTATGGATGCAGACGAGCTAAGATCAAGTTACTGTACAATGATTTCTATTCCCGTGGTATCTCTCTAGATCTAATATTTCACATCCTTAGCTGGAATTATAATCTGTTCTCCTTGTTTAGCCAACACTCTCATAGTCTCAACACCAATATCATAATTCACGCCTCTGATAATTGTAGTCACTGAATTGAGACAACAAAGTGCAGTGACATCCTCATTTATATGCTTAGTTTTAACCGAAATAGGAAGTTCTCTACTATATTCCACCTATCATTTCATGAAATGAAAGAAAAAAAAACTTAGGTCCGTGATAATCATAATGAAGATTCATTCCCTTTCAAATTCCACCTTGCATGCAATCCATACATATCACGTGATTCAATACTTAGGGTCATTTGGCTCAGATCAATATAGATCCAAATCTGATCATGATCGCCTTTCGTTCACTGGTAAGCTACAAGCGTGGCTCTATTGCCTATTTGTTTTTCAAATTGACCTCTCAGGCTGTTCAATATCTGATCCAGGTGGATATTGGTGGCCACCCACCTATTCCACTTGGACCCCCACCATTTCTTCTTTCAATTTTTTAGTTTTCGCACAATTTACTATTTTTAGCAGTTTTTTGGGTCGTGAACTTCTGGAGCCGTTTTGAGGTCCTAAATGACGTTTTTTGGGGTATGTTGCGGCGCAAAATTTCATCATGAAATATTGTGCAAAATGTTGTAGTCCTCGGATAGATATTTCCAATGGGCTATCATACGCCTAAAACGGAGATTGTATGCAAAAGTTACGACCTCGGGAAGTTGATGTACCAACTTACCCAAACGGGGCCCACATGACTTTTGGCGCTTCATCTCCCAAGGTTAT